>CM060845.1:73230000-73732500 GCA_030762175.1 Metallyticus violacea | reverse complement strand
CACCATCTAGGCCTGAAATAATTTATTTCATTTTTATAGTCTGGAAATTTTCAATTTTCCTATTCAAGTATTTCTCTGAAGAAGTCCAATTATTTTGCTCCTTTGGATGCCAAAACATTTCTTTTTTAAATTTTCATTATTACTCCGGAAAATATGTTCAGTAATCTTTAGATGACATGGTGCCAAAATAATGAATGAAGGTTGTTAAAAATGACAAGTATATCATATTTGATTTATTTCATGACAGAAAATAAGATTTAAGTTTATTGTACAGATCAATAATTGTTTCATAGCCAGAGGTAAAAATAACCAGATTGTTTTACACTACCTAAAACATGCTCATATTCTGTGTCCACGATTTTACAGAACTGTTTTAATTCATCTACTTTCACAGTGCAAAAATGAAAATATTTAAATAATCTATTTATATCCATTTTTTTTTTTTTCCCCCGAAATTTGTCTGGAAGTTACTGCCCGCTGCGATGTCCGCAAAACCGGCTATCATGCTCAGCTTTATTTTTTAAACCACTGCTTTTTTGACACGTTCAACAGTTGGTCATAAAAAGTTTATTTTTATTTTGTTAATCACTATTTAAAAGTACAGTAATGCTTTCTCGACCCATTAGAAAAAGTTTGGCCCATTCTTTTACGTCAGGGAGATAAGGGAGATGAGGACGATGCTTCCCCTTATATCTCATCCAATCGCTGTTTAATTTTATTTGGGGTAAGTTCTTCTTAATAACAGGTCGATACTCTATTTTGAACATGTCATAATCTTCTACACATTGCCTTCTTTATGCAATTATATCAGAACAGCGGAGCACTACTGCTGTTGCTATTATTTATTGATAAGGTATGACACCAGATAAGGTTTTTGTGAGCGGGTAATCCTTATCGGCGAGGCCGGAAACTTATGGATCTACCCTTGTAGTTTCATCAATGCTCACCCAGATATTTTTATTTTCACACTTTGACCTGATATGTCTTCGTATTTCTTCACAGCACTCAAGAAGACAATTTTTCCCTAACGTTGCAAGAAGACTTACATTCCTTTATTTAGTAAGAAACTTTCTGAGCTCAGAATCGTTTATCTTATAAAGGGGAACGTCTTCTGAAACAAAAGTTTTACATAACTCTGAACGTTTTGGAATGCTGGAAGATGAAGATGGCGTTGATACTCTTATAAGGAATAGCCTCGACCGAACACATTACGTGGCGATGTGCTTCTTGACAAAAGTATTGCCTGGGAACGCTTGTCGGCACCTACATGTTTCACTCACTACTGGCAAAACAGTACATTCCCATCGATTGTAAATTTGTTTTTAAAATCGAACACGTACTGCTGCAAACGGTGCATCTATCTTATTTTACTTTTACGTTTTATTACACAGCTAAAGTTTACAAACTACGTCACCTGCTCTCCTGGTTCTGATTAACCAAAAAGCAAGAATTCTCAACTCAGTGTATTACGTCCTTGCTTCCAGAAGCAGAAGAAACATGCACATTAAAAATGAGATCGCTGTAATGTAATGGGTTCCGTTCTTAAATGTATGCGGAAGTGAAATAATTCATTTTCGCAATTAATCCTTTCGAAATAAAAATGTTTGTTGCAATAAGCTAAAAAACGAACAGAGAAAAGTGTTAAAATGTGAATTTGTGCATAAAACAGACTATTTGATTATATGTGAAATAAAGTTTTGATTTTACACTTGAAGAACCTCAATCAAGATATTAAGTTTTGTCAGTAAGGAATGTACGAATTAGGAAATGAAAAATGTATTAACATAAAAATCGGGTCGTACTAATAAGTACGTCTAATAAAAAGGATTTAGGATAGGAGTAATATGATTATTCCTCGTATAGCATTACTTTCATTAGAAAAAACATTTAAATCGCGCAGAAAATAAGATCCTGCAATATTACCATTGTTGGTACCGCCACGGATGGCCGAGGTCATTAGGGCGCGAACTCGTGAACGGGAGGTCTGGGGTCGAATCCCGCCAGGACTGTCCTCCCTGATTGAGACTTTTTCCAAGTTTTCCTCAGTCCTCATAAATGGCAAATGTTGGGGAGGTACCCTAAACTTAGGCCTGGAACGTTTCCTTCCTAAACCCTTTCCCAATTTATCATTTCATCTCATGTATCATCAGTGCCCACCGCCTGTGGTGTCTCAGTACTAAAAACAGGCGTTAAACACTTAAACATTTTGTTGGCTGGACTAAAGACTTACGGGACATGCCTGTAAAAGTCATATTTTCGACACATGCAGGTATTTCAAATAACCTACCGCAGCGTACTTTGCAAACTTTTTTTTTTCAAATGGGGACCGACATTTTTAAGGCGGTATACTTCTACCTGTTCGAACGTATTTAATGTATTTTGTTATTCTATATACTTTAAAACAGTGTTAATTACAATTCCTTTCATTTATATTAAGATTAATAGCCAGAAGTAAATGCCCATGTACTTTATAATAAAATCAATCTATAAACTATTGAAAAAATCGTAAACAGTTGTTCATTACTTGCATGTATAGTGGTGAGTTTGTCTGGTACATGTACGCTGCAAGCAATTTCCAAACTCCAAAAAATGTTCAACAAATGTTTTTACATAAAACTAAATTTTTGCATCGGGTTTTTTTAAGTTCTTAAATATACAGAATATATACGGATATCATTATTGTTTCAGTTTTCCACTAATGCTCTATTTTAGAAAATAAATGTCTAATCTAGATACAAGAACACACCTGGAGGATCACTTGTGGTCTGAGGACTGCAGTTGGGAAACCGTTGATCACATTGTCAGGTGTTGCGGAACTACTGACCACGGATATAACGCACGCACATGATGAGTGGTGATAGAAGATAACAGTACCCAGCTCTTTGTTAGAATACTCAATACATCTGATCGGCAATTTTCGAAATAAGATTTTTTTTTTTTTTTGAGTTTTTAAAATAATAGAACGAAAAACTTTGAAGGGTCTAAAATGCGAGTTAATACACTTTTATACCGCATATTTTATAAGCCATAGTTTTAAGTATAGAGTGATTTACATAGAACTAATACATTTCTTTCTTTATTTATTTCAAAACGAATGATGCTAGCCACAATTTGTTATATTTCAAACGTAGAGTATTTTTGGGATATTGTAAACCTCTATAGAAAATGTTGAAAATGTTCTCCATCCTGCATAAGGCATATCTCAATACTTCGTTCCTTGTTACTGGAGGACTGCGTTTTCATTACCATTAATGTCCTATGTAATGTTGTACTTCACCGTCGTGTGGCATAAGCCCTGCCTTGTAAGTAACCCCATAGGAAGAAGTCCGGTGTGGTCAAATCAGGAGATCTCGGTGGCCACAGGTTCTTGGAGATTACCCGGTCGTCAAGGAAACTTTCAAATAGCGGGTTTGAAGTATGCCATTATGTTAAAAATATCTCAGACCAGCCCTACATCGTCCAGTAGCTCAACAAACTCCATGAAAATCCAGTGCGATACTCTGCAGTGTCTACAATCTAGTCAAAAAAAAATGAACGATGTTTGCCTTTTTCACTTGCCAGAGATCCAGTTTTTCAATTTTTTTTAACCAATGCCAGCATGTATTTCTTTTGGGGGGACTGCAAGCAACAAATTCTCTATGGTATACCCTTCGAAGCTATAATTGAATTCGTAATCTAGCATTGCTTTACATGGAATAGCTGTTGTTTTAATGTGTACTGTATTTTTACAGAGATAAGAACAAAATATAGAAAACAGCTGCCAAACTCTTAAGCCAGCGATAAGGAATAAAGAATATACATTTGCACATCTCGTGACAGGGAATCAAAACTTCCAAATATCCCGCTTAATTCGGCATTAAACTCAGGACATTGGATATTTTTCCAGTCGAATAAAATAAAAATAAATATTAAAGAACTGTGTTAGTTCTATATAGTTCAGTTTGTAAATGTTTGTGTACACATTTTGAACGAGCTTAATCTTACTGTTACCAAAATCAGATCACAGTTCTTAATACGTTGCTTTTAAACCTGTCCACTAGTTCAGTCTAAATATTTTGAAGATTCATGACTTTATAATAAATAACTTTGAGATTGATTCTCTAGTCAATGTGAATTTCTTAGCTCAGATTATTCATAATCTAGCGACCTGTGGAGACACTTGCTTAAGCAGTCAAGACGATTATGTGCAGCTGGTATGTAAGCTACATATCACTATTACTTCGCACATTCCAACAATAAACCATTATAGAGTTCCACTTTCATTTGGCACTTTTTATAACGAGAGCTGTTACGATATAAATCATAGTGCTTTCCCTAATCATAATAATCATTATGTGCTGGCAAAGTGGTCAAGGCCTATAACTCATGTGCAGGTAGCAGCTTGTATTTAGTTTGAGGATGAGAGAGGAGTTCATCTCATACAGTTGAAATGAAGAGTTTAACTTCAATATAGTAAAAATATAAGACGTTTTAATCGCCAAAGAAGAGATCACAGACATTGTTCATGTGCAAGTTGACTTGAAAGAAGAACCTCTCAGTAATTCTCAGTACTATGAACTTCTTTCTAATAAAGTTAAAAATACATACACTTTAATATGATATAATTTTAACGTAATTTAATGAAAATAATAAACAGTCTTACATATATCAGCTGATGAACTGGGGACGTGGGAACTGAAGCAATGAATATGAGAATTTTGTACTTAACTATCTAGAATTTAGGTAAAGATGTTAGTATAAATGTATTGTGAAGGGTTACACCTTAAGGTAGATGGAGGCTCCATTGATGTTTGTTTTTTTAATTTTTCTTAGCACTTTATAAATTTCAAATTTCATTATAGTAGATGCTTGAGAAATAACCGAATTAGTAGTTTGTAGAGACTGTAGCAGCTGCTAAAATAATTGCATAGGTAGAGTAATTGAAAAGCTTTATTTTAGTCCCCTGGATTTGGTAGGAGCCTAGTCCCCTAGGATTCCAGTAGGCTACTTGTGATGAACCAGGGACCAAGATTTGATGCAATCAAAATGGAAATTTTGTACTTTATTTAATTATTTAGAATTTAGATAAAGGATTAGTATACAATCATTATTGTATTAAAATTTCTGTAATCGCGAGGAGGTATATCTAAAGTGACCTGCGCCAGATAGGTGGAGACCCTTTGTAGTTTGTATTTTTCTTAGCACTTTCAATAAATTATATATATATATATATATATATATATATATATATAATCTAGGGCATCATTAGATGTAGCATTCGAAGTAATTAATCACAAACTACCGAATGTTTCAAACTGACCAAATAACGATCTAGTAATAATATCAAACACAACCACCTGCCTGGAATGTTTGAGTTACCTACAACAATGTTTCCTCTTTCACTCGGCTACAGTAACTGTATTTTCACTATAGAACTACAGATATTTATGTATTAATGAGTCCGTATATTTACTTCTTACATTAAAAATGAATTATTCCTTTCTCTGGAAAAAAAGCTATTGTTTTCTATGGTATCATTTATTAGTTTAGCTTCGCTTTATGTAGCAGAATATTTCTGGTATTCTCGGCGATTGACAGACAGTAAATACACACTGTGAAGTTCAAAAGGTTTACAGATCACATTACAATAAATCATACGAGAACAAATGGTCAATATTTCGAAGCAAAGTTGTAACGTGTTAATAAAAGCCTGAACGTAGTTGTGCGCGTCATCCATTTATGCTACAATATAACTTGATTCTTCTTGATTTATATGAAATTGTATATATGTATTTTGTTTTACTGAATGTCAATGATACTTACATATCTTGAACGGGTTGGCTTGCGTTTGGCTGCTGTAGTCATTTTGCTGTGAGGCTGAAACAAATAGATAATACAACATTTTAAAAACATCTTTGATATATTTAAAGCCTTTACGTGCATTTCAATAAACTCTAATGACCCTAATGGCTTTTATATTTTAAAACATTATGTAATATTAAGTTAAACGAAAACGCAATCTTTCAAATATTTAGGTTAGTTTACTCAGTGATTTTCTGTATTCATTATAACATTTTCATATCTACACGCAAATATTACATACATTCAACAAGATTTTTTATTTTATTTTTACTTCACCACTCATAATATACAGTTAGAGGCATGCAGAATTCCACGTGTAGCCATTTAGCAAACGTCCTGTGTCACAGTTATAGACGCCAACCATTCCTAAGTTATTACGTTGTACCGAGGTACCCTATAAAAGAAATATCTTGTAGCCATTAGATAGGTATACTTAAACTGAACAAGGATCGCGAATTATTTCCAGTCCTAAAAAGGCTTATAGCGGTCCGAACAAGACTACTACGCAAATTTAGTGGTCACCCCCTTTTCTTTGGATTGGTGGATAAACAAATAAAGCACATTCAATGCTCTCTCCTATCCCCTCAGTCCAGTTAAATTCCTGTTTTGAATCCTGTCTCGGGTTTATATCCGTAAATGACGATTTAGAGCTGGTTTGGGGACTCTGTCGCAACAAAGTCAAGCTCAGGTTTCAGGACAACTAACTCTCTATGCCATCACTGACATCTGCTTACATAATTCGTGAGAAAACGAGAAACGGATTCTCAGGCACACTTGTCTGCTTCAAGGTGTAAAAGTTCCCATCGCACTTCGTTAAAAAACAAAAGAATGTAGAAAACAAAACACTCAACTGTTTCTGACTAACGGAATATAGTTACAATGTATTTTATCCTAAAGTCCGGTTCACTATACACAACGGCCTATTGGAATAAAGGAAAATGTCTTAAGGAAATATTGAGTATTTTAATGCTTAGTAATCATGTTCTTCAAGCTATGACAGTCATAAGACCTTTTGGTTTATAAATATATTTATTTTTCATCCCGTTAAACAGCAGGAAGTGGCATGGCAGACTGTTCTATAATGCATTTTAATCTGAAACATACAATTACTTTTGAAAAGTGCTAATACATTCAATTATCTAACTAAAAGATTTTACAACATTTAATAGTTTACCTCTAGAATGGTAGGTAAATAATTGTAGGAAAATAATTACTAAATGATTGTTAAAGAATATAATGATTTAATTTCAAAACTTCCAATTTGGTTTACTACCTATTTAAAATTAATTTAATTTACATAAAAAAGAGTACGTCAATTTAGACATTAGGGGAGAAGTTTAGAACCAGTGTTGCTTCAATTTTATGTTTCTCCTCTTCAACCCCAGCCACCCACACTTTGAAATTTCAAAGAGGAAGCAATTGTTATCGCATTTTTTGTTTTCTGTTGTTCCCTGGCAACTTGGACCGATGTTATTGTTGTCTGAATTTGGACGGATTAAAAAAAGTTGGTTATTTGTAGAATAAAAAATTATTTTGGTTAATATTTCGATAAATTAATATTATGTAAAGCAGCCTATTTCGGAACTTCTGACTTATCCACTTACTGTCTTTTTTGTAGGATACATATATACTATTTTTAAACTATTTATTACGAAAACACAACTATTACATTAAATGCTCAATGTTTTTTAGTATTATTAAATTTACACAGCAATAACAACAAACATCTACAGAAATATGTGATAAAATTTGCAACCTCTTTACAACTTAAGTATCAAAAATAGGAGTTATATTGAAATTTTCAAAGTAGAAGTGGCTGGGGTGAGTGAAAACTAAAATTTAGTCAACATTGATTTTGTATTCTCCACCTCCATATCTAAATTGACGTGTTTTTATTTAAAATTAAATTTATTTTAAACATGTAGTTGGTCAACTTAGGTTGGCAAGTTTTAAAATGAAATCGTAGTATAATAAAAGTAAATTTTCAAAGGAAATAGTTTTAAGTTGTTTTTTTAAAATAGTTTTACTGCCTTAAACCTCAAGTGGTAGAGTGTCGCAGAGTTATCACGTTGTTAAAAAGAATTATAAATGTTTCATGCATTTGTTGCAGTAAAAGAGGTAATTTTAATTTTGCTGGAGAGGTTTACTAAGAACTCTAACCACTTCTATCATTTTGAAACAGAGTCATTGTGTCAATATTTTTAAAATATATTCTTACAGAATGTTAGCACTAAATTACATGTTTTGACTACGCAATTGCCTCCCAAAAGCGCAGCAGTTATTAGTAAAAGCATGTTAAATAAGCTTAAAGTTGCATATGATACACTCATTTCGAGGGGGAAAAAAAGGGGTAGGATGAAAAGGCAACTTAATCCTAAGGGGGATCAATCTGGACCTGCCTGTTACAAAATTTGTTACGGTTTGAATGTCTGAAACCAACTGCTAATTACGGATAATATGGCTCAGATTTGCCGAACGAAATAAAACTGTTTGAACTTGGACCTGATTACATGGTTAGACGGAGAGATTAGTTTGACGTCCTTGCAAGAACAAGTGCAAGCTATGACGCTGGTGTCGCTCAACTGCCATGTAATATATGCCTTAAAAGCATATTTGAAAGCATTTGACGAGGAGTTACACAATATTAACTTTACCGATTTAAGTTAATTAAAACTACTGACATCAGAAAAGTTATCTTTTGGTTCACGAGTAATAAGAATTTCTAATGAATACGTTAAAAATTATTTGGAAATTATCAGTTAAACACTGGTGGGCCCAAAGTCACTACCCATTTTAATGAAAAATGTGGTATAAGGAGATTAACATTTTATTGAAGCTACCTGATTATTATTTATAAAAGTGTTCCTCAAATTGTTTTCCATGTCTGTCGATATACTTCTGCAGACGATCTGGGACACTTAGGCTTACTTGCACAATCGTGTATTTGTCTGGAGATGTATGAGGCATTTCTATTGACCCTCGTCTTCAAATGTAAAAGTAATGCATAATGTGACGGAGCGCCATCATGTTGGAAGTACGGTAAGTTGAAATTATCGTAATGCATATGAGGTAGCTCTAACATTCCGTGAATGAACAATGTCAAATGAACATCGGTTGTTTGATTGAATACCAATGCATTCAACTGGCTACACAAGAAACTATCCTGTACAAATAAAAGACGGTAATTTAAATCAATACAAACATAAGAGGCATAATTTAAATAATATGAAGAGAAGATAACACCTGATCAATTTCTGTTCGCAATGGGTAGTGACTTATGGCCCATCCAAATTTAGTGGATATCTTTATAAAATACCAGTAACAAGTATTAAATATGATATTATATACAAATGTATTTTAACGTTGCATTACTTAATATTGTAACATTATATAACATGTAAAAATGGTCACCTTCGGCCTGAATGTAATCATATAACCTCGCACTCTTTTAAAAATATAGGTGTCTGTTGATTTCGTTGGTAGTCCTCTTGTATTACTTGACAAAATGTTTCAATTATGACGAAACGCTGTGCGGGAAGGTTGCCTATATCGCTCCATGTTCAGGATTTAATTTTATTTTTCAGAAAGTAATAAATGTAATACTTATAGGAGTTTTGTAACCAATTATTTGTAGTTTTTTTTTACATAATTCCAATTTTTCATTTATTTCCTCTGTCAATTTAACAATACAATACAATTTGAATGCTTGCAAATGGTGCGATATAGGCAATTAGTTCCCTAATTTGCACCGTATTAATTTTAACAGAAGCCTGTGTGCTTTAACATATTTTAAAGCGTTTTAGCTTATAAATTTATTTATTTAAAGAAAATTAAATATAATGAATACATTAAATGAACAGCTATAAACAACTTAGAAGAGTCGCAAAATATCAAACTGCATATAAACTGAAAGTGCTGCAATGTAGATTGTTCAATTCTTACAGAAGTCACCTTTATCGCCTTCACCAATAACTGCACACTCTTCATGAACCCATATTTTACATTTAGAGCACATTATCATATCTTCTAAGTATTCTTCACCACATATAAAAAACTAGTGTACTTTCCTTATGTCCATAATAACGTTTTTATAGAACTATACAGCTGTTTTTGGCACTGGGCCCTTTCCTTCTACCCTCTTTTCTTTTTTCAATAGATTCCCCATTATAGTTTGGTTGTCTATTTTCTTCTGCTTGTGCTTTTCAAGATATATTTTATGAGGACTTCAAGTAATCACAGTAATCCCTTGTGCTCCATTGATAAGATGCTGATGGTTTGAGGACTGGATTAATGCTGGTAATATGTACACAAAGTGTGGAGCTTGTGATAGGAACAATTTTCTGTTGTGCTTCTTGAGGCGGGGGTCAACATCAGAGGGATATCGTTTCTTATTTCGGCTAGTCCTTGTTCGGCATTCAAGTTGTCACTTGCAGCAAAATGAGGCTCAGAGAAGATTGCCATATAGCTGTTGTTGGAACTCCATCTGTGGCAATTGTAAAGTTTCTGCAAGTAAGCTTGAAACCTCGAGCTACGAGACTGTTCTGCTAGGATTGCTGCGTAGCCACTTTTTGATTGCTTCATTGTAGGAACCTTCAAGAGGACTGAACATTGAAAAGTCTAATAGCTGTAATCTGTGAGTTGTGTGTCCTGGTGAGTGTAGCATCATTACTCCTATTTCACGGGTTAAGTTGATTGCCTTGAGATTTTTTGGAATGCGTGGTGTGTCCATCGAGAACAAGTAAAACCTTTTCAGCAGATGACATGGACAATGAAATGCTGCAGCCACGTAAAGAACAAATCTGAGTTGATATAGACCGTTTCTGAAACTTACCAGCAGGTGCACCATTTGATCAAATAGTATTGATTATCGGTGGAGCAAATTTTCCAATAGCATTTGTGCAAGGCACTAATGTTTCCCCTTAAGAGCAATTACCTTCTTCCTTTTGATTGAAGTATGCTGTAACCTGATTCATCAACATTGTATATCGTCAGAGTATCAAATTTGTTCCTATTAATTAACTGTTCTGAAGTGTCGAAAAAATTGCTCTGTTGAAGTCTTTAGAACTAGTCATGGAAATATTTTCTTCCTGACGTAGACTTAAGTTTGATTGTCGCCATATGAAAGTTTTTTTTCAGCTAATTTGGTTTGCTTATTAAATCTATTTGGCCAATGATTGTTTTGATTTGATTTATTTACGGACGCTCTTTAACGTGTCAGGTCATCAGCGTCCGATTCTATTCAGTGCGTGAACTCAGAGGCTTCTTGATTAGGCCAATGAAGATTTGCTTCTAAGATATCATAGGCTAGCTTCCTTACTTCGATATAGCTAACCCAAAGAGTAATTCTTCCACCATTAATTTATGTTGACAATCTCTTCTTCAACTTCAGTACGGGTAGCTATATCAGTTCCATTTTAATATATATATATATATATATATATATATATTATTTGGTTTGCACGTTGAAGGTCATTTTTCGTTCTGCCTGTCCTCTCAGACGTCTCGTGAAGTTTTTTTTTTCCTTCGGAATATTATATTATTTGCAACATTCATATAGACCAATTGAAAGTTCATGTCTTGAGGTTTAAAAACGCCCAAAAACGCCACATGTCCCTCTCTCTCTCGATAGGATTTTTCTGAAAAAATAATTTTAAAAAATGAGATTGTGCATATTCATCAAATTGCACAGTGCTATTTAAGCAACTTTGACCATTTTGCAGTAATATCAACTGTAACCTTAAAGTATACACCCTGATAACCAACTACTTATGTTAAATGAAAGTCAATAGATAATTCTCTCTAGACAAATCAATAAAAGATTTTGATATCAACTTACCAAGAAGCAGATTGTTACGAACACTGTTGGAAAGTTACATTCAGATAGACGCTTTTATTCGTGCGATAATCACACAGCTCTTCAACCACTGTCTGTGAAACTCTGACTAAATGTTTTTAGTTAGCAATAATGTCACCAGAGTACTCTGCAATGAACCGTTTCCCGTAAACTAAAGATGGCGCGATTTAGGAAGCGTGATGCGTTATCGGCACTATCCCCTAAGTAAGCACGCAACAGTTTTAAAGTAGCGGTGGTACAAATATAATTGAAAAGAGTAAACATAAGTCAGAAAGTAGATCCTGCACGATTTATCTATTTGTGTGGAAATCGTTCAGTAACACAGTTCTGGTTATTCGGCTAAAATGTAGCGGTTCACCGTCATGCATAAGCCACATGTGATCACAGGCGAAACAATTGATAGGGGAAAAAATAGATATTCAACCAATTAGTTGTTTGTTTTGGATAAAAAATTATATATTCTGCCAGCCCAAAAGGCATATAATTTAATAACAAACCAACAGGCAGATCATGCATTATTCCTTGTTGCTGATTATTGATCAGTAATAAGAATATACTAAGTGTATTGTACTGCATTGAAATGTCCCATGAAATTATCGACTGCATTTATTACTCGAAAAGAAATTATGACTGCAATCGGATAGCTGGTTTTTCGGTTAACTGATCTTTGGTTAACATCTAACCACACTTGCCATTGATATAAAATGAAGCAACAATATTTTTAAAGGGTTAATGTTTCCAGTACAGACATTTTAATTCAAGTACCATATATTTTATTTAATAGACTTTTATCCTGATTTTTTTTTTTTTTTTTTTTTTGCGTTGGTTAATTAGGATTACAAATAAAACACGAGTCGCGCAGAGTAAACTGCACACAAAGGCACACGATGTGACACTACGCAAAGTTATTTGGCTGTAGTTCAGGCTGTTCTGCATTCAATTGTTCATTACATTGCTCTTGTATAAAACAGTGATAGATTATTAAAGCAACATAATGTGGTACCTAGCCTGTTGAACACTAAAAAATGTCATGTTTACCATGTGAATTGTTTAGTAAGAAGAGAATATCATTTTTGTTCTATATTATTAAATTTCGTAATATAATGCACATTAGTAAATTAAATAATCATCCCTATGTATGAACGATATAGGCAAGGATATTTGGGAGTTATAACATGTTAACCTTTAACCTTTATATACTTTTTCAAACTATGGATGGTAGAGTATCCATCATTACTTCCTGCTATTCCTAGGTGACATTTTTCGTACACTCTGTACAGACATCCTCTGTAAATTAGATTTTGTAATGTTTCTTAAATTGTATTGTCAATAGCTTCTGAAATTGGGGCCAATTTCAATATTTAGTGATGTTTCTCAGCTCTTTTTCTCTTCTAGTCCTCGAAAACGATACAAGGAAAAGGAAGGTATTGTGCTCCAAAGTAAAATGATACGGTTAACTGCGTTGTTTTAGCCTGAATTTCTTACACAGACATTGACAATGTATTACGATTATCATGCAGTTTTGCGAGAAATACTTTTCGATTACTCGCTTTTTCAAGATCGAATCGGTGATTTAGGAGCTGTTGGCAACATCGATATTGCAAACAATCTTCTGTAAAATTACTTCGTTTGAAATGAACCAGCAACACTATAGGAAGAGAAACAAAAACATGTATGGCAAGTATTTCCCCGGAAGGACTGAGGAAGAGTGAGGAAAGTGCACAAACACACACACACATGATGAGATCCGCCACTCCTTCAGGTAGCGCGGTAATTGGGCCGGCCTGTAATCACCTCGGAAGGAGGGAGGGGGCTGTTGCTGCAACTAACAAACCGACTCATGTAAGGGGGGAGGGGGGAACGTCATGCCAGGGGCGACCACACTCCGGAAAACATCCAATAATACGGTGTGTAATTAACATTATCTAGCTTTTCATTTCCAGCCTGTCAGAACACCTAGCCATTGCTTCCTCTTGGAAAAGCGGCAATGAACCTTCTGGTCAAGTATTTAAAAACATGTGACAAATTTCGTACAGATTCGTGGCTGGGAATGATATAAGCTTGAGACGGGTTCTTCTAAATTCCAAGTTTACAGAAGTCAATGCTGTTTGGATTCCTCTGGGCTTGCCCTGATAGTTTTCTCTCTAAGAAAGGGAAGGCCTTGCATGCCTCCAGAAACTTCGTTATACAGGGAGATTAAAAAGGCACTTAGAGCATTGTAAGGATATGTAAAGGTATTCAGAAGATGTGCGTAAATAGTTTAAGCGTCTTTTTGTAGCAAAGCACATAAAAGTCAACCAATAACTTCATATCCAAAGTAGGCAGCGAGCATGTTTTGCATCTGAGCAATTTGGAAATGCAAGTTTCCTTCAACTTCTATACTATCATCCAAAAATCTTCCACTTGGGTTATAAAAGAAAGGTTGATTGTGTATTTTGAAGGGAGACATTCTTAAAATTTTCTCCTTCCATTGTTTTGTGTGTTTTTATTTCTTCTGGTATATTTTATTCCATTAGATGTTTTCGAATGTCAGTATTCCTAATTATATCAGCTTTTGTTACTCCAAGTAATGATCTCAAAAGCCTTATAAGGGCTTTTTCTCTACTCCTCAACACTCGTGTAACACAAGCATACTTATTGTTGGTTTTGATATTTAATTGTTTTCTAGTAGTTTTATTAAAGTGTGTTTTACGAAATAATTCATTTATTATATGTTTTAACGCTTTATTCAATATCTGTCGTATTCTAAAATTATAGTCTTATCATTTAAATTTGAGTATGGTTACTTGCTCAATAGTATCTCCATTGATTATTATTTTAATTCCTTTTCCTTTCTCCCCTACCATACTCTTTGTGTTGTTACTCAACATTTTCAAATTATACTCTTTCTCAAATATGGAAAAAGTACAGAACCGAACAGGTACCAGTTTCAATGACAATTCAATAGCAGTTAATATCATTGGAGGGAGTTCAGTATTTTTTTTTTTTTTTCACAATTGCGTCATGAGATTCCTTTATTAAATTCGGCCATCATTTTTGTCTGTATCGATCCGACTCGATCACTTTTAAATGTCTTTTCGTGCCTTTAAAAAGTCTGGCGTCTTTCACTTGCAAAAACCTCGTGTTTTAATAAGATTATGACATACTTAGAGTTTTTAGAGCACAGTGTGTATTTATAAAACACAGAGTATTCAAGTTTCTTTATTGACATAGGCTTAGGACTGAATTAGCAGATTACAAATGGCGGTAGACCCCAATGCCAGAAATTAGGAAAAGAAAATGGGAGCCAATGCTGTGAGGTTTATCTACATACAATAAACACTGTTCTTATAAAACCTGCTAGTATGTTGTATTTCAGCAGTTCTCATGCAAGAGTTGCTTTTTAATTTGGGGTATTTAACAAAATTATGAGAAGTATATGTTTTCTATTGGCAGTCCTGAATAGAGCGCGCCGTGATTAGCAAACATAGTGGTAGTTCGCAGTATCCATTATTGCGACGCCGTGGTCTTGTGTTCAGCATGTATGCCTACAATTCCGTAAAGTCATTTGCCTGGATAAGGTTTATTCCGGAGTTTTTCCTTACCTCGTGAATGCCAGATCGCTTTAAGCTTTATGGACTCCGGGCTTTTTTGCGCACCCATTTCATTAAACATCCCTTTATTGTCTCTTTAGAGTTTCGTTGTTGTAAGGAACCGTGACAAAACACACAAAAAGAAAAAAAAACTATTACAGCTACAGAGAAATGTTAAATGTAGCCGTGCGCTTGTTATCTGATGTTTTAAGATGGGCGTAGCTTGTGGGCACTTTCACACACATTTTTTTTTTTTTTTTTTCGATTAAAAGTGCGGCGCTGAAAAATGGTAGAAAACTTTTCCAGACTTTGCTACTTCATGTACAAAAGTCTGTAACTGGTTTTCAGAGATTAGACGAGGAAGAACAACCTTGAAAGAAGAGCAAAAGGGAGAATCAGCAGCAGTAATCATAGATGAAAACATCACTCATGTAGAAGCCATAGTGAGGAATGATCCAATATAAGGGCGTCTTTAAACACTTTGAAATTCTGCACCGAATATCTTCTCGTGAGGAAGCTTTGTTGTTTCACTGAATATCCCACAACCTCGCTGAGAAACAAAAGGCAGCAAGAGTAAAATGCTGTCAGGAAATGGTTCGTCGTTTCGAAAATGGCAGCTCTTGATATGTCCACTGCATCTTCACAGTTAGCTTTGCAACACGAAAGAAAGAGTTATAGGCTACCTGGGTCTTCCCAAATGACATTCACCACGCAATGTCCAAGTGTAAGTCGGATGATGGCTGCCAGATTCTCCGCAGTTATCATTTCAATTCAGGAACAAGAAACAGTCATTGCCAATGGTATACCATAGTTTGCTTCACTACAACAACGCCTCTGCGCACATCACTTTAAAACAGTAGAATCGGAAGTGACACTGGCGAGCCACCCACTGTGCAGGCCAGATCTCGCTCCCTCTGACTTTTTTTTCTGTTTCCAATGCTAAGAAAAAAAAAAACAGTTGGCAGTCCGAAAGAAGCCGTTACGTCCTACGAAGAGGAGGTTGGTGCCATCTCTTAAAAAGCATGGCGTGCTGCTTACATGATTGGTTCCGGAGGATGCAACTTTGTACCAACAGTATGGGAAACTGTTTAAATAAAGAAATAAAAAAGTAGACTTGGTGAGTTATGGTCTGCTTCTTAGCTACCCTCGTACATAAACTGAATAAGCTATTTTTTTGAGCCAAGGAAAAAATCTTTAAGTCCCTCGAGGTATAAAATGTTTGCTAATTTCAGAGGTCAGTTTTATTTCTTTTCTTTCTCGATTTCCATCTCCTTTTTAAGCGCCGTAAAATTAAAACACAGTTACATTTTGGATGATATAAATTACCGGTCTAGCCGAACAGGTTTGTAAGGTAACGCAGTGCATTGGCTACTTTACATGAGCATGTTCGGTAAACTGGAATGCTCTGTCAGTTCGGTGCTTTCATGTGCTATGGAGGATGCTTTACGAAAAAGAAGCAAATGCCTTTGGCTAATGCTGTTTTGCGCTAATAGAGTAGTGGGTGTCTTACAGACGATTGCTCATTGGAGATTACCTATTAAATTGATGATTCTTGAATTGAACATTAATGCAGCACGATCGAAATCATTTTATGCTAATAGCTTCTTTACGAAATGTAGCATCGTGGAAGTATAACACTGCTAACTTTCTCTAATTTAGAAAATAGCTCCACCTTCCGCTACAAGGGGGTTTTTAGGTGGGCTGACCTCCATGAGGCAGTGCATTTCCGAAGTTCAGGTTTTCTGTGCTACAACCTTTCCAGCAGTTGTTGCTGGAAGCAGAGCCGGATGGCTTTGCTTACATATCTTTCTGCATCCAAGACGGAAGGATATACGATAGTCATTCCTGCACCCAAAAAGTCCTAAAGAGGCGTATTGTATGAATTTTCAACTTATTACAAAACAAATAAAACATAAATGGTCATTTGAATAAAACACTTCACAATTAAAACATACTGCTCTTGAAGGGATTATGTTTCTCTCCAACAAATATGTGCATGAAAGGCCTATACTAAGAATGTTAGTTCATTAATCTCCATCATGTGAAGATAAAAGCACTCAGTACAGGCAATAGGCAATGACTATTAGGCAGTAAATGCTTCTAAGTTTGCAACTCTTTGCTGCAGCAAATTCAGTTTGTTAAATAATGGTAATAAACCCCCCCCCTCTTTTTCTTAGTCACATCGTCAGGCAACTTAATATAAATTTATTCTGACTTATTTAGCCAAAACTTATTTTTAAATGCATAAAAATTTGCTTCTGGTATATAAAAGCTAAATAAAATCAGAATAATTAATATGTCTAATCTGATCTTCAGGAAAATGCCTAGAATTTTTCTTAATAAACACGATGAATGAAAATCAGAATATTTGTTTTACGGCATTTAATATTTAAAATTTGTAATTTTGAGGTGCATATAAATGTATAAAAATGCAAAAATATAAGTAGATATTCATTTTTATAATTTAAGTCGAGGGCCTGAATTTCATCTGGCTATAAGTGAGAATAGATTTTCCGTATTTGTGTGCAGTGGTAAATTTTGACAAGAAACAAACCTGAATTTGACTGTGCTGTGATCTTGTGTAGACGGTCAAGATGAAACTCCAGTAACATTAGTAGGTGTGCAATTTGAAAATACTTATTTATTATTTATTGTGATGCAAACTACGATAAACAAGTAAAAAGTTCATGCTAGTTTTATCAATATTTTCCTTGTTATCTAAACCCGATCATGTCCGAATTTGAAAATTATTTCTAAAAGTTATTTTTGTAGTTTACTTCGAAAAAAAAAAAAAGTAACAAATTATGAAATATCTTAGTTAGACAGCAAGATAGTGGTTTTTCTTACAACAAAAACACACTTTTCATATTAACATTTTGTAATTGTGTTTTTCAAGTGCCAAATTCAAATAATGTTTCAAATAATTTTCGTTGTATTAGTGTAAATCATGTACATTTAAAATGTATTAAAACCGTTTTAGTTGAAAATGGTGTGTTAATATTATAGGGATTATTAAAATTTAATGACATAACTAAGCTGTTGTGAAAGTTAATATTATTTTAATATATGTTTTAATTTATTTTTAGCATATTCAGCATATTTCTTACCTTTTTAGAGTTTATTAAATACTTTGTTTATAAAGTTTAATTTTTTGAGAACTCCGATTCAGAAAGAGACTATTATTATTATTATTATTATTATTATTATTATTATTATTATTATTATTATTATTATCATCATCATCATCATCATCATCATTATTATTATTATTATTATTATTATTATTATTATACACGAGACACATTAAAACTACGCAGATCTAAGAGCATATATTTTTTCCGAGACTAAAATTGGCCGGTTTTGCTTGAAAGTTTTAGACACCCCTGGAATGGGCAACTTCCGAGTTACGCGCTACGAGCGAACCATTCTCGGTTCTTTTCTTTTCTCTCTCATTTCCTCCTGTTCTCCTTCGGTTCTCTCTATCTCTCCCACTCGGATTGCCGCGCCTCACTGATTGAAAAACGAGACCGCTAGCAGAAGATTACCGCATAATACAAATTGTTAATTTCTAAAGGAAACCACATAGGAAATTTGTGTGGGGAACGTGCGGGACTGTGGCGATGTCTACAGTAGCTGTGTTTTCCGCTAATACAATGCAGGTGCAAAACCTCACATTTCATGAGGTAAAGAGACGAAGTTGCGCGATGGCTGCAGCGTTCTTTTATTTAAGCCAGTGACGCTCATGCAGCAATGCAGAAAGGGTACATGTTCAAAAGTTTACAAAAATAAGTTAATCTCATGAATGAATTATGCGGGCTGTCATGCATAAACCGTGCATACGATTCAATAAATATGAAATGGAATTTTTTCAAGAATCGGATGAGACATTGAAAATCATTCGGACTCGAAACCTGCTTTTTAGCAGTTTAATATAATTATTTAGGGATTTTTTGGATATAGATGTTATGGCCAGATTGCAAAATACACCAAATGCTCATAACTACTGGTAATTGCAAACATTTGGGTTGTTGCAAATGTAGGCAAGAGAAAGAAATCATTTGTATATTTTCCTACTTTTGCCATAAATGGTGAGAGATGGGTGACCCCAAACTGGGCGCCAAATTTATGAAGCGGTTAAGTCGGCCTTAACAATTAGAGCCTAATTATGAGGCTGTTTGTAGCCCCACATGGCCGCAAATTATGAAGTTGTTTAGTAGGATCAGGCTATGTGCTCCAGGTTGGGCACCAATTTTGAAATAATTTGTTGTTGACGTTGAGTGATCTCACGTTGTGACGCCAATTTTGAAGCAGTTTGGTAAATTGATTATTGATCGCTTCGGTGTTATTGCCCACGCTTTCATGTCAATGTGAAATAATATATGATATATATACATACCATAGTATATATTGGTACTTTATTATGTACGAAAGTTTTCGCGTTTTGCGTACGGATACAAACTTAGTTGCCGCGTGTGAAACTTACAGATGAGGTCCGCTGCGCGTGAAACTGGAAACTGCTTAACTGACGTATCGGAAATGCGTGCCCGCGTCCGAAGTAGAACGTGTTATTTGCGTCTGAGAACTGAGAACTTGAGTTGCGACTCACGGCATCTGGAACTTATACTGCTTGTGTCTCGCCACATGTAAAACTTCAAACTGCGTACTTAGGAATGAGCTAATAAGCGCTCCAGCGGAGCAAACGCTTCATTATATATTAAATAAACCACACAAAAATAAAATACAAATACAGATTAACATAAGTTTTAATAGTTCAAACTAAAATTTGGTTTTGTATACCAAAAATAATACAATTTTAAAACTTCAAAGGAAACATAAATCTATTATGATCTTTAATTTCTAAAACTAATATTTTCTTTCAAATCAAATAATTGTTGGCTTAGCGATTGCCAAGGGGATCACAAAGGTACGCGCAAGCTTTGCGTCTGTCTTTAAAAATTTAAACATAAATTTACAATTGGCTAATTCAGGTTCACCTTTCACATGTGCCATTCGCCATTTTTGAAAGTTTAAAATATTTTGTTGGCATTGGCTGGTTTAAAGACTAACAGTACAACAGTCGGTCGGGTTCAAAGACCTAACGGATTTAAAAATCCTTCAGTGTTTTATCCCTTAAAAGGTGTTTTATCCTACCTTTTAAAAGGTAGCACAATATTGCCCTTTTCCTTTGTGTCGGGTTTATGGCCCTCTGGCTTTTCCAAGCCATCGCAACAGAAAACCATCAGAAATTTTCTCTTTTGGACAATTCTTATATTGAAGTTAAAGCATATGACACACATATATACTAATATAATATTTATTTATATGAATGCTATATTAATAATTACAATGCCAAAATATGATGATTAGGCTTACATAAATATACATTATAATTATTTCAGTGGGGGTGGATCGGAATTACTGTTACAATTGTTCGCATTTACTGGCGTATTTGCCATGGCATTGTGATAAGCGTTGATAAACGTATGTGAATACATTTTCCCCTTAAATGTTTATAGTTGGATTGCTCCTCATCAAACGAGTAAATACTGATAAACTCAACATACTTCTGGCTTTATTGCATGCGGAAAAATGCAGCAAGAACAGCTGAGTGCAACGTTTCGAAATGGGCAATTGTAGTTCTTTATAACGATTTTTATTTTTAGCTTATTTTTAAAAGACACCAATCAAGCTCAAATTATTCTGTTAAAGACACAAAAAGCGAAATAATGAAAGCCTTATCGGATCACATGTCATGCTTGTGTACGCATACAACATTGTTTAAGAATGCTATGGTAATCGAGAAGTCGCTCCGCAGTCACTAGGTAGCCAAGATTTCACTAGAGAATGAATTAGAGTGGCAGCACTGATCGTGCACCGAGCGTATAGTTATTGTGTTCACTTAACCACCAAGACAAGCACACACTCCAAAGTCAAACCGTATAATTTGCAACGGTAGGCGGATTACCAGCTAACAACCGGTTTCGAAGGAAGGAATATGAGAAATGTGGGAAAGTTTTCTCCTGTGCGGTAAACACCCGAGTGCGGAGAAACTTGTCGATCTTCGGGATATATTTGCTGGAATGATGCAGTCTGTATTTTCCTCATTTAGAGCAACTTTACTTTTTCACTCAGTAACTTTCGCATAATGCTGGTAGACCAAACGCACGATATCTTTGCACCCATTTAGGCGGGTTCTCTGCTAGCTAGTATGCTTACATTGACCTTTCGGCAACTGACGGAACATCATGTAAACTAAACTGCATGTTGCATTCTAGTGAACCCTTTGTTATTACCTTAGAAACAACTAATTACATAAACTAAAGATGCATATAGATGCTTTCACATTTTGTCATGCGCGTACTTTTCTCACTCGAAGCACGTAACTATAGAACAGATAGCTACTACAGAAGAAGGTTATGCACAAGTGCAGAATGTTCTATCTCTCTGACTGATCAGCTTTCTCTTTCCCAAAATGTCGGTCCTGGTGGTTTAGTGGTAACCATACTTGCCTCGTAAAACCAAGATTGCGGGTTCAATCCCGGCTAAGGTCGATGTGGTGGTTTTTTGATTGTTTGTTTGTTTTTTGCGTAAACATTCTAAATATGCTTTCCTTCGCAAGGGAAGTAATGCCGTGGGTCTCGTGTTGTAGATTTACGGCAGGTAAAAGAGTCTCAAGTCTGAAAGAAAGTCTCTGAGCAAAATTTGTCGGCCGTTTCACGCCCTGAATTGAAATGGATGCTGATGACCGGAGATGTTAAAGAGCGTCCGTAAATAAACTAAATCAATTTTGGCAAAATAACGGACTTAAGTGCAAACTTACTGTGTGCAAAATCTAAAAATTTAACAATTCACGTGGGTGCTGCAGCTTTCCCATGCGCAAGCGTCTTTAGGCCTTTGTAGACTGCATAAGTACAGGCTCAGGACTCCTTAACATTGCCAAATGTTTTAATCAGCTGTTTTCTTGTGCAAATACTAGCGCAATAGCGCCGCTTGGTGCGAGAATATAAGATAAAATGTTATACTGTTACATACGCTTACATGTTAAAACAGAATCAACACACAAAGTAGATAATACACAGGCAAGCAGTGCACACTAGTGATACATGTAATAAAAGTATAAATTGAGATTTTTTTAAGGAAGGAAGAATTCCAGACTTAAGTTTAGGATGCTTTCCAAGCACTTGCCAATTTATGAGTACTGAGGAAAATCTGGAAAAAACACATGGAGAACGGTCTTGGTCTGAATCGAATCCCAGATCTCTTGCTCACTAGTCCGTGCCTTAACCGCCTCAGTTATCCGAGGCGGTCATACACAAAATGAATTGTACAAACAAATATACAAGATTGAAACTAAATTATGAAAGACACTGATTACAGACGAAAGTTAGAGAACAATTTATTGTAACACAAGATTATCTTACGTGTTAATATGCTGTATAGAAATGCAACTTATAAATTGTTGATAAGATGCATTCGATATTTAATAGCATGCCTTATCTATGAGTAGATTCTTCACGAAGCTCTTGAACAATGGTCAGTAATATTCAGTTGACAATTTGTTATAACTCTAAACCTGTGCATGGGTGGTTTTAATTTATTTTTAGTTCTAGTTCCATGACATCGTTGATTTTGTGAGGCATACAGTCTGTCAAATTTGTATGTATATATATTAATTTAAGTGCGTATAAGTATTAAAAAGATAAAGTTAATAAATTCAAAATTTTGAATAGGTTTTTGCATAATCTTTTGATCCAACCTGCGATATAACATGCACTATTTATTTATTTTATATTTTTATTTTCTTTGTTTTGCTTTTGTTTTGTTTTGTTTTGTTTGTTTTTTTTCCCCCCCTTTTAAGATTATTTCTTAACCTGTTGTGCTATTCCATCATACCATGCGATCAAATATTTTATTGTTTTACACTCCCTCTAATAACTGAGAGCAGGTTAACCGGCTAACGAACGGCTTGTTCGCCCATTGGCAAAGCACTCCGGGGAAAAATATAACTGACTGCACTGTATAATTTCATGTCATTAAAGAAATGGAAGTAGCTAATGTATATTATTTTTTTTAAATTCTAGTTTAGTAATTTAGGGTTTGCAATGCATGTTAAAAAATCACTGTTTAATTTTTAGCTATAAAGCATATGGTTTATTCCATTCTAGCTGATCATTTACATAAATGTCTAAAATGTTAGAGGTTTCTGTTTAGTTTAACGTACTAATTGACATACTGCATTCTCGACACTTCCCTTTTGACACATTTCCAGCTTTCACTAATGATAAATGGGACTCCCTTAAAAATTGGTAACTAAATATATTTCCAACATTTACCCATATGTTTGAACAATGTTCACATTTATCAGCAACTGCTTTCAATGACCTATTCTTTTCTTTAACCCTAACATATATTTTTTTAAAACAAAAGAAAAATGATTTTAAAAGCTCTTAAAGACAAAATTAGGGTTTGTCGCGGAAATAGAAAGTGTAGGTTTTATAAAGTTTAATATTTACAACTGCAGCACTACTTAAAATTGTCACTGATTGACCCTTATGGAAAATCATAGGGGATCCGGTGTCTACTTACTCAAAGAGCGCATCTTTTAGCAGGAATATCAAAACCATGCTGTATTATTACATTGGAAAATGTTGTACAGCCATAATCATTTGTGACCTATATCAGAACAAAACTCATCGACTTTTTTTTTATCTATGAGAAATTCTGTTCTATACCTGCGTTCCTACCACTGAGACCTCTAAGGTTCATTTTGCCAATCTCAATGTAGAATGAATGAGATGGAAAATAACCTACAGCGTCCTGCTATCCACAGTCTTTCGGTCGTCCTAAAATCCTCGCTTAACGTCCAATCCAATGGCCCAGGAATTAAGAATGATGTTGGAATAAAACTTAAAAAGAGAGAAACTGAAGAAAAAAAACCCAATAGCCGACTCATTCCACGGCAAATGCGATTGTGGAAATTGAATCCGAGGCCGCGGTTCTGCCAACGCAACTTAGTTATTTAAAAGACGTTCAAAGCGAAATGCGCCATGGGTAGTAAGGATACAGTAACCGTTTTCCAGCCACATCATCTACTGAGATAGTGCGATATGGCACATAGATCCTTTTGGTTCCCATTTCCATTTCATATTCGTACATATGAATGTTTCCTTGCCAACCAATAGTGTTTTTACGAGCAGGCGGTCGAGGTGACGAAGGACGGGTCCTGTAAGGGGACAAAGGGCTTTGTCTACCGACTGTTTGCGCTTATGTGGCGAGTTTCTTCATATACAATACGCCATACTTCGTGCAGCGTCCAACGCGATTTCTTCGAGCAGGATGTAAATCATCCCTGCACCTTCTGAGTTTGTTTATTACTCCCAGAATTTCATTGTGCATCACAGTCAGACAGTAATACTCTGTAATTAAGGTCCTCCGTTCTGTTAACGCATAAACAAAATGTATTTCTGTATATAAAGATATAGGGACAGAACAAGATGGTCAAGGCTACCTAATGCTCAGATATATTCAAGGAATAGCCTCCCTTCTTTGGTTATTTAGATAATTTCCAGTGATACGTAGTGTATTGCTCAACAAGAACAAAATATATAATTTTAAGAGATAGAAACACTGAACAGTAGTGCACATAGCATGCTATACTTCAAAAAGTAACGTATTTTTTTTCAAAGCAAAGCCACTGTTGATTCTGCATTTAAATAATCACAATTTTTAAAAATCAGGGAGCAACATGATGAAACATTTAACACTTATCGATGCCTTGTCAGAAAATTGTACTAGAAGTATAATTGGCTGCAATATTTTTACACAAAACACGGAATATAAGTAGGGACAGCTTGTGTCAACACCTTAGATATTCTTGCTCCTAAAATTCCACTGCAAGTTGACAGTGGTTCCCAATGAATCTCTTAGATAAAGCAGCTCAGTTGTTTTTAGCAATCATCTGTACATGTGAAAGATGTGGACACAATTTAAACTTTAACCTAATGAAAAATGCAATATATAAATTCCCGTATTTTTTAAAGATGTGCTTTATTTGTTGTCGCTTTGACTGCATTGATCTTCTCGCAATGCCCATAGGTTGTGCACTGATATTGTAGGTCTGTAAGGATTAATGAAATAAATAAAAAAACTGTTCGGTCAGTCCGAGATTCAAACACAGGATCTCTGAAGTATTCTCGAACACTACCACTAGACCACGGAAGCAGTCCTCGGTATTTGATGTTGATATAAAAGGCAATTATGTAGAACACCAAATTAATTAAGATGGGTAAACATTGTTTTTTAATCTGGTTTTTTGTTTTGATTGTTTATTTGTGGTTTCTGAATGATAGTCAAGAATGTTTAAGCATTACTATTATTTCATTTTCTCCTAAAGGCTTATTTTATGTTTAGCTGAGAAAATAAAACAACGTTTTTAAATTATAACAATTCAGATGTAAAAAAATAGGTTAAGAAGCTGGTTAGCCTAGCGTAGTACTATAATTACCGTAAATGACAGATGTCTTAAAAGCGTATATTCTATTTTCCGTGCTTTACAGCAGCCTTACCATATGAGCTCGAAAATCAAGCAGGGGAAAGAGAGAAGAATATCGGCAATGGATGTGAATGGTGTTCTATATTATATAAAAATAAGCAATTATCTCAAAGCTAATTTCACAAACATTATCTGGATTTATTAATTTTTTGCATACATTTTCTTGGCAGCATTTTGCCACTTACTTACAGTCTAATATAAACTATAATAATAATAATAATAATAATAATAATAATAATATTAATAATAACAATAATAACCAAAAAAGGATCATGCAGGTCATTTTAGTATTAGTATTAATTATTATTCGGCGTAATATATTCTGTGTCTCTAAGATTTTCCATTGGCGAAAACTTGGAACTTCTAGGGTCGTTTAGTCAGAATTATTCAGAGAAATTCTGGAGCCAACATAATAGTCAACTGCTATCAACCCTGTAACTTTAAACTTTAGCGTCAATAATAAACATTTCGGAAGTGCTACATTTGGTGATAATTATTAAAGGATTTCCATGGCTACACATACCTGTTAGCTGTTTAATTTGTTTAAAAAATAGCGATTAATGTTTTCCAGTTGTATTCAATTATGCCATCCCTTTATTTATGCGGAGTAATCTGTAGGAGAAAACAGGTAGTGGAGCAAATAAATTGACTGCGCACTCAGAATTCGCTCTCCTGAAATACCCAAGTCGTTCTTACTAATACAGGGTGTCTCTAAATCGATCGACAAACTTTGTGATCGGATAAAAAACTAATTTTGAAATACTTTTTTATTACGGAACCCATGAGCCGGAACTTTCATTTCAATGCAAGAGTACGATAGCCACAAGCAATGGGATGGAGCTGGAAGGAGGATGAAAGCTACTACAAGAGGGTTTAACTTTACCGTGGTTGTTGTTGTTTTTTTGATTGATTTATTTATGGACGCTCTTTAACATCTCAGGTCATCAGCGTCGCATTCAACTCAGGGCTTGAAACGGCCGACAAATTTTGCTCAGAGGCCTCTCTTTCAGGCTTGAGGTTCTTTTTCGTGCCGTAAATGTACGATCCTGGCCGGGTTCGAACCCGCGTTCTTGGGTGTAGGAGGCAAGTATGGTAACCACTACACCACCAGGACCGACATGGTTGTTGTTGATTTGGTTTATTTACGCTCTTTAACATCACAGGTCATCAGCGTCCCATTCAATTCAAGGCGTGAAATGGCCCATATATTTTGCTCAGAGACCTCTTCTTTAAGGCTTGAGGTTCTTTTATATGTGATAAATCAATGACACGGGACCCACGGCTTTACTTCCCTTCCGAAGGAAGCCACACTTAGAATTTTTCGCCTGAACCCGCGATCTTAGGTCTACGAGGCAAGTACGGTTATCACTAGCACCAGTACCACTTACCGTGGTGGACTGTGACCTATCTACTCAAGAGTAATTGTGTTAGATTGGTCTGCCCAGACTGTTGTTCCACCGCTGGCGCGTATTATTTTAATGTAACAATTATGTATGTCTCTGCAGGTTTGTTTTGTGGCTCAAGGTTGAGTCGCGTCTTTGAAAATGTCGATTTCTGCATTAATGCTACTATTGTTTATTTCTAGAGCTCAGTACCATTCTCTATCAGCCTTTGACTTCTTGTGCTGAACGTGATTTATTGAGCACATTTGATATCAAGTCAAATAATGCGGTTTCAATATGAAGGGACACCTGCTCATTTTGGAAATGTAGTACCAACATTCGATCATCATCCATCTATCCGATCGAGGTGAACCTGTTGAATGGCAATCGCGCTTTGCTAATCTCGTCCCTCTGTGTGGGGTCATATGAAGTCTGTAGTTTGTGAAAGCACCTGTTGATTCCGAAGATTTTGTAGCACGCAGTAGATGAAATCCGGGAATTGCCTGGCGTTGAGAGGCTATGACAGAATATATTCCATCGATGTCCTCTTTGTCTGGAAGTCAATTGACGTATGTTCTAGCACTTGCTGTAGTGATGTGACCGCAGCAAAGTAATCAATTCGTACTGAAGTAATGTATTTCCTTCTCCATTTGTTTGTGTTTTTCTGTATTTTGGTCAAATAAATACCTGTAACATTTATGATTTCCTTATTAAATGTATTAATTAATGTTCATGAAACTAATTGCCCGCGTTCCCTCCTATAAGATGGCCCAATTTAATGATATAAAGTCTTTTACACTGAAACGTAATGTGTCAGGCAATGGATTTCTTAACAAAAATTATTTTAAAATCTTTTATCCGATCCCAAATTATGTCAGTCTAATTTCCAGACACTATGTACTGTGCATAAAACACAAGAACACTGACCAAGTTTACTCCCCTAACATGAATTGTATAGCTCGTTAGAGGACCGTTTAAAACCAGAGTCAGGTGTCATATTACTCACCATGAAAAGTAACCAGACATCCCAAATATCTCATGTTGTGTGCCAGCTTGCGTTATCGTTCCTAACGCCTTGTCTTTGTTAACTGTTTAACTAGTTTTGTGTATACATCTAGTTCAAATTAATGTGTACATGTAATAAGTAATTAAATTTCAGTGTTTCATTTTTGCCACCATGTTTTTTGTTGTTGTTTTTTTTTTTTTGCACTTTTCCTCTAGCTCGCTTTACCAATTACAACTATACTTATTACTGCTTCCATTGTTGTGATGCACGATGTTTGTTTTGGGAATATTGACAGCAGCATCGATAGTTCACAGTACGCATTACAGAAAACGTTTATTTACGATGAACTCGACACCGAGAAAGCGATAGACTATTGTAACTCTACGTGCGAACCCTTTGTCACACAAAGAGATAGGAGAAAAGTGTAAGCTTAGTCTGGGTGCAGTCATGAAAGTAATTAACATAAAACTTGAATGGATCAGCTAGTTCCAAGAGTATATAGCACGGTAGAAGAAAAAGAGTCATAAGGGGTGAAGACATGTCATCAAAAGCAAAGGTCTGAAAGTTGTGCAGACTTTCAGAAGCGCGGAGATAATCAAGAAGCAATTCTTCACAAATAAAGAAGAGGCGATTAAACTGCGGTTTAACAGAATATCAACATGCAGCATGAGAAAAACCCTCGCACATTTATGAGATCTTAAACCTTCAGACAAGGTGTTCTAGGGATTTTTTCATGTAATGCGTTGTTCTTTAGTACCCCATGAAGGAATGAAGAACACAAAGTGTTTAGTAATAATATAGAGAATAATGTTTGTTACTTGAGTTACGTCCCTAAGAAAATTATATTTTTCAGCAGAACCGTGCAGCTATCTTTTTCCAAAGTGAAAAAATTCATTGAACATTCTGGAATTGAAGTATTGCATTGACTAAAAAAATTCCCTACAGGGATTCCATCCGAATTCATGGGCGCCAAATATTTGACTAGGTTTACAAAGAAAAACATTTTATAAATTAATTTCCGTTCGGTCCCATGACCAAAAAATTGTAAAAAAAAAAAAAAAAAAAAAAAAAAGTACAGAATGCTGGGGATTCAATGCCTAGATGAATACATTATCTTATTTTGGCTAGAAAAAAGGAAAAAAGAGGATGTAATACAGTTACTCATAAACTCAGTAATATATTTTGAAGGAAAAAATCGTATTTCCAAAAATATTATTTATACACACCTTTTTCTTTTTGTCCCCTTATCAATCCACAAATTTATAGCGCTGGACGCGAATTACCTGCACCCAATATGTATGAAAATATTCTTTCTCCAACACTTTAGCCATTCTACGTCATTTCTCCTTTCCCAATTTTAGTATCTGTTCTTGTTATTAGGCGGTTGTGTTATTGATTGTAAAAGTTTGGTTTCAGACTGAGGTAAGGCTAACCAGTTATTTGTGCACACTCTATATAATCAGCAAGACTTGTTTTAATCATTCTGCTTGTTTTCCCCATTTTCCTTCTACATTTAGTTGTGTATTTTATCTTTTTTTTTATTTTTGTTTCTTCCGATTATTCCCTCTTTTTTATGTTTTACACTATATTACCACTTTGTCTTTTTCCCTTGTATTATTTTCATACTTCATTCTAAGTAGAGGAGGGTGGAAGTAATCAAAAACTTATATATTTATGGAACGTCTATTTTTCTGATTTTTAAAATTCTGTAAATTGGGAAACCTTCTTATATATAATTTCTTCATTGTTTGTTTCAACCTTTCAATCGATTTTCGTAGATCAACTAAGCATTAACAATGTGCTCTTAACTGTGACTTATAAAATTATAACATATGTTTTATTCCCGTGTAAATAAATCATAAGACTCAGTTTATGTATAACTTTTTTCTCTTAGAGAAATTGTATTAGATATTATTTATTAAAGAGGTGATATATCGAAAAAATGAATTGGTGTTATTTTAACAAATGTATCAAAATACTATTAAGCTCGACTAAATTGACAGTAGTCTATATTTAAAATGAATAAGTTAAAATACAATGATATAAAACAAAAATACAGTGTGTGAAAAATAAACAATTTGCAAAAACATAATTTTTATGAATTATTTTCTGTTTGCAATCTTTTTTTGTAATCCAACAGACTTTGTTACTTAGATATATGTTAACAATTTTGCATTTTGCAAACTACAACTAACACTTTCTTAAGTTTTTCAATAGTTATGCTTCGCCTGCCAAATTTTTTTTTCCAGGCTGAAAATAATCCCTCTATATCATATTATGTATTGGGCAAAATGCTAGTGCACAAACATAGAGCTTGTTATATTCTGTAATCTAAAAATGCTGATACCGCCCTCTCACCAACTTAATCATTTGTATCACTTTGCAGTCTTCTACATAGTTTTCATTAGATCCATTTTTTAAACAATTTCTTATTACTATACAAATACTAAAATGCATGTTTGCATGTAAAATGTATGAAGTTAAATTGCATTAAAGCAAGTACAAAATCGACGATAAGTCCATTTCCTTTCTTGGTCCATGGTGCTTATATTTGAAGAGAAAGCAGTCTTTAATCACTGAAACTGTGGTCTAGTGTTGCAAAAAGAAATTAAGTTATGTTTTTAATATTTAATAGTCACAAGTTTATCTTGGCTTGAACGCATATAAAGTGACAAATTTCTTCAAATGTATAAACTAATCAACACGTTTACTGTCATCAGTTTGTACACCTTATCGAATGTGGCATGTTTGGCGTTTGGCGATATTGTCAATACCGAACATAGAAATATCGTCCTTCAGGCCTATGAAACAAAAATAAACAAACAAGACTGTAATATAAAAATGCCGACAATTTAGAGGATTTCTAAAAATGTATGCGAATGGCTATTTTATTGCACAAAAGCGGGATAATGAGGTAACGCTATTGCAAAATGTTCAATTTTTTGATAGCACCAAGTCTAATATTAACGGCTACTTCATTGGACTCTTGTGCTTGGGAAATGTATTCTGTTACAAATTCTACAACATTTCTGATTTATACAATTACAATCCTTTAGTTTCTGACATAATTAAATTTAAAAAATTCAAAATTAATAAAATTTTACTTTTCCTAACCTGTGAGAGTGAAATTCAAATATGGAAAAGCGCGATTCAAAATATCAATAATAAACGCGATAAGATACGTTTTATTAAATTTTTATGAGATTCAAAAGAAAAGTTACACTGAGAGACCTTACTTAACATGAGGAACAAAATCCAAGAATGGGTGAAATTTTTCTGCTATTATTGACTGGAAAGAGACTGTTGTTTGTGAATGAGATATGTATTTTTTTAAGAAAAATTTATTAGAAGCGTCAGTAATACTTGCACCGTATATTAGTATTTCTTTGATTTTTTATAATTTTGATATTTTGTGTCTTTATATTAGAAGATATGCAAATTTGATTGTTTACGCAACGGAATGCTCGAAATTTCGAAATATGTACTATAAAATATTTTTCACACTACTTTCAACGATCAGGTAAAATACATGAATCCAGCACAGTTACTAGTGACAATGATAATAAGGTTAAATAATATGGAGTTTTACCACAGAATCACGAGTATAAATAATGTACAACTTCAGCACTGCAAGTCTTCAAAAAGAGGAATATTATTTCATTTTTGACTTCTCGATATACAATTGTACATGTATGTGTAAGTACATGTTTGTCCTTATTGTTATAGTTTTAACAGAAAGCCGCCATTTATATAGAATGAAATTAGCCAATTAGAATTCGAGAAAACAGAAAACAAAAAACTCTTTGGAAGTCTACTAAACTTGCTCTCGAGCTTTCACTCGTCAGAACTAAACACTCCATTCACTGAGAACCATACTGTGAATGCTCATTTCCTACGCATGGAACTTAATGAAGAACAACTTTATAACCGCAGCAGTGGAATGTTTGTTTGCCGCTGCCCACAGCTTCTCTAGTTCTTTTGAGGACCAGGAGGAAATTGCATTATTCATGTGGGTCATAAAGTGTGTGCATGCATTTAGCAGTAAAATCTTGTATGTGCGCTGGTGGTATGCACACATTATCGAGATACATCTTCCCCGCCCTCTGCGAAAACCACATCATGCTTCTGCATACAAACGGCGAGCGAGGCCGTTAATATCCATTATTTAAAACAAAGGAAAAAAATCAGCCAAAGTAATACCGCAAGCTTTCATTGTTTAAGACTTCAGAGCCTTTTAGATGATTCGGTATATAATCGAGGGTAGTCCCAGATGCACCTGACATTAAAAGAAAAAACTCACCCAAAAATGGGAAAAAATGTCTTTATTTTTCTACATAGTCTCCTTTATTCCATACATTTTCCCCTCCACACACACACACACACACACACACACACACACAAAGAGGGAAAATGTCTTAATTTTTCTTCATAGTCTCGATACATTTTCCCCAGCGATGTTCAATAGCTTCGATACCCTGTTTATAATGAGAATTGTCCAGCCCCTCAAAATAGTCATCAACCGTCTTCATTGTTGGCAAATCTTTTACCATCGAGCCAGTTTTACAAGTTTGGAAACAGAAAATAATCCAAGGGGGCCAAATTTGGCGAATAGAGTGCGTGAGGAAGCAATTTGAGCTTAAACTCATTGATTTTGACTATCGCGACAACGGATGTGTGAACGGTCATTGTCTTAATGAAACAAAAATTTCCTTTTCACCAAATGCAGTCGTTTTTTTCTCTCAAACGCTGCAGTAACTTCGCATAATACTCGCCGCTGATTGTTTTTCCTTTTTGAAGAGAATCAATAAAAATTATTGTACGCGTATCCCAAAAAACTGAAGCCATGGCCCTGTCTGCAGATGGAATTGTCTTCGCCTTCTTCGGAGCCGATTCTGTTCTTCAGTTCATAGCTTTGACTGTTCCTTCGTCTCAGGTGTGAAGTGCTGGACCCATATTTCTCGTTGATTATGAATCGACACAAAAACTCAGCTGTATTGCCGTGAAACATCGCCAAATACTCAATTGAAACATCCTCACGGCATTGTTTGTGTTCCATTGTCAATGTGCGATGTACAGAACTATTTGTAATGCCTATCATATCTGCTTGCTCGAGCACTTTCAGTCGACGGTCATCCTGTATACCATTTTGTGGATTTTCTTCGCCATTTCTGGCCTGGTCACCTCATTTGGTCGACCACTGCAATGTTCGTCTTGGCAGCTCGTACGACCTCGTTTAATCTCTGCCACCCAATATTTTACTGTTGTAAACGAAGGAGCAGACTACCCCAGAGTAGAATCTAGCTCGATTTTGATATTGGTTAAACTGCGACCTTTCAAACGAAAGTATTGTATCACCTAGGACGACCATTTTTTTCCATGTTTACAAATTCATTAACAGCGTTCACTATTGATAGTTGCCAAACAAATTCTAAACAACATAGCGCTGTTAAACTTCAAAGTTAAGCTTTATAAAGTTGGTACTTAATAATTTTTTTCAAACTACAACTGCCATCTATAAGTTAAGCCGGGTGCTTCATGTACTACCAACCTAAATTTTAAAAAAGAAACCGCAAAATAAACACGAACGACATGTAAAATTTTAGATTCAAAGGCTTATTTTATGAATTATTATAATAATTATTACACAATTTATTTCCAAATAGCCTTGTAGTTTGGTTTGCGTGCTAAACTTAGGGACAGCGGCTTTAAGTTGTTTAAATTGTCGCTGCCACTGTCATCGCCTAGAGGGGGGTTGTCCTCCTTGGAAAGCCCTGCCAGTCACTCGAGAGCTACCAGCCCAGACAAAAGGACAATGTCATTCACAGTTGGTTTCGACAGTGTTTTCGATTCGCGTGCTCATGGAAATCTTCTACTGATTTGTTGGGCTTGAAGTAGCCTGTTTCCGGCAAGTCAAATATTTAAACTGTGTTCCAACATTGAAAATTTTCTCACTCCCGTTTACCAAGTAAATGTTTAATTAAAAGGACCCTTACTTAAGTTTGTTAATAGTTCTGATTTGTTTAATTTAGGATTGGGAGACAAGAGTTACCTTATAAGTGTTGCATTAATTATGTAGCGGCCACTCTTTATCAAGGGAATATCTGTAAACTTTATTACTCAAGTAATACTTAGCCTTCATAGAAAGTTTTAATGTTAATGACAGTAGCCAGGCAGACAATATTTTTAAATATTTAGCTATTACTAGGGAGGTATACTGCACTGTGTTTTGAAATATTAATGTCTTATTCTGTGTAGTTTCTTAATACTTTTTAATGCTGCCATTCCGTTATGTGTAATAAGCATGACCTCTAGGCTTATGTGACATCTCCAAGTGCGGTCGCCGACTACTGTTAGACATTGATCACACTAATGAGACAGTAACTAAGAAAGACGGGTAGTTGAGGGAACGTGGCGTAATTTTTTAATATCGCAGAAAAAACAAATTGCTTATGTGTGTGTGTGTGACAATTATTTCATAAAATTCAGTTCAAAAAACTTATAGTTTGCTTCGAGAGTCTACCGAAATTAAAAAAAAAAAAAAAAAAAAAAGTTGTTACAGAGAAGCTACAATTCCCCTCTTTGGGCGACTTAAAGTAATTTGCTACAGGAACTTACCCAGGAGCTCACCATCATTAACCTTTTTACTACTATTATTATTATTATTATTTATATTATTATTGTTATTATTATTATTTGTAGTTTTTACTCAGTGGCATTTTTTCAAAGTGTTTCACTACTAAAGTGGGTTTTTGAAATGTTCTCCTGCGGCAATATGATAACGCCAACACCCGAAATATTTGGCATTCAGTGCGAATTCCTCAAAAGCTTCGCTTAAGTATGATTTGGGGGGAGGGGGTTGCGTAAAAATTGCAAAATGCAAAGAGCAAGATAAATAAAGCAGTTCTTTGCTCTCCCCCCCCCAAAAAAAATACTCCATAGCATTATTATTGACTTTCCAACTAATACATAAATCCTAAATCACAAAGAACTATTAGATGTAAAGTTGATATTACAATATCTAACGAGTGGGGTGGCTCAGGAAGTAAAGCTTGGAACTCGCATTCAGAAGGACCCGGGCGCGCGCGCGCTAGTCATTAACAACAAAATATATACTATATAACCATTATAATACATAAGAAATTATGTATAATTTTTTGTCGGATAACACACCAAACGAGTCAGCAGCCGTCATCAAATGCTTGCTTCAGTAAACTGATTTTTCCACAGCGATTGTGCAGAATTTGATATGGTATGACGTAGTTAGCTAATTACCGATTTTGCCACCGGAAAAGTTAACTGAAAGAGGTAATAAGTATATAATAAACGCCTTTTGTTCAACTTATCCTGTTAAAAAGTTTTGAAATTGGAATGAAAATCTTTACTGCAGTAGGCTAAATTCAAACAATTTTTGTAAACTATATATGGAAGTTGAAGGATAATTATTTTCTTTGCACTTTTACTTTCTTTTTCTTTCTTTTTTATTTAACGGAATCTTTCGAATTAATATATGAAGACGTGAATTGAAACAGTACAAAATTTCTTGTTGTTTTTACTACACATGTGATTGCAGATAAAGGAAAGAACAGTTACTTCTAGTGGATATGTTTAAATTGTCTATCTATTAAAAATCCAAATTTGACAGAGCTCCAAATTAATCACCCTTTCGATACAGGTAATATTATATTGTGCCTTCACCTATATATAGCGATTTACGGTTCGTTATTTTGTCGTATTAATTACACACTCACACATACACACACACACACACACACACACACATATATATATATATATATATATATATATATATATATATATATATACTCTAGCTGCTGGTATATACAGAGGGTGCCAAAAATGTATATCACTTCAAGCAAAGAAAAACTGATAACATAACAAAACTGAATTCATACAAACCCAAAATGATGAGCACTAATTATCTTAGACTTTTACATTTACAACAGTTGCTCGAAATGCCCACCAACGGAGTCGATACACTTCTGAGTACGTTGAACTACTGATTGAGCAACGTTTGCGAAAGTGTCCTCAGTGATTGCAGCACATGCCGTTTCAATTTCTTCCCGAAGTGCTGCCAGTGTAACTGGTTTTCTATGGTATACATCATTCTTAACAGCTCCTCATAGGTAGAAGTCCAACGGTGTTAGATCCGGAGAACACAGTGGAAACTCAATCGGAACTCATTCTATCCAGTGCCTTGGATCCAGTGCGCGGGGCTTGTTGCTGTGTGAGTCTCCCAGAGTCTCTTGTGAACATCGCATACGATACCATGAGTCTCAAATTTGTCTCGAACGCGTGCAATTGCTATTCGCGTTGGCGGTTCTGTTCTGTACACATGTCTCCATTGCCTTTGAACTTCAACAACATTCTTGGTTTTCCAATACCACTTCAAAATTGCTTTCCGCTGTTCAAACGATAATCTTGGCTTCATTTGTTCATTGTTGATTTACCTGTCACTTAGCAACGTTATCATAATGTGAGTCACATCTGTTTACAGAACATCATACTACACATTGCCGTTGTTTTTCGATCCAACTTTGAAATATATTAAATAGATATCTGCTGTGAAAGTGTGTACACATTTTTGGCACCCTCTGTATATATCAGTAACTAGAGCTAACTGATACATTAATTAATACGACTAAATAACGAACTGTAACTCGCTCAACATTTTAGCGGAACTTTCATTGCTAAATCACCAATGAAAAGGTTATGCAAAGACATTGTTACTTACATAATATTATCATATGCCGCATTATTAAGCGTACAGAAACGCCATGAAGAAACGCATGAAGTTAATTTTGAAACATAATTTGACAGCATGAATACGCTTGAAACCACTTCCAATTTAGTGCATCATATATCAAGAGCTAGTTTGCGACATAAGTCCTTCTCACTCGGAGCCTGTTATACGGATTGTGTTTATGGACGGGGTGGAGAATTTTAAGGCAGGGCGGTAAATCATATCTCGCGCTCGTAACGGCGACATTTGGAACTGCAAGAAACAGGCGCGAGCATGCCGTTGACACAATGGGTGTGGGAGATTCTATGTCTTCTGACTCCTTTTGGGGAAGCTAAGAGAAGCGATTGTTCAGGAACCGGACCCGGCAGGTAGATCTGGATGTGTTACTGTAGCTATGCCATGTAAGAAAAGAGCTCTTAATATTTGAAAATGAAAGTTGCCTCTGAACTAACAAATACATCCTTATGAATTAACCTTTTTTATATTTCATTTTTTCAGAATTTATCGTTGCATTAAGTCTTAACGCATGCATTAACTGTAGCAAAAATTGTTTTAAGGTTTTAATTTCAAGAAATTTCCGTATTTTCATTGTTGGTTGTGTTGTATGAATGTGCAATATGTTGGATAAATGCCGACCAATACTAAAACTGTATGACAGCGGACACTATGATGAATTATTTAAATATAGAAAGCACATTCCTTGAACGGATAGAGATATCTTAATCGGTTCAAACAATTCTCCTTGTCAAAACTAACAGTGTCAACGGGATAGACTTAACGATGTTTCTGTTTACAAATGTTAGACCTATGTTACGTACTGGATGCAATAGACAACTGGGCTTTACCCCAACAGCTGCTGAAAACGTTCACCTTCCATCTCGCTCGCTCTATCCTGGGTTATCTCGCACACCTGCTCTTCTCTGATGGTAGCAACGGCAGCAAGCAGGCAAATAGGGTTTTCTTCGTCCTCTAGCATCGCCTTATGCACCAACTCTTGGAAGTGGCCCCTTATTTATTAGACTAAGGGGTCCAGGACCAAGATGCAAGACCTCAGCGACATATGCATTGTCGTGGATGTTGCCTGTTTAACTCCTGGCGGACCTCCTAAGAGTAATGGGGTGTCATGCTAGAACCGCATACTCCGTACTACCGCTTAAGGAATGAGAGTGAGCAAATTTTCCTCAAGAAACAGGACAAACTTCTGCCATTGAGACGTGCGGGTAGAAGGTATGGACCTAGAAGGTTACCCTCCAAGAGCCCTGTCCACAGCGAACTTGCTGAAAGCATTCACAGTAGCATGTGGAAATTCAAGCACGTATTTCCTTGTAAAAGTGACTTCGATGGACCACAGAATCCTCTTCTCTGCCGAGAGCTTCTAACAGTCAACTTCCATTTTGTGTGCGACGCGGACGATCATCTTTCATAAGATAATGAGCAGACGTGTATTTGTATGAATACAGATCGTTCTCCCGCAAAATATCATGCACGAGACTGAGATGCACTAGAAGTATGCGTGCAATTTGGCGCTTGTTTAAAGTAAAGCGATCATTGCAAACACCGAGGTCTGCGACCAGCTGGACGCCCACGATTTGTCGTTGGTGAAACGGCGCCCAAATCTATTTCCCTCGTGCGTTCAGCCGTTTAAAAATAAGGCGACTTGGATGGTGGTATACAGGATAAAGTAGCTCAGTTTACCGCTTTCACCCAAGAAAAGATGCATGTCTTAATACTCTGCTAAACTGCACGGCTCATTACACTGCCGTCGGTCCTAGTGGTGTAGTGGTAACCATACTTACTTTCTAAATCTAAGTTTGCGGGTTCAAACCCGGCCAGGATCGATGGGTTTATTCGGGCGTAAAATCGTAAGTATGGCTTCCTTTGGAAGGGAACTAAAGCCGTGGATCCCGTGTCGTACATTTACGACACGATAAGGAACCTCAAGCATGAAAGAGAGGCCTCTGAGCAAAATTTGTCGACCGTTTTTTCACGCCCTGAATAGAATGTAACGCTGATGACCTGAGATGTTAAAGAGCGTCCTTAAATAAATCTAATCAACAACAATTACACTGCTACTGCGAAACAGATTCGAATGCCATGTCATACCACCAAAGCAGACGCTTTAAATTGAATACTGTTATTAATCGAATGAGTTGGCCCTGCCTTTTATTTACACGTTTTCGTTGCTTAATGCTGAATGTGTTTTGTTTTTGTCCCCCCTTTTTTTTTCTTTCATCATTATTAACAACATAATGTGATGAAATTTGTCGTGAGGGCTCTTTTCTAGGCATATAGGCTGTGGACCTCGCCTAGAACTACAGGATGTTATCTGATTCTGAATGAAAAATGCGAGTAAAAGGGTTGATTTCTATCCTCAATTTAATTCAGGAGTTTTTTTTTTTTTTTTTTTTTTTTTTTTTTTTTTTTTTTCCCAAAACTGAACTTGTCCATCGATAACCAAATTAAGTTAGGAAGGGATTTCTGTGAAGACACTTTATCCCTACATGATGTAGCGTTTGTTTACCACCAAAACTGAACTGATCTGAACTGAAATGATTCAGACTTGTGCAAAATATGCATTTGATTAGGCGACATCTTTATTTTATGCAAATTTCATTTCTGCTAGCCATTTTTTCATGTTGAGAAATAGGAAGTAGTCCGAGGGAACTAAATCTGGAAAGAACTGGGACGGGGAAGGGGTTCTTTAAGTTCAATAATGTTGAGGTCGCAATTGCAGATTTGTGCGCTGGCGCGTTATCGTGTTGGAACAGGGACTTTTTCTTCGCCAAATGAGAACAATTCTTCTTGATCGAGTTGTTTAATTGCTGCAGTACCAAGCCATAATATTTAGCGCTTTAAGTTTTTGCTCTTTTTTCCAAAAAGTCAATTAAAATTATCCCATGGCTATTCCAGAACACAATCGCCACCCCTTTTCTTGTTGAAGGTTTTTTTTTTTTTTTTGCCTTTTTTGGAGCGCTGACACACAAAGATCTCACAACATGTGTTATAATATTAGTTCTTACTCATAGACGGATGTTACAGGGATAAAGTAAAATCCAATTAGCAAATAAGAGTAGAGAATATCCTATAATATGTAATCCCTTCATCAGAAAACAGGTGCACCTATAAGGAAAGTCAATTAGAAATGAGGCAACTGTTAACAAAGAAAATAAAATCATGGCCAGACTTAAAAAAGGAACAACACTTACAGAAAAAAACCTTAGAAATTTAAATCTACCTTTAGGAACTTGCTATTAATTCAGATATCCCCATGATGTTTAGCAAATCCATAAAAGTTTGCATTTCTTTACATTTTTCTATCATTTTGATTCGAATAATGCTGTAAAATTTACTCTAACAAAAGCAATTATTAAGGCATACCATGTTGAGGTGAATTACAAATTGGATTTCGGTGCTCGCTAATGAACACGTTGCGATTTACGGTTTTTGATAGAGGACTTTGTTGGTAAATAATCAGTTACGTAAATATCAATATTTTTATGTTTAACACTAACACATAACGCTATTTTCAGAATAAAATTAAATTAAATGTGAACTGGACAAGAAACCGAGAAAATGAAGCTTCATATAACTCGTCGGAGAGTTATTTTTAGAAGACTTTAAGAAGAAAAATCTTAATGACTTTTTTGCTTTATTTTGTTCGTTATGAGACCATGAAAAATTCCATAACATAGTGGAAACTTTGTTTATGTGATAGGAAATGTTTTATAATAATTTCACATGGAAAATATTTGTATTAGATTGATAGGAACGGGGGATATTTGTTGCTCAAGGGTTGGCGATGGGGGGCACCTCCGTGAGAGAGAAAGAAATGAGGTGAGGGAGACTGAGATACGACATAGAGGAACCCCTAACAGTGTTTCCAGACAGAGTGCCCCACACTGGAAGAGCACCCCCCCCCCCAGTTTCCAAAGAGTTAGAGCCTCTCAGAAGTGTATTTTAATATCAGACGCCTAAGCAACCAGGTAGCCATGAAAAGTGCCCAAGATCAGGAGGTCTGAACCTGAGACCTACCAAAAGCAAATCCCAAACGTTACCACCGGTGCCAGCCAATAAGTTGAAATGGTATTTACTTCCCTCCTTCAACGGATGCTGGGTATGAAACATTGAAATATATTGCAATTGAAAAGCGTTCATATCATGGAATCTACTCTACTTTGAAAAATAAAAAAGAAAACAACCATGCTAATTAAGGGTGTTTGAAAAACGAACACTTTTTACGTACTTTAGTTTAAGATCAAATAAAGGAATATATAAAAATGCATTGAATGACAGCACAAATACAGAGCCCTCGTTTGGACGCGTGGCCGGCTTAATGGGGATTTGCTTGGCACCACGCTGTTTTCCGGCTGAATCGGATATACATAGCCCCTTAAATTGAAGTACATGGACTACTACAGTACACCACACCATTTTTTTTTTTTTTTTTTTTTTTTTTTTGCCATACAATGACATTTCGTGTACAAAATCGGATTTTCTGCACTCTAGTATCTACTGTTTTGTGTCGCTACATGTAACTGTGCTTCGTCCGTTAAAAAAAAAAAAAAAAAAAAAAAAAAAAATTAACGCAGCTCAACAGAACGATCATTAACATTAGCCAACCCAAATTACAGAAATTAACTCTCCTCACATTATCGCGTGGTTGCAATTCCTGAACTACAGTTATTTTATACAATTTTGATTTTAAAAGTTTAGTGGCATTCTAAACCGAGGTTTGCGAAATTCCTGATTACTGTGCAAGCTTTCTCAGAGATTTCTTTGGACTTTGTTCTAACTTTTCTCCGATATCATCGAGTTTTTCCTCTGTAAGAACACGGTGCTTTACTTTCAGTTTCTTCTCAAGGACAGATCCCGTTTCCTAAATATATTCACAAGATTACAAACCGTTTCTCTGTGAGGCGCGCACGAACAGCAGGAAATCTGTCTATAAATCGCTCTCTCATTTCTCTGTATTAGTTTGTTGTCACATTGGAATCATACATGAAGATTCTGTGCATTAAAGTATGCGGACTTTTTGACATTATAACAGCACAAACAATGTGTAACACTGAAACGCGCGGTTTCACAACGTTCAACTACTGTACAGCAGAAAAACTTTGCGTCAGCACACGAAGAGAAGGGAAAATGGAGGGGGGAACAAAACAGTTTAGAAACAGAGCAGACAAATTACCATTAAACCGGCCACTCGTCCAAATGAAGGCTCTGTAGTATCATTTCCGTGTTTTTCAAACTTTCCCCGACCAACATTCCAAAGAACCCTGAAAAAATACTAAATACTGTAAAACCTATCGGTATTCAATTTTTTTTAAAAAAAAAAAAACTTGGTGTCATTCTCTCACCTGTTTCTGAGGCATAGTTCTCTCTTCCTCTAGAATCTGATTACCGCCCAAGAAAGCATGGAGCGATCACATTGTTTACCACCACGTGTGTTTGTTCGGTGATCTTAACTGCGTTGCAACATTTCTTCCATTTCTCTATGCTAAGCTCTGAGTATACATTGCGAAACAGTGCAAACGCAAGTAACCAATACAGTAACAAAATAATAATAATTACATAAAATAAACAGCGTGATAAAAACTGGAAGAACTGAATGAAAAGGCGTACAAAGCACTGTCAGACACACTCGTAGATGAATCCCAAGTGACAAGAGTAAGTTATATAAAGGAAAACATGTTATCTCATTATAACAGAAATGTTTTCTTTTCCATGACTTTGCAGCATGAGAATCATTAACGTTGATAAGTTTGTAGACCAGAGTTTTCTAAATGGCTACACTCTGGATCTAAAGTTGTTAAACTCTATAAAAGGAGTAAACTAATAATGTTTCACATTTTGCAACAATGGCATGAATATACTCTATTATTATTCAAGATTAACTCTGAAGCTGGGAACAAAAAGCATATGTGAAACCTTGTCTCGACTAAAAAGAAGGTAAGGAAAGTGAATGACAAAACCGGACACAAGGCACGGAAGAAGAATCGCGACGTCAAGAACAACAAATGGTTCTGCGCCAAGTGCGGGTTGGCAACACGCCGTGGTGTGTGTGTCTTTGAACGGCGTGGTCCTTCTCGCAAGACCTCACGATGCAGTCTATTCTCGTTAGTAACCATCTTGAAGTCAATCACGAACTTAATTTATTCCTTTGCCCATCGTGAGAGCTCGAAAACGGCAAAGGTTTGCAACTCTCCTGTCGCCCCGGATAATTGCATTGTCGAGGTCGGAGGTCGTCGGTGTGGCGCCAGAGAGAGAAATGCTCGCCTCCAATACCTTGAAATCGCCGAGGCACGAAGTAGCAACAGCAGGCAGCATAACCTTGTCGCCCAAGAAGTTAAGCCTTGCAACAGTGCTGAGCTGTGCGCGTGGATGTCTAAATGATTCATAAACTGGCATTGCCTACTTCAAGCCTCAGACGAAAATACTTGTGTTCCGAAGACATTCCATGTTAATGAGATCTGGCCTTCTCACCCATCCCATGTGGATACCCAGTTTTTGAACGAAACATCTGAACAACGTTGCAAGTGATGCTCATGCTTTTGCTCGCTATCTCTTGGAAATGGTTGCTATGGTCACAAGGTTACTTAACGCCAAAGCATTCTTCATGTTCTACAGTATGTCCGCGAAGGCCGTATATCCCCTATACGCTATATGTTAATTTAATGAATGTAATAAGAAGAATTTAATAAGGCATAATCCCATGCTCCTCCTAGTTCTTTGTGACATTTTTTCTAAAACTACACGTGCAATCGTACCGAAGGCATCCCCTATTGTTTGTTCATGTTCAGCGTCGGTTCCTAGCGACGCGCGGCAACCATCATCTTGATAAATCCCCAGAACGAGTTATCAAGTGTCTTCAGGTTAGGGCTACATAGAGGTCAAGGGAGTGGTGCTGGAAATGTTGGGGACCCACGTCCAGGGGATTTATCGTTTAACAAATCACGAACAGTAAGAGTGAAGTGTGGTGGAGTTCCGTCTTGCTGTATCCACAGTTCTGACATAAGTCTTCTGTCTTCAAGTTGGGGAATGAGCCAAGTTGTCAGCACTCATGAATATGATACAGCGTTCATGGGTCCATCAAATTAATACGGTCCAAAGAGATGCTGCGATATAATACAATAACTTAATACACTCAGCACTTGAACCTCCTAGTTAAATTGCTATTAAACTTGTAAAACAACAAGCATTATGGACTTAACAAACTCATAGGGACAATAGCTCATATGGACTAGCTCACCATATGATAAATCAATGAGCCCCCTGCTTGCGGAGGCCCTAGCCCTGGATGGGACATAAGTGGCTTAATTCATTCATTCCATACAATAATATGATATGCTAATTAGAAATTAGTAAAGTACAAAGGTATATGGACTTCCCATACACACTGTAGTGACATACAGTCGCGAAATTCCCCAACATTTCATTTTCAAAGCGCCGATAGCGCTTCAAACGGCCAGCAGATACTGCACTGTATTAGACTTCAGATCGAATTTTGACATGTTCTCATTTCTTTAAGCAATATGCAAGGTTTTCATTTCAAAACTAGCCCCTTAATTAAAATAATTTAATTTGAACAAAAGGTACATCAATTTATTGTATTCAGGGAGAAATTCAAAACCAATGATGATCACATTTTAGGTTATCACCCCCTCACCTCTAGCCACCGTCCCTTTGAAGTTTAAAATACAACTCCCATCTTATGATACATTTATAGAGGAATCAGTTGTTATAACATTTTTCGTATTCTATCGTTGCCTGGCAGCCTGGATTATTATTATTATTATTATTATTATTATTATTATTATTATTATTATTATTATTATTATTATTTTTCAATTTGGACAGAATAAAAGTACAATAATCTATTGTTCAGAATGATTTATACAGTAGTAACATTTCTTTCTTTATTTATTTGGCTGGAAATTCACTCATGTCCGAAGTTCAACGTCAAATTAAGTGGGATATTTGGAAGTTTTGATTCCCTGTCACGAGATGTGCAGATGTTTACTCTTTATTCCTTAATGTTTATTTTTATTTTAGGCAGCTGTTTTCTGTATTTTGTTTGATCGATGTGAAAATGCAATACACTTCAAATCACCGGCTCTTCCGTTTAAAGCAATATTGGATTACGAATTCAACTACAGATACTCGAAGGGCATATCAGAGAAAGTTGATGTTGGCAATCTCCCTGAAAGAAACACAATACTGACACTGGTAAATAAATTGGAAACAACTGGACCTCTAAAGATTGATAAAGGAAAACATTTTTTTTTTTTTTTTTTTTTTTTTTTGACCAGACTGTGAACACTGCGGAGTACTGCCAGATTTTCATGGAGTTTGTTGAGCAACTGGACGATGTAGAGCTGGGTCATGGATATTTTTAACAAGATGGAGCTACATTCCATACATCAAACCAACTCATGATGCCAATTCAAAATTTCTTTGACGACCGGATAATCGGCAAGAACCTGTGGCCACCGAAATCTCCTGATTTGACAACACCGGACTTCTTCCTATGGGGTTATTTAAAATACAGAGTTTACGCCACACGCGCTCACAGTTATTGGACGATCTGAAGCACAACATTACACAAGAGATTAATGGTGCTGACAACGCAGTCCTCCAACGAGGGGCCAGTAACATGGAAACGACATATTGAGCTGTGCCTTATGTAGGAAGGAGAACATTTTCATCATTTTCTATAGAGGTTAACAATCTCCCAAAGACACTCTACATTTGAGGTATAATAACGTGGCTAGTATCATTCAAGAAAGACAGAAATGTGTTGGTTCTATATAACATTTTAGTTTTTAATGTATACTATAATGCTTAAGAAATGAGTTAAGCAAATTTCGTAATTTTTACGAATACAATAATTGTATAACATTGCAAACGAGTTTCATACGCTAATTTTGTATATAAGAATTATAAAATGTTATTAATAAAAATAGCGATTATTATTGCCAATTTTCTAATAAATTATTCTGACAATGACTTCTTTTATTGTATTATGACGTCACTATATCGGTGGCGATTATTAAGTTCGTTTGTCTATTGTTATTGTTGTTGGCGAGGATTTACCGCAAGAATTTTTAGCCCAAGCTGGAAAGACTGAATTGTCACAATAAGAGAAAATCTTATGATCAGAAAGAAAACAAAAGATCCATTAATAGGAAGCACAGTAAAATATTATGGGTATTTCAGAAACTCTAGTATTGGGCATGCATTTAAAAAGAGGTTAGTGTTATCAAATTCTAATTAACTCATTTGATAGTTAATATTACTTATTTATTTACTTACTTAATTATATTGTAAGATTGAGGAAACCGTTGCAAATATGTTGAAATCTGAATTTCCTCAATATCAAAATGTCAGTTTGCACTTCAAACTTTCATATTTATATGGTCAATGTGATTTTTTATTAATTATACGACGCTTTTAATGATGGACCTACTTTCAGTAATATATAAATGTTCCCTTAATACTATCACAACATAATATTCAGTTGGTGCCAGCATATTAGCAATAATAAATTATGTAATTATTAATAGGTCTTTTTTATGCAACTGGTGTCATAATGTAGCAATTTATTAGCGATTGTGACGAACAATGAAGACTTTATAATTCTGGTACACCAAAAAATGTAATATAATTTAATTTAGCATTTACTTTTATGTAATAGTTGTGTTTAGATAATAATTTGTTTCAAACTAATCTATACCTTACAAGAAAGAACAGAATATAAGCAAGTTCCGAAATGTGCTGTATTACTTGTGTTATTGCCCAAGACAAGTCGCGTTTTCTTCCTACAAGTGACTGTCTTGAATGACCCACGATCACCTAGACTTTTCCTATCCGAACATATAAAATCACAAATGTATTCTGTAAATACATTTGAAAATTTAGACCGTAAAAAGTGCAATTCTAACCAAATGTAACAAGATATCAATTTACCATACAGCAAATGTCAGACAAGAGGTTTTCTTTCCATACCGGGATATGGTTTTAATGGCAACAGAAGTTTTTTTTGAGCTTATATTGATGAGTAATTTGCCCCCACCCCTAAAATGTAAACTTATTGGGTTTCTGTTAAAATATAAGCTTATGCAGTTAATAAATTCAATTTTGTTTTCTGTTTTACTATTACTACGAATATTAAATAAACCGATAACCAGTCGATTTGTTAAAAATAATGCAATTGGTTCAAAGCAATCATATCATCACACATCATTGTGGTTTCAGTAAATGCAATTGTTTGGGTTTACTAACTTCAGCTGGTATTAGGGGTTAATTTCATGAACAAATGTAGAATATTTTTTCTACAAAACCTCTTATAAACTTTTTCTGATAAAATAATTAGGTGAGCAATCCTTTTAACACTGAAACTCTTATGATGCTTCTTCTAATTTGCCACTCTATATATAATTTTACTTTATCATATATATATATATATATATATATGATAATGACTACCTCTACTGCCTCGTAAACCCAAGATCGCGGGTTTAAACCTGGTCAGAACCGATGGATTATTTCGGGCGTAAAAATCCTAAGTATGACTTCCTTCGGAAGAGAAGTAATGCCGTGGGTCCCGTGTCATACATTTACAGCACGTAAAAGAACCTCAAGCCTGAAAGAAGAGACCTCTGAGCAATATTTATCGGCCGTTTCACGCCCTCAATTGAATGGGATGCTGATGTCTTGAGATATTAAAGAGCTTCCGTAAATAAACCAACTCAACAAAATTTAAATGAAATGTATTCAGAGCAATTAGCAACTATACCAAACTTTCTGCGGTCATTTTTAAAAGTTGAACTATCTTTCATTCGAGTATAAATGGCTATTTCAAGTTAAAACAAACACTAGCCTAAGAGCAGTTAGTTTAAATATTATAGCGACATTTAAACTTATTAAAATATTCTTTTATACCATTAATCAATGTTTCAATTCAAAAATAAAAAGTAAAATGTATCTTCACAAACTCTATTTTGCTCTAAATTTGAGTTCCCTCTATCCTTCAGGTTCAAAGTAACTCAGCAATAGAGTACTTGTTTAGGATATGATATTAGTGATACTTTTTAAACTAACTTTCTAATCGTGACATTTGCAGCAGAAAACAACCATCAGTCATTTGTTCTCTTGAACAACCAAGAACTAGTTAAACAGCTGACATTCATCTCAGGAAGAAAGGTCAGTGAGTTAAACAATTGACATGCGCTAAGCAATTCACATACTCGGTGCAAATGCTAGTGCATTACTCGTTTTGCATGCCGTAGCTATTATTATTATTATTATTATTATTATTATTATTATTATTATTATAATATTATTATTATATTTCAGAATATAATAAGCATCATAGCGAGTGTAAATTAATTAAACCGACAAATTTCGGCATGAGAGAGAAAACCTGTTTAGGCAATATTTGTTCAGGAACCCAAGAAGGCATAAAATAAGCAGTTATTTGAAAATGGTTTAATGACTTTGTAAATTGAAGTACGTAGAATTTAAAAAAGAAGTTCACATCAGATATTGTCCCGTTATTGGGGCAACACAAAATCAGAGCTCAACCTTAGTTTGACAAAGTCGCATGATGCCACTTTTATTTTCAGAAATAAATACTTCGGTATAACGTGATGCCCAACAAAAGTGCCTTAAAAACACGTCTGAAAAAATAAGTAAAAGTTCTCATTTTTACCTCCAAATTACCACTGTTGCTGATTATTTTGCTCTCTGTATATTTTAGAAAGGCCCTCAAGGAAAAAAAAATTGAAATAATGAACAAATGAATTAGAGAACTGCAGGCGCGTTTTTGCGATCATATTTCAAAACAATTGTTGAAAAAATGTTAGACAGATCGTTCGTATAGCATAATCGTAATAATCAAACAAATCAAACGATGAATTATGAATGAGATCGAGAAATGCATAAAGAACCTCTTTTTCAAAGCTACAGAAATAAAAAGGTAGTTACATGAGTTTAGTGAGTTGCTACTCCATATGCAACAGTTGAATTGAAGAATTTAAATGAGCACAAGTCAAAAGCAGCTACCGTGAAGAAACAATTACGCATATCACGTAATCGTGATGAACGTCGACATTAAGATTGAAAGGTATAGCAGGATTTGCAGGGACGACATCAGATCGATATGTGAACATGAAAAAAATCGATTGATTTTGTTGATTTGGTTTATTTAAGGACGCTCTTTAACATCTCAGGTCATCAGCGTCCCATTCAATTCAGGGCGTGAAACGGCCCACTAATTTTGCTCATAGGCCTCTTCTTTTTGGCTTGAGGTTCTTTTTCGTGCCGTAAATGTACGACACGGGACCCACGGCTTTACTTCCTTTCCGAAGGAAGCCACACTTAGGATCTTTACGCCGCCCAAAAAAAAAACCATCGATCCTGGCCGGGTTTGAACCCGCGATCTTGTGTTTAAACGGCAAGTATGGTTACCACTGGACCACCAGGACCGACAAAAAAAAAAAGTCGGTGATAAGTATCAAATGTAAATGCACAAAAGTAATACCAATAATTTTTAGTCATTTCGGGAATTCTCAGAAATATGGATTCATCATTAGAATCAAAGCATGGGCAACAGATTCCGAAGAAGCTAAAAAAACCACTCACTCCCGTCGAATTATATTTATTTATTTATAATTTGCATCAGGATAAATAATAACGTGCCAGTATCACTCATCTTTGTTGAATCTACTGAAATAGGAAATGAAAGCCAAAAGACCTCATTTGGTAAAAATGATAACAAGCTTCAATGAATGGTAGATGTTCTTCCAGTTCATGGAACATGTAAAGTATTGGTCAGATTTGGCTCTCTCTCACTTCATTCTGGGAGGATGAGGCTGACTGCAGAGAAAGTTTCATCAAATGCTGAATTCATCGAGTTTTAGATGAGCATTTCGAGTGTCTGCAAGAAACAGTCTTGAAAAATATTTTGTTTTGCCCAAGCAACCTGTAAAAACTGTCCGCATCATCTATCAAATCGTAACGGGATTACACAATGACTTGATGACATCAACGACACAAGTTTTTGAGACATTTTGGAAAATGCTTAGAAATTTTTAAAATCTATTCCAATCATTTAATCATCGTTAACAGTCCACTACAGCCGTATTTTCAAAGAACGTTTTGTAAAATTAATTTCTGGATGCATTCGTATAGTTTATCTTTGTGTTTCTTCGTTACTAATTATTTCGTTCTTTTTTAATGACCTAATTTTGTACAGCCTTTTGTTCTTCTTAAAAATTTCATCTGCTAGAAATATTTCCATCGAGTGCATCTTTTAGTTCCATACAATAAGCCCCTTTCGGCCACTATTTTATAAAAAATTGCTCTTATTTCCGTTTTATTTCTATTTATTTTATTTTTATGTATGATTCCAAAATTTATTTTTAAAAAAGACATTAAAAATACATTCCTTCTCATTTTTAACGACAATAAGTTGACTACCATTATGTGAACGGCTTTTACTATTTAATATGTCTGAAGACTTAAACAAGTAACAACAACTATCGGAAAAAAATACCAGTTGTAGAAAGACAGCCTTTATCATTAACAAATACAATAACAATTACCCCTCGCAGCCGACATGCGTTGCTCTTGTGTTAAATACTTTCAACTATGAATTACCTCAGGTACATTATGCATTATATACACAGATTATCTCAACAATGCATCCCTATTTTGCTCTAGATGTCAACTGAAGTTAAAGCAACTGAGAATGTGTAGATTTGAGACGGTACATGAAGATTAATGAATATCCATATCTAAAGAACTATCGCTTATCTTCTTTATAATTAATCTTTGAAGATCAAACAGTCAAAAATGGAGGACCTGAAAAGATTGTACACACTGCTGTCTGTAGAAAACGGCCAATCCTTTGAAAATCTCCAAACTATTTACAAGAGGATAACTTTCAATAACAGCAGTGAAGAAGAAAGCTATTTTGCAGTTTCCTCTAAGTTTGTAACACATTATTTTAATGCATTAATATTATATTGTTTTGGTAATATTTTAATGCAAATATATCGTGTCACATACCCTCACATTCAACAATCATTTACCTGTCTTGTCTTTTTTATTTACGGACGCTCTTGAACATCTCAGGCCCCATTTAATTCAGGGTGTAAAACGGTCGATAAATTTTGCTCAGAAGTCTCTTCTTTCAGGCTTATCGGTCTTAAATACATAAAAACGTAATATGTTTATTAAATATATGCTTTTTAAATTCTGAAGAAAATTTCTACTTTTTTATTTTATTGTTATAATTTACTTAAGCTGGGATTTTTTTTCTGGAAAATCACAATTTTTGACAAATGTCTCTGTTTGTGATAATATATTCAAATATTTGCTCATACCTTGTTAATTTCTTCGCGCATTGAACGTATGCAACGCTGGAGTGCACCTGATGGCACAAGTGTTTATTCCTTCCATTACGAGTGGACAGAGGAGAGCTGGGAGAAGAACAAATGGCCATTAATCTAGACTATGGGAAAAAGCACATGCACGCTTGAACGACCGCCGCAAGAAGTAATTCCATTCAGAAGGTGCGCGTGGTGGTTATTGTTTTTTTTTCTTTCTTTCTTTCTTTCTTTCAATTGTGCCCAGCGTGCTTTCTGAGGCTGCAAGTAACGGGAGTGTAAATTAATGTTGTTTTATTGAGAAGGCATCATTCATATCTATGGCATCTGTGTGGAATAAGATTGCTGCGGAAATAAACAAACAGTCGCTTCACACTCTAGCAAAGAATAGCTCCTTAAGAGATAGAACAAAAACGGGTTATTGTACGTCTATCACAAGAAAGTATGCATTAATATTGAAAGTAATTCTAGTCATAAAGTTAATAGGGAGAAGAGACAGTAAGATAAATTATTTTATCCATAGCTTTTCAGCATAATGTGTACACGATACGCATTAATTCAAAATCTTTATGTATACGGTTAATGTTAAATAATCCTTCCGATGAACTTTATGATAATCCTGAAGCAGCCTTCCATCTTGTTTTCTTGAGAAGCACCTTGTATCACTATGCAGTTACATTAAAATATGTTTAATTGTAAATATATGTTTTCTAAGGTTGCTCGTTCTTTATTTTCTGGTAATAATTATTTTTGGGATGACAGCAGAAATCTAAGGCTAATGTTTCATCATTTAGAAAATTGGGTTGTGTATTTTATATTATATAAAAACCCTAGGCTTTGAGTACCTTTAGTTTTTTCGTATATAGTACAGAATTTTTGATAGAATACAATGTAAGCATATAATATTTCAAATAAATATGTCACAGTTAAATTAATTAACTGTAACGGAATTAATGAGTTAACAAGAGAAAACTTAATCAACTGCCTAAAACTACGTGTATCTTGCCCGTGTAGAACTTATGACTGCCTATCTCAGCCACGTAAGCGCTTCCTTATATATTAAATTCAAATTAAAAATATTTGGCTAGGAGACGCCAAAAGGCACGCGTAAGCCTCGCGCGATTCTTTAAAAATTTGAAACATACATCTGTCATTGGCTGGTTAAAGTTCACCTGCCATACGTATTATTCGTTGTTATTTGAAAGTTTAAAACTTTTGTCATTTGTTAGGATCTGAACTAGAACCTATAAATTGTCAACAGGCTATGAGAAAGTAGTTGTTCTAAATTCTTAAATTTTTAAAAAAGGGTAAATAAAAAAAATTACTGTTTGTTCCATTCTATAGCAACTTCATGCCAATGAACTGCAAGAACAATCTCCAAGTTGCAACGTGTTGCATTTTATTTTATTCAAAATTGGAATTATTTCATTAAAGATTAGTAGTATCAAGAAAAATATTTTTAAAATTTTACTCGTAACAATGTAATGTAATTAAGATATATGGTTTTCTTCCATCTCGTATGTACACTGGGCTGCAAACATACGATACATTATCGTTTTCCGACGATATATATATATATATATATATATGTTATATTAATGTTATATATACACATATGATAATGATGATAATGATAATAACAATAATGATAATAATAACAACAACAACAATAATAATAATAATAATAATAATAATAGAATATTCAAAGCCTTCTGTATATCGTATGTTTTTTGTTTCGTTAGTGAAGTCCTCGTAAAACCATAATACACTCAGGGATAAAAAAACCGGTCACTTTTATATTTAACTATATTTTGTTCTTAATTATTTTAAAAGCAAATAATACCCATTGAAACAAAAAAAATGGTTTATTAAGTACCGTAAATTACAACAACAGAAACAAAAACTTAGCTCCAGTTAGAAAGGTCACGAAGGGCATAAAAAATTTCAAATTTTATTTTAACTGTAAGTGCATTTTTCGGTGCTTGAAATATTAAACATGTATTTTAATAACAGGATTCACCCATCTCTGATTTGAATAACTGTATTGGCATGCTTTCGATCAGGTTAGCTGTGGCTTATTGAGGAATATGCTCCCATTCTTCACGAAGTGCTCACCTCAACTCCTGTAAAGTTTCTAGCAGCGACAGTTTTGTCTTAACACGCCGTTCCAGCGTGTCCCAAAAGTGTTCAAGCGGATTCATGACGGGACTCCTTGCTGATCATAGTAAAACATGGGTTCCCAACTCATGGAGATAATCTCTGAGCACGTGCAATATTTGGGCGTGCATTGTCGTGTAACAAAAGAAAAGTATCGCCTGTAAATGGGCCAAATGGTACAACATAATTAGCCAAACATTCATTAATGTACCTATCATCTGTCAAACTTCCATTTTCTACTAAAATTAACTCAGTACGAGCATCCATAGACCCTCATACCCAAACCATCACTTCATCACCTTCAAATGGTAACTTTTCGGAAATGCAGCATTGTGCAAATCGTTCTCCCCTGTTTCTCCAAACTCTTTCACGTTCATCAGGTGAACGCAGATTGAAACAGAACTCGTCTATGAACAGAACATAGCTCTACTGTTCATTTCTCCAACCTCTATGATCATTTGCAAACGGCAGTCGTTCCACGCAGTGCATTCTGAGCAAACTGGGGCCAATTGCAGGTATACTTGATATCAGTACACTTGCTTTCAGCCTTCTTCTACCCTTTTAGGCCAAAATTGGCCGTTCATGCATGTTAACAAATTGCTGAGCTACAGTCATAGCTGGCACGTTGCTCTTCCTAAGAACTGTCAACACCATGTAGCTGTCTTCATTTTGATTTGCAGCGCTCGGACGATCTGGTCTTCTGGCATAATCTAGGGCCTCTCTAAACTGTGTTAAAGCATCGTGGACTTTGCTTCTAGCCATATTCATTACATTTGCAATGTAACATACACTGCGTCCATCATAGTTTAGGGCTACAACTCTAGCCACATAATTTTTAATGTGACTACCCTATTTACATTTACAACATGTAAAACCAAATAAATAATGAAGTACAAAATGGTTAAGAGAAATTTGCTGTATCTGAGAGACTTTATACACATAATTGGAAAATTCGAGTACAATGGCTCGTTTATAAAACAAAAAATATTCAACATAGCCTAAATATCTCCATGACAACAAATGCTTACCATAATATTTTATGACAAGTAAATATATTACAATATACAAGCAAACATAAAAGTGTTCTTCTTGCTTTCTTTTAAGACCCTGAGTGTATTTCAAATCGATAGCGACTTCGACTCGACGTTTCTTCAGCATGGAATAGTACACAGAGAGATGGTATTAAAAAGAATACTTCAAAGATACCAAACATTTTGTTGAAATGGCTCTCCTATTTGTTGATATTGCTTTATTTTTCCATTTATTCTTTTAGTAAGGTCTTGATCATAATCTACCGAGTCTCTATATATTTACAAACACATTACATTTTTTTTTTTTTTTACTTCCACTAGATGCCTAGAAATCAAGGATTTGCCGTTGGCACTATCTCTTTCTGTTCTGAAAAGTAGGCGTACTAGTTCTTTTAATAGCGTCTGGTTATTTTATACTGCAAGTCCTAAAAAGGTAGTCGTACTTCAGTTCCACGCCTCCACGGGTCCGCTCCAGTGCGGTCCCTCCTTGCCGTCAATAAATTTTGCTTCGAGACTTCCGGACCCAATAAACGTCATCTGGAAACACTGCTCTCAGTCGTGAGTGTTGTTTCGAGCATCTGCGAGAATGTATACGAAAGTAACAAGAACAATGCCCTTTACACATTTTCGTTGCAAATCTGCCAGACTGGTACGGACTTCCGTGTTAACATTGGCATATTTTACGAAGATGTAACTTTTGTTTGTCAAGCAATTGTGCTTTTCTATTCATATTCCATTTTCTACTGAATTTTCAAGAGCTGGAGGGGACAGTCTTTCAATGGACCATGCGATGATGGTGTATTTTTGTGTATAGATTGATAAGACTTTTTCTGCCTTGGTCACTGTCGCTAATTACGAAAAGAAAAACGATGTTGGTTACCTCATAAGTCATGACAACTATGTTGCTTTTTCCAATCAAACAGCAACACTGCCAATGTACTATGGGCGTTTAACAAGATTTTCTTTTCCTCCCGGAGGTTTATCTTGAAAAATAATATGCAGTTAACTTTCAGAATGGAATCCTAATGTGTATTGTAAATAAAGCGTGCTAATTAAATGAGACTATTACCTAATTCAGAGGGGTTTAAGGAACGCTTATGAAGGGACAGCAATGAAACAGTGTGCGGATATCCTTGCTCGGGACTATCGGCGAATAAACAACCCACTAATCAACTTGATATCTATTGGCAGTGGCCATACAATTATCCATTAGTTAAAATGTTCAAAGATTTGTGCTAAATGGGTCCCTCAAAGTCGAAGACTACTGCTGTCAATACTCCTGATTTCCGAGTGTTGTGGCGTCGTTAGACAAAGGCTTTGAGAATACGCATCACAGTGAGCGCACCGTCAGTATGGATAACTATTTGGTTAATTTACGGACGATCTTTGACACTTCGCATCAGTGTTCAATTCAGGACGTGAAACTGCCGACAAATTTTGCCCAGAGGCCTCTTCTTTCAGACTTGAGGTTGATTTACATGTCATAAATCCACGACATGGGATCCACTCTCCTGCCGAAGGAAGCCATACTTAGGATTTTACGCCCGAATAAATCCATCGATCCTGACGGGCATTGAACCCAAAATCTTGGGTTTAGGAGAAAGTATGGGCACCACTATATCACCAAGATTGATATCAGCATGGAAGAACAATTGTTACGATTTGGCAATGTCCAGAAACTTTGAACTTTAAACATGGGTATCTGAAAAGTAAATTGCGGTCTCTTTAAACAAATATTAGCAATTTCTATTCGTCTTTTACTGTTTTTAAATTAATTTTATGATTAGATTGTATGCCTAATTCCAAAATCTAAAATTATATCATAGCAACTTTTCTATTATGACCCTGCATATGGGATGAAAACTTTTGAATTCCAATAATGGAAACTGCAATTTCAGTATTTCAAAAGATACCGTGCCAGAAACATTCTATATTTCAAAAATTGATTTAATTATTTAAATATAGCACCTTTAATGGAATAGGAACATAGTGGTGCCCGAATATTTGAACTTAAAATAATTTACAGTGTAGCAGCTTAGAACCCGTATTAATAATAATAATAATAATAATAATAATAATAATAATAATAATATAAAGATAATTATAATAATTCTTCCAATAGCAGTTTATAAATGTAGTTGCAATAAAATCTCTGTGTTACAATCTACATAACTTTTAAAAAGGAAACTTTTGACATAGAGATTATACTACAAATATCATATCCGTTTTTCACTTAAATCTGGTTATTACCGGTAACTTTTGTAATAATATTCCATTAAACATGAAAAAATAACTGTTGATACATTTTAGGACTTTTTGACATGAATTGATAGATGTACACTGTTTGACAAAAACAAAATGAGTCATCTCTTGAACGTAACATTTTTAAGTCGTATTCGTTATTACAGCGCGCGGTTCACAAGGTATCAAGCAAAACTGTGTAGCCACTGTAGCAGTTGTGTTATATGGCATGCACTAAAGACACACTAACTAGTATGTCGGTCCTGGTAGTTTAGTGGTAACCATACTTGCCTTCTAAACCCAAGACGGCGGGTTCGAATGCGGCAAACCTGAAAGAAGAGGCCTTTCACTCCCTAATTTGAATGGGACGCTGATGATCTGAGATGTTAAAGAGCGTCCGAAAAAAAAAAAAAACTCCAACTACTGTGTGTATTCCGTTAACTCTGTGGCAGAGTGTGCAGTGATGCCGTGGTTAAAAGCGTAGATTCGCTGCCCAGCATGAGACTCTTTTTTTTTAATAAACCGGTGTAACATAGGACAAATTAATTTCGTAATATTGTTTCCCATATACAGCAAGCTTTAACTTAACATATTATAATGAATATTGTAATATTGTGATATGTTTACAGGCAAAGCGTCCACTGCAGTGTGTCAATCCTCTACATGTGTATTATGAATTCAACGTTTATGAACTTCCCCAAAGATCTCCAATGAACACGAAGTTTTTTTTTTTTTTTTTTTTTTTTTTTTTTTTTTTTTTTGTGCAAAGGATATATGTAAAATTATTTTATACTGGACATTTCAAGAAATAAGAAAAAGAAGTAAAACCTTCTCTACCTCATTCTCTCCTCTCCTCTTCATTCATAAGTGAATGAGGAAGCAGATGCGCCGTTTTCTTTTTTCTTTTTAAGATGAAGGAAGAAAGCAAGATAGAAAAGAAAGATGATGTACGGAAAGAGAAAACTCGTTTTTTTTATACTTCCCTTTCTTTTTTCTTTCATTCTTTCTTTAGCTGGTTTCTCTCTCCTCTTCTATCGCTAAGAAAACGTTTTTCTATAGTGCACTCGGGAAGAATTTATTCAACTATTTCACATATGTAAAAAAATTAATTTCTCTTTAGAAACAGACCCAGATAGAGAAAATTCGAGATCAAGGCTGAACTCAAACCGCGGATCTTCAGCTTGTGTCGATGTTTTCTCCGACCATAAACGTGGATCTCTCCCGTACCCTGGAAACATCTAAGGATATCTTATTACAGATTTTTTCCCCCCTAAGAGGTGACTCCAAACTTGTGACCTAGAATAGTGTTTAACGCCCATTTTTACTACTGAGGCACCACCACAGGCGGTGGACACTGATGATACATGAGATGAAATGACATATTGGGAAAGGATTTATTTTTAAGGAATCGTTTCAGGCCTAAGTTTAGGGTACTTCTCCGGCATTTGCCATTTATGAGGACTGAGGAAAACCTAGAAAAAACCTCAGTCAGGGAGGACGGTCCTGGTAGGAATTGAACCCCAGACCTTCCGCTCATGAGTCCCCGCCTTAACTACCTCGGCCACCCGTGGTGGTCACTTGTGACCTAGGCTTCATAGTTAACACACTAATAAATTTAATTTATATTAAATGTGATTTTTTTACATAAGCCGCATATTAGAATAGGATTAACCCTAATAACTAGGAAGAATGTTTCGAGCCGTCTGTAAGGGACGAAATCTCTGTAACGAGATAATCTTAGAGGTCTACAGGCTATACAGACTCAGATGTGAAATATTCGCGGTTGTGGTCGGACAGGACGCGGCAGCTAAAATAGCAGAATGTAACCTTGAATTTTTCCTTTGTGACTCTTTCTAAACTTTAGCTCAATACACGGCTTGTGTGAAAAAAATCGCACTTAATATTAATTCCTTTACTAAATTTAAGTGACCTCAACAAATGTTCAAGGAACCTGAAGTCATACCGAAAACCTCCAATTCTTCTGATGAAAGTTGTGATACAAATTGAACGTTTTGAAGGCAAGATGGGTTTGGTTTAACAAGATGTTTGAAGCTCCCCAAATATAGAAGTAAGACAGTGTTAGCTCCGAAGAGGACCACAAATCGTTTGAAATTACATTTACTGTCGATTTATTTTTCTGCAGTATGAGCTTTGGCACCTTTTTTGTTGAAACTAATTCTCATTTAATTCATCAATCAAAGGATGGAATATTTCAGAATATATTCCATCCGAGTTTACAATTTTATTCAAGAAGAACGCCTGATTATTATTTCCCTAGAGATTGCAACCGACCCATTAGTATTTTCCTGCTAGAATGAAGTTAAGTGTAATCTGTGTGGATTTTCTGATGTCCACAGTCTACCGAAGGTTTTCTCCATTACTGTAAACTAGAGACTGATGAAAACAGTGGAAAGCCCCCCCCCCCCTTTGGTTATTAACATTTAATTCTTAGTTTGTACTTATCTTATGCGCGAATTATCTTATTTCTCCTAACTGTACCATCATGCATCCAAAATATCCCCGCTTCCTCCCTCTCGTTCAGTATTTTCATCTGCAGAGAAAGAAAACATTCTTCGGGTTTATAGGAGGCTGGATTTAGCAATCATGTCTACAAGCAATGTTTAGAGAACATGGACATTAATGAAACGTTACCTTAAGTATCAGTCAAAGATTTGTGTAGCTTGGATGTTGCACTCAGTGGTAAATAAGTGCATTTTGTTTGTTTCGCAGGGTGCACGCGAATTTCGTGCATCAGCGTGACGCCGGGACCAGAGCCTCCACGACGCCTATTGCTCCAGTACCTGGACCTCACCGACTGCCATGCAGTGGAAGATGCTGGCCTTCGGGTCATCGTGAGAAACTGTCCCCAGCTCGCTTACCTTTATCTTAGACGTTGTGTCCAAATAACAGGTGAGCAAATTTCTGAGGCATTTTATTTGGGATATTAGTCAAAATCCATTTGAGAATAAACTGTAACTTTGCTTTCAATTGACTCTGAAGATATCTATCTAAAGTTGCTAAGTGAGATGCATTCATCTTGGTGAAAAACTCTGGACATTATATAATTTTGGATATATATAAAACAAATTCCTTCAAGCATATATTCCAGTTATTTGTTTTGGATCTAAAAAAATAGTTTTTACTTAAACTGAATGAAATCATAAATGGACATTTTTCTAACCTGATACAAAATAAAAGTTATTATGCCAGCTCATGGAATAGAAAACACTAAACACGAGCTTCTATGAATGAATAAGTGAAATTTTGCTTTGAATTCCATTTGTTTTCTTCACGTGAACTCGCCGTGAGAAAAGGGCTATTGGGTTATCATCAAATGGGGTCCATTTTGTGAGTAAAGCAACTGAACTTATTCAAATACATACGTATTTATCCTGAAACACAGAATGAAAGGAATATCTTAGCACGTAACCTTAACCCAAATATATACATGTTGTATAGACGAAATTTTCAGCCATTGGAGCCTAAACTTGTGAAAATGTTTTGAATTCCTTAGAACAATGAATAAGCATGCTTTCTCCCAATATGCGAAGGAAATGTTACAACTTATGCTACTCCACAGGATATTTCTGATACTGTTCATTATTGCTCGTCATATTAATTTGGGGTAAAACTTTCATTTAGATAATAAATTAAATAAAATATGATAAAAGCTCCCTACAAAGAACACTTATAAAAACGTGTAGGACATGGCAAAAAATAAAATAATTTCAAAGATCTTAGGGCACTATTTCCATTGCGAAACTACTAGCTATCAATCTCATTTTAACTTCTTATATAGTTCCATGCTTCTCCCACCAGTGACAATATCAAAGTGGACAACAAAGCAAATGCTGGTAGAATGTTAATACATGGGAAATTTAATATGTTGCGAAATGATATATACAAGGCACATTTCAAAAGATAAAGTCAGTCATTTACAACACAAAAAAAAAATTGTTTTGCTTTTGCACATATGTACATGCTCTACTTTACATGATCACCGTTCCTTTTCAACGCTTTGTATGTTGAGGGATAAGCTTTTGGATGCCCTGTGCCCGGAAACTGGACTATTTTAGCATGGAGGCTTTCAGCTGTTACTGTCATCAAACTGTTGAGAATGAAGCATTTCTTGAAGTGAAGGAAAAACGAATACTAGTTTTGAGATTTGGGCTACATGACCGAAATTCCCCAGTCTTGCTGACAGTTCTGACAGCGGTATGTATGAGGGGAAAACAATTGCTGAAGACAGCTTCCGGCGACTCTGGTTCCGAATGGCGCACCTCAGCTTGAAAACTAGCGTTTCTTAATACACATGCGCTGTATTTATTTCCGGTTCCTTAAAATACACAAGGACTCCTTTTTGGTCCCAGAAAACAGTGCCATAATCTTTCGTGCTAACATTTGTCTCAATGTTTTCTTTTGTGGTAAAGCTGAATGACGCCGCTCCATAGGCTATTTTAATTCAATATTGGTGTAGGGGATGAATGTTTCATTACTTTTTCTCTCATACCAATCTAAAATAAACATGAGGCTTCCAGCTTGTCATTTATTATGCGGCAGTCAACATTTTAGGGACCTATCTTGCACACAGCTTACGATAGACAAGATTTGCGATGACAATTCTGAGCAGTGGAGTTACCGGTTGAAATGCTTACAAGTTCTATTGCAAGAACACTGCTTTTCTCGAATTTTAGCTTCCACGCACTCAACAAGGTCATCTTATCTGAACACTAGGCCCTCCCTCTCCGCTCTTCATCATGAATAATATCACGGGCCTACGATGGAAAAACGTTTTAAAACATGTTAGCTCTCCTTTGTGTATTTTTGTGTGCTGAAGTAAATTTTTACAGAAAATGATATTAAATGTTCTATAGTATTAATATTCTGGTGATTTTGCTACATATCAGAAACATAATCTAGAAGGCTGTGACTATTTATCAGGTAGAATGTTTGATATAGGAGGGTGTGACTATGATCATATTAGTATCAGGTAGGCTATGGTTCCATAATTCCCTAACCTTACTGTTGGTGAGTTGTGCTACATGACTAACAGTGGTTGTGTTAATTCCCTAGACAAAAGTTACACTATTTATGCTGAGTTCATGCTCAAGAAACGCGAAAGAGACATTACAGATCTTATCAGAAAAGCTTACAATGTCTATTTAGGAGTGAAAATGGGAGATGAAAACAAAATGTGTTGTGTTTGTGTAGAGGATCTTAAGGAAGTAGTCTAAAGTGAAACAGATTTGATGTTTAAATGATATGGAGGGAACAACGAATTAGTGATGATTGCTATTTTTGCTGTTGTGATGTCAAGGGCCGTAACTCTAAAAATAAGAAAAGCATTTCTTATCCAACTAAAATTTCATCTACTATACCCCCAGTTCTTCATGGCCCACAGGTTCCTGTCCCTCGTCAACCGTACAATGAGAAGATGTTTCTATTGGTGCATCAGAGTTAGATAGCAGCGATGAAGAAGTTCAGTGTGATGTAGACAGTGGAAGTCCTCAACTGTTTACCCAGTTTATCCAGTCCTCCAAAACAAGTTTTAAGGCAGTGCTGTTGCACAATGGCAACAAGTATGCTTCGGTGCCTGTTGGTCATTCAGTACACCTTAAAAAATACTTATGAAAATCTCGAAATCGTTTTACAAAAATCTCATATTTGGATGACGTGTGGAGATCTGAAAGTGTTGTGCATGCTTCTTGGTCAGCAAGCTGGGTATACTATGTTTCAATGTTTTTCCTGTGAATGGAGCAGCAGAACAAGAAGTAAGCATTAGGATCAAAACTGGGACTGGCCACAAAGAGCATCTCTAGAAATTGGGAGCAAAAACACTGGGATGAAGTTTTGTCAATAGAAAATTAGGCACCATGGAACAGTTTGTTGAAGATTTGCCAAAAAAAACAGAGAAAAAACAACACCAACTACGTAATAATCGTTCTGGAGAGGTTCAATATCTTGGGATGCTCAATGGATTTAAAACACATTCTGAATGCTCGCTTGGATTTTTCTCCTGACAATCTTGTTACGGTGAGCGAAGAGGAAGAGGAATGTTTTCACCGTGACATAAGCAAATGGAAAGAAGACACAAAGGAAGTAAACATTACTATGACGAGACACCGAGACCTTAGAAACCTCACGCAAGAGAAAAAACAAATACGCAGCTTCACTAGGAAGAGAAAAATGCAGAGGGAATTTTGTTTTGATAGGTTATGTGGAATCTCAGGGATAATGTTAAATTCTTCCTCTCCGATGATGCTGACTTATATTTTGCCACGGCTATTGAGACTCCGACGCTGGGTGTTTTTATGGTCCCGTGACCATAGAGGAAGTAGTATATGGAGATTGATAAGATTTTTTGTTATGGGAGATGAAACACAATTTATTGTTCATAAACTATTACACATAAAATGTACTGCCGTTATTTTCTAGAGTACATGTGCCACTTTCGCACTAACTATAGCGATCACTATGACTTTTCTTAATTTGATAAAGACTGATACTGAAATCAACTATTCTGGGATGCAACTGAACTCAACTAATAAAGCTCTTCCACTTAATACTCTTCCAAAACTAACTACAGCTTTCCACTAACTGAACTGAACTGAGAGGGCCCTTACACTTATAATGCCCCGCTGAATACTCTTGCAAAAACTGACTACAGCTTTCCACTAAATGAACTGAGAAAGCTCTTCCACTTATAATGCCTCGCTGAATACTCGTACAAGACTGACTACGGGCCGCAAAATTACAAGACTAAATAAACGTGGCCTACGGAACTTTTAACATGCATATATCAACTCAAACTGCTGGCTTCTTTCCTTGAAGAGGTTGTCGGCCTATCTTTTCATCCCTGTCATTGCCATATGTTTTATTGTGCCTACTCTGTTTTACAAGTTCCGAACAGTATACAAACAAACACCTTACTCAAGGATTCTCCTTTAGAAATTTCTTCAGAAAACATCGGTTTGTTTGGGTCCTCTTTACAAATATTGTTATAATAGTCAACAGAAATTCCCAGATCAGCTTTTATGGCTAGGTAGATTTCTGCACCCTGGCAAAAAAGTAACATTTTACACACAATAATTCAACACTTGTACATGAAATAAAATGACATCACTCATGACGATAATAAGCAAGTTACATAAAATTACTTGTAATAATTACTCTAATTAATTATGGGGGTGGCAGCTTAAAAATACTGTCTCAATTGTTAATTAAGATAATCTAGTCATTTGTGTAAAATATACCTTTAATATTTGCAACAGGAGATGTTTCATTTTATCACTTTTCCACGTTTGGTTGGTTTTAATGAAGGCTTGAGATTGGAATTATGTAGATACATTTAAAACTATAGTGTGCACATTAGGAGGAAAAACTAGCAAATTTTTTAAAAGAAAAAAACGTTCATTTAAGTCTTTTCCATAAGCAGTTAGATACATGAACTTAAAAAAATGTACTAATTAAATTAGTTCGACTGTAAAAAAAATGCAACCTATTGAGGGCTTTAGTATATCTTCATATTTGTTTTTTGAGGATGGTTAAGCAGCTATTGATTTCTTGAGAATGTCCAAATACTTAAGATTTTTCCCTCTGTATTGTAAAACTGGATGATTTATTGTGTTTCAGATGCGGGAATCAAATACGTGCCCAGTTTCTGCTCGATGTTACGGGAGCTAAGCGTCTCGGACTGCACACAGGTGACAGATTTCGGCTTGTACGAGCTCGCCAAACTGGGGGCTACACTGCGCTACCTCTCCGTGGCCAAGTGTGATCAGGTGTCGGATGCAGGACTCAAGGTGGTCGCCAGGAGGTGCTACAAATTGCGCTACCTCAACGCGCGGGGCTGCGAAGCCGTCAGCGACGACGCCATAACCGTCCTAGCACGTTCCTGTCCGCGTCTTCGAGCTCTTGACATCGGCAAATGCGACGTGAGCGACGCCGGACTGAGGGCTCTAGCTGAGAGCTGTCCCAACCTCAAGAAGCTCAGCTTGAGAAGCTGCGACCTGGTGACAGACAGAGGGGTTCAATGCGTGGCTTACTACTGTCGTGGCCTCCAGCAGCTCAACATACAGGACTGTCAAATATCTCTGGAAGGCTATCGAGCCGTCAAAAAGTACTGCAAGCGTTGTATCATAGAGCACACAAATCCTGGCTTCTTCTAGTACTGCTGGATTTGTAACCCTCTATAAAAAGTTTTGAAAACTGCTCTTACATCATCGACAGGAAATTAATATTTAAACACACAAATGCTAGGAAATGTTTTATTTTCACTGGTTTTTGCAAAATAAAAGGTGGATTAGTATTTTACCAATATTTACTGCAGTTCATTATTGTAACTGATGATTTGCTATTTGATCGGATGTTAACACCACTTCTTTATACAAAATGTCAAACTGTGTTACCTCAGTAAATGGCTAACTATAATACTGATATAGAAATTTTAACTTATTCTCTGAACCTTTTATTAAAATATGTACCTAAATTCAACTCTGAACTTAGTTTTTACCAATTTATCATATTATAAGAAATAATTAAACACATGTTTATCTCTTGAATCTCTCACCCATGTATTCTTTTCTTCCATCATGAAATGAACATTTATATCGTTCTTTTTGTAAAACACTTTTGGTTTGTCTCATTTTAATGACCGAAAACAATTTGCTATCATTTTACATTTTATTTCCCCTGATAACATTGTTCCAAGACCTTTTTTATCTTAGTGACACCTTCCAGTTTGCTTCTCACAAAATCAAGATTTTATAGGAAAAATTCTAACTCTCAAAGTTGCTAAACACATTTCCTATAAGATTTTTGTAGTTCGCATCCTTGTAATTTCATAGAAGGGTTTTACAACACTTTTAACACCATTAAAGCCTGTTTTTCAGTATCAACAATTATTTTTTTCAAATGAGGAATCTGAAATAAATTTTTAATATACAATCCCAAAATATTCCTTTAATTTTAGCATCAGATATTTCAGGGAACTTCTTGCATATGTATATTTGTAGCAGTTACCATCATTGAATTGCTTCATTATGGCAATTTGAAATGTAAAGGTGGCAAGAGAACTTTTTGGGTTCACTAGATTTTCATGGATTATATTTTTTAATCCTGGCAAGACATCTCTCCAATATCTTTTCAATATGCTCAGATCAGGTTGTGCTGAACCATTGGGCATGAACTATATACAATTTATTAAGTTGTTAAACAAAACCTTTAAGTGATACATTAAAAAGGTCCCTGTCAATGTTCCAGGAAAATAAAAGTACTGATTAATATGTCACCAATTATTCTAGCCCATATATTAATGTTAAAATGTTGCTGGTGTCATTTACAAGAGTGCATGGGGATTTTTCTACCTTTATATGAATATTATGAAAGTTATGCATTCCATTTTATGGCAACTTGCTAAGACTGAGTTAGGTGACTTTGACTGTGAACCACAATTGTAAAGAACAAAACATATATTGGAATTATTTATTAATATATCACAAAAAATTATGACTAAAAACTAAGCAGAACTGACCATACACTCATATGAACTGTTTTGCTTGCTATCAATTTTCCATAGATTTCACAAATCCTCCTTCAAAATTAAATTTTTTCCCCCATGCTTGACACCCTAAACTATAAATTCTTTCAAGTTTCAGGTAAAAATAAAAGAAAAAGAACACAGCTTTTAAAATATAGCAAACTAAATTTGAATGCAAGATGCATAATGAAGATTTGAAGCTTTCTTGGCACTGATTATTTTGTCTTCCAGCTTTTGACCATGCAGCTCTATTGTCTTCTTTAAGGTACTCCAGTGTTGAGGCATGCTAAAAGATGTATTTATATAGATGGGAACTTATCTGATGGTTGAAATCTTGAAAGACAACAAGATCTTCACTTGGTGTGGAATCATCATTAAATTGCTTTTAATGCTGAAACATTCTGATACTTATTTGAATGGAGCATAGAAAATTTTATGTTATAAAGAATAAGATGTAGACTCAGAAAATTCTAAGTACATTGTTGTAAATAAGTTTCCATGAAAGGAGAAAGTATACAAATGCACAGAAAAGCTGCAAACATTCTACTGCATTGCAATAAACTTCTTCTTGTCTAACTTCAATATTAAGCAATTGGACTCTTCCTTTTGGTTGAATTCTTCCTCTTATCGATATTATTTATTTCATTTATTGTGTAAATCTGCCATTTATCTTCATAGTTAGCTTGATTTTAGGATCTTTTTATACAAGTTTTTAACTTGTGTAGAGAATTGTCTAAATAAAAAAGTATCAAAGGAATCATGGCATTTCAAATTCATGTGCATCTAAAGGATAGCAAAAAAGTGGCAAATGGATTTTAGTTACAGTAGAATATAAATGCAAGTTGATAGAAGATAATCCCAGAGCTCATTCTGTCTGGTTCTAATTTAATAATTATGCAGTTCATTTAAATACATAGGATGTTTAAAAAGAAAAGGTAACCAACAATATTGTGTAGTCTTCTGGCTGTTCTTATACAATTACATTCTGCACATGGCATCTGTCACTACATACTACATGTGACCAGTGACGTACAAGTATGTCAGCACATATATCACAGACTCAATGTTTGTCTTCAGGATGTCAAGGGTATGTGAAAGTGCATGGAAACACTGTTCCTTTAATGTTCCCCACAGAAACATATCACACCTTGAGAGGTCCAGGCTTCTGGAGAGATAGGGAAAGGCATTTTCCCTGGAAATGATCTTATTTGGAAAGATTCATGGAGGAACAGTTGATTATCATGGCTAATGTATGGTTTGGCCCATCTTGCTGGAAAACTTGTTCAAAATCCAAACCTCTGACTCACAAAAAGTATGTAAATTGGCTCAGAAACAGATAAGGATCTGCCAATAAACTGCAGCATTGACATTGATAGCCTCACCATCATAATTGTTAATAAAATTTGGGCCAGTGACTCCATAACTTGATATTGCTGACCATATGGTGACTACAGGTTCTCATCAGGCTTCTCCTACTCAAGAAATCTGATGTTCCGCTTGTTGACATGTCCACTCAGGAGCACATGGCTATCATCTGACCACCACCAACTGTCAAGGCCATGTTCGTCCTCCTAGAGACATACTGCAGATGGTGTGACAATTTGGAGACTTTAATTCATGCAACACGACCATATGGTGGCTGTAGGTACTCATCAGGCTTCCCCCACCCAAGAAATCTGATGTTCTGCTTATTGACATGTCCACTCAGGAGCAGGTAGCTCTCATTTGACCACCCCCAACTGTCAAGGTCATGTTCATCCTCCTAGAGACAGGCAAGTACATGGACCAATACTGTAGGTAGTGTGCATATCTGGAGGCTTTAATTCATACAACACCTAGATCCAATATAGGCATCAAATTCCCGAACCATGTGACACAGACCTGGGTTTGCAATTGCAATTCTCTTGATATGTGCTCAAAACTCTTCTTCAGCGACTGCAGAACTTTCTTTATCACACAACCGACATTCTCATTGCTCCTGGTGGTGCAGTCTTCTTAAATGTCTCTCAATATGATTCTCCATAAATCCTGTTTGCTGGTATATTTCCACCAACACAGAATAGTTTTATTTGGTGGTGCAGGTCTTTGGAAATGGTTCTGGGAAAAAATTGCCACAAATTTCAGGGAAAGCCTTCCATCCTGTCCCATAACTCCAGAAATAATTGTTTGCAACATATGTGTTACAGGATGGCATATTATGGCTATCACTCATAATGTCACACTCACTCAACTCTCCTCTGAAACATAACCAAAAACACTGATAGACTGTATGTTACCTTATATTGTTATAAGGCCTAGACTCAGTTTTGATTATCTTATTTTTTTTTAACATCTGTATATTCACTAGCAATGTAAACAACTCAAGAAAAACAATAAACTCACTTACCGAAAAATAAAAACATAATAAGTGCAATGGTCTAACCACTAAGGTGCACATGTATTACATGTATGTATAAAATAATGTACAAATTTAAATTTCACTTCACAAATGCAGCCACCTAAAATGAAGCCTACATAACAACAAATCTAATACAGATTTTCATACATACATGATACATAACCATGTAAACCTTCCTTCTCTTTTTAGAAAATTCTTTCAAATAGTTTGCTGCATAAAAAAAAAAAAAACTTGTAATGCCTTCCATTTATAGCATATATTTTATTTAAAAAATGGATTTGTGCAATATCTGTGAAACAATAGATTGCGGTATACAAGATATATGAATTTGTGTGTGAAATTGCTGAGGTATGGATTAATACACCTAAAAACTACAAAAAAGTGTTCATTTAAAGACCTCTTAAGTTTGATAATTCCTGAGATAGAAGCTATCCAAGTTATTACAGGAATTGTTGATAGCCTGAATATATTCCTACATGAACTGCATCGAGATGATCGTTTGAGATGTTCAAACACTCCAAGCTAGGGGGTTAACAATAAAAAATCTAAAAATTCTGGCACCAACACATTCCATGCTCTTACATATTTCTCAATTGACCTAATTTTTATTTTTTTAACAATTGTTTGTTACTATAAAACCAGTCAAACATAGTTTTGTATGTAAAATGCTTGTAAGTAAATTTTACTAAAGCAAGTACTTCCAAGAATCAATAGTAAGTGTATTTCCTTTCTTGGTCTATGTGCCTATATTAGCAAAAAGAGTCTTTCAACATTGTCATTCTGCCTGATATTGCAAAATGCAATTGAACCAACTTCACAATCTCTGTATACTGTTCATTATTTACTGTATTTACTACAATCCATTTGCACATCTTGCTCTATTAAAAAGTGTATTTTGCAACATTTTCCCAAGGGAATTTTCTAAGATAAAGTCATTTGAAAGAGTAAAATTCACTAAATGGTTTCATCTTCTTTTTGAAATAATCAGCACTCAATATAATGTGCCATATTGTGCCAAAACTTTTTCAATTCAAAAGCTTAACCATCTATTTCCATTTTCTTTAACATATCCTTTGCTTTCCATGACATCAAAATCCCATGTTTCTTTACCTGAAGGATATCGTGTAATAATAATAGTTTGTCCATTACGCCAATTAGAGAACTGGCTTTCTTTACTAATCTGCTTGGATTAAACTATTAAAGAGTAAAAATGCAGTAAAGAGATTTCACTGAATGGGTCATCAGAAAAGCCCTTTATTACAGCTGGTGGTCTGATTTCAGATGAGAGATGAGAAATAGAGATGAATTTCTATTAATCATTAAAATAAGCAGGATACAAGAACAACTATTTATTTATTGTTATTCAAAAGTTGCTAGTATTCTATTCTTGAAAGGTTCAACTAGCAAGTGTAAATTCAAAAGTAATTATTTATTTTCATTACAAAAGTTTGATATGTCTTGCCAAGCACAACTGTATTGTGCATGCTGCTGGACATTGCAATCCAACCAATGATTAACAATCTTCTTCAAATTGGCAACATACTGTTTGCAGTTGGAGAGATGGCTAATCAGAGGAATGTGTTGATAATGCAATGTGTCAGAGGAATGCATTGTTCATGGGTGGTGCACATATCGCAAACAGAGCCTATGCTTGTACTACGATGCATTTAGAGAACATTGACCACTGACACTGACAGATTGAAGTTAATATGCTTAAACTTAATAATGAATTAATAAAATATAATTGAACAAATTCATAGTCTTCATTTCAGGTCGCTACATATCATAGACTTGTTACTTTATATTAATTTGTCTGCTTATTAATGCATATCAATAATAGAGATTTAATTTTTAAATACAGCAAGATGAATATTTACAAACTGTGTTGTGGTTAATATCACTGAAGTGTGTATTTAAAAATATAAAGGGAGGTTGCCCTATCCTCCCAATATATAACAGAAGTTAAGGAGTGAAGGCAAAAAAAACTATATGTGTATTTTTCAGTAATGTTGCATATTAATTCTCCACTAACATTTTTTCTCTGTTAGCAAGAGTTTTACTTTGGACCATGCAGGCTCAATGGTTCAGTTCAGTTCAGTTCACACATGTATGTGGCCAAACTTTATACTTCATGGCCATGTAATTTTAATATTTCATCAATGCAGAACTCTTTTTCTTACCATTTATGTATCTTTACCAATATGCAGAGTTTAGATTTTCTCATGTCTCTTGATGAACAAGGAATGCTATTTTGCAGCCATAATTTCACCTCTTTCTTTATGGCATATTTCAAAAAGGGTTTGTTTTCCTGAATATTACAGAGCTATCCATAACCACAACACTCTTCTCTGGTATGTTTGAAAGAAGTTGGTTGTTAATCCAGAGCTCAAAATTTCTGAAATTCTTTTGACTATGATAATCTTCAAGCTTTTGCCTGCTTGAAAAATTAATAATGAATACTTCACAAGCTCCATTTTGGATCCTGCATGGACAACAATAAGAAGGTTACTGAAATTTAATATGCCTGGTTGACTTTCATTTTGCCAGCATTTCCTAATTGTTAAATTATTGTCTACCCAATAATATACATATTAAAAATGAAAAACAAACTCTTGGAACAATGTAACTAAAATTACAAGAACTAGAGAAGGGGAAATACATTATATATGCAATATTGTGCTATTGTAATAATATATGTATATACAATAGTACAATTCTGTTCCCTAAAGCAGCATATAGCTTTCAGACACTTATAGCACCACTCCATTTATGTTTGGCTTTTCAATTAATATTTTCGTTTAATTTTGGCACTTTTTCCATTTGTAGGTCATTTCTTTAAGAACGCAACTCAGAAAATGAACCCTTAAGGAAATGCAATTCTTTCTTCTTTGAATATCATAAAAATTTTGGACATGTAGGAACTTCCTTTCTTACTAAATAAAATTTGTCTATGCAACAGCTTATACCATTCTTGTCATAAACATTCAAGTTCACTTTTGTATGCTTTGGTCTATTTCTTGGAGTTGACAGAGAAGACGCACTGGCTTCAACCCCTTCTCTTCTTATCCCGGTACTTGTTCTCACTGGAACACTGGTATAGTGGGATGCACGTGAGTTTGATTGTTTTAATCTAAATTTTATTGCCAGGACTCATCACATGCAACTATTAATATTCTGAATTCCTCGAACCTTACTATGGATAATTTTTCCTTTCTTTTGTTGTTATAGTACATCCAATATTTGTATGTATATATAATTGGTAGACCAATATATATGTTACACTATACACTAACACTTAACTAAAACATGCAATTTAAAACATACAGCTGTTCACTATTAATATTCTATCATTAACCCAATGAGAACGGACCACCATAAGTATTTGAATAGATGACACACGTGCTGTGTGTAATGTTTTACTTGGCATATAAAGCCCTCCTCTCCAACAGTAATTACCATTACCTCTCATAAGGCCCCTGAACATGGAATTGTGGTTATCATACCCAAAAGCAGTGTACTTATTCTAAAGTCCTTTGTTGTTTAATATTTCATTGACATAAGTTGAAATAGCTCCTACTTTACATTTGATTTGTTTTCCAAATTTACCACTTTAATCTGCAAATCTCCATCCTTACATTCAAAATATTTGAATGAGTATAAAAAGTATATGAGACAGTATACATGTATTAATTTCAATAGTCTTGGGAGAAAGTATTTAACTGTCACTTCAGGGCCACAATGTCTTTCAGGAAACGTTTCAGTTAAAATTTCTATACAGATTGTTAATAATGCATTGGAATGAAATTTCAAATTAATGAGTCCCTACAAACTTATATTTTGAGTTCTTTCCACTTGAGCTGCCAATTTTAAAGTGCTTCAGAAATCTGTTAACAGCAAAACCACAAACAGAACAACAAATTAACTGTCAATTTTAGTTTGCTTGAGAAATCAGCATAAGAGCAAAGCAATGAATAGAACAGAATAAAATATTCTTAGCATGTAACATTGCCACACAATAAGGTAATAATTTTTTTGTAGTTAATAAACATCTCATGCTAACTACCCATATTTTTTTCAATACCACCACTCATGTCCTCTTGAACTTTATGGGATTCCCCAGCCTACAATATCAGAGTCAAAGCTGCCAAGATCTTCAAGAAAAGAAATAGTGCAAATGAGCCCAGTGTATGTCAACATCTCTATCTTTTCATAGAGAGCGATAACTGGAAAAAAATTCTAGGCAACTTGAGCAACCAGGATTCGAACCTACACCTTTGCTTTTGCAATTGACTCATCTCGATGCCCAGGCAAATGTAGCCATGCAGACGGCTAATATTTCTGTGTTTCTCTATGCATTGATACCAATGTTACATTTATGGATTGATTAACTTATAATAAATTCTTAAAAATTAATAACTATTATCTGTAACAGCATGCTAAACATGCACAAATCCATTAGAGCTTGGAAATATTATCAAGATAACCAGTTCATAAGCTTCTGCTTTGCAGATTGTGAATAGCTGCATTCAGCTATCAAAATGAGGTGCCTTACAACATTTACATTGTCTTTCAGACAAAATTTGAAAAAGAACTATTAAGCCACTTAAGCAATATTATAGTCAATTGTATTGATATAATTTAAATATCATAATTCATAATATTTATTTTTGTGCAAAGCTTATAGATACCGAATGAAGTACCTTTGTGTTGTTCATCTCCAAAACCCAGAGACAAACCATGGAGTGTTATGAATAACATAATAGTCAAAGAGGTAAATAGATAGGTGTAATAGTAATGGATATGGACACTGTTAATTCAGATCTCCAAGTGTGAAAATAAAAGTGAAGTGTAAATAAGTGTTAAATTCAGTTAATATTATCAATCATGAGACATTCCTTTATGATTCTCCTGAATTTTAATAGTTTATTGTAAATATTTGACTTTTGATACTATATAGATTATGTGCTTGCCACTGTTACAAAAATATATGAATAAAGCTGTAACTTCTGACTCTATATATTTTAATATAGCACATTTTTTTTCTTTTGTTCTTTCACTCCTCATCCTTATAATCATCAAATATCCATGAGTGTTTCCTGGAATATCCATCACAGTTCTTTTTTACTTATTCTCATTTAAAACTACTTTCATTAATTAACATGTCTTATCACAGTTTAACTACATTTCCAGAGCCCTTTTACTTACTCTATCCTAAGTACTTTGTGTTAAGATTTTAAAAAAATGTTTAGGGATATGTTGGGAATGCTTGCAACAATGGTTTACTTCATGCCAAGAAAGTTATCCTAGCATCAGCCTTGGTAATAAGAGTTTTTCTACATTTAGCATGGAGTGTGTCATGTAACAACAAAACATTCAGGAAGTTACATTACTAAGATCTTATTGACCCTTAGTGCAGCAAAGAGTGAAAATGTGGTGTTGTAAAGGACCTGAACTTGTAACTGAATCAGCTCAGCTCTTGAGATCTTGTGCTCTACAGAAAGGACTTCAACCACCATTATATCCAGTAAAATTATCTACTGCCTGCAAGCAAAATACAGGGTCATCCATTTGGATAAGGATAATATGAAATATTATTATAAAAGCTAATATGATAATATGAGACATTTCTTGCTAGTAATATTTTACTTAAAAGATGGGAGATTCTATACATGATAAGAATGAAAATCTACAATTCATAATGACAAATGAAAATCATAGATAACTGAATGGTGCACAAATCAACAGTAAGCACAATGCGTTCTTTAATATGCTAAATTTGACAGTGTTAAACATTTTGATATGAGTATGGTGTGTGCAATGTATCTAAATAAGATTCCATAACGTTGTATTATCTAACAATTATAGAAACAGTTTTTGTGTTATAAAGCATGCAGATGGTTACAAGTGAAACCCAATATGATAAGCAGCTATCTCTGAAGCCATGACAATAAGCCCTAAGAAAAGTTAAAGATGACTGTCAGCAGAGATGAATGTAGCATATACATCCTGTCAGAGTATTGTTTGAAAGTACCTGAAACTGTACCCACATCACTTACAAATCTAAAATGCAATGAGAATCATAAAGCTCATTTCAATTTTGCATCCATGATGTCCCAACTGATTGAAGATGATGTTGGCTTCTTAAACAAATGGCTATTTATAGACATATCAGCGGAAGAATTAAACACTCACAATTGCATTATTTGAACAAGGAAAAATTCACATGTGTCCTATGAGCTTGAAAGATCAAATTCAACATGTGGAGTGAGCTGCAATAATGATTATGGAGCATTCTTTGCCTGTGATGAATTGCATCACCCTTATGAGTTGTGCAGAGTGCCCAATGGGGACCATGTAGCATTTTGAGAAATCTCCCATCTTTCAATGTTGTGTACACAAAGTTTGAAAATATAAAGTTCAGTAGTAAATGTTTTACAGTGTTTTCATTTTATCCATACCCAAAGGTATCATCCTATAACATGCAAGTTACAATAAATTCCTTGCTTACAATGGTATGGTATAGTGTCGAGCAATGCATAATCATTACTCAAATTTATCTCTTAAAGAGATAGTCTTACAACATATTGCACATAATTTTCCACATCGTTCCTGGAGCTGCTGTACCTTCAAGATCATGTGTAACTGCACTGTTTAGAAAGTGGCATGAAATGGGGTCTGTTAAAGACAAAAAGAAAAACTGAAAGAAGATAGTTTTGACAGAGGAAAACCATGCAGATGTTCAGGCAAGAATGTAGAGAATGTATAGAGTGATATTGTGGCATCTCAAAAACATCAGCATTAAGAGGACTGAAAATGCTGCACTTTTATCCATATACAGTGACAGATGGGTATCATTTTCAATATATGCTTTGATAAAAGGTATGATTAACTTTACATTTTCTTATTATCTCCTACTGGCGCATTATTTGTATGGAATTGTGGGCCTAATCTCCACCATTCACCTCACATGGGTTTTTACATTGTGCGCTTGCATCTCTCCAGTAAACAAGCAATGTATGACCTGCTAGAATGCCTGCAGGTTTCTAATGGACCGCACAGTATTTAATAGCTCCTGCTTTTGACAATGAAATAAGATACCTTAACCATTAAATTGTCAGAATAGAGAGAGTTTGTTCTGTAGAAGGGAGCTGTCCAACTTAAAAAAATCAACATTCACTTTTCCAAGTTGTTTTTATATATAAATAAAATGTGCCACTGCAATTTTTCAAATGATTTACCTTTTCAGAAATCAAATACCAAAATTCCTGAAATAAACTTTTTTGTAAATAAATTTTTTTCATTTTTTATTTTATTCTAACGCAGCTTTGTAAAGAACATTTATAAAATGAAATCCATTGATTTCCATTCATTTTATAAAGGAAATGCTCTATGGCTAACAATACGTTATCTCCCCTGGGAAGAACATCATAAAATTTTTACATCAAATAAGAGGGAGCTATATTAATTTCATTTTCATCATGGGCAAGAGCATTTGTTTATGAGCTCCCATTCTCAGTTTGCATTGTTGATTTGTAAATTATAAAAGCAATCATTACAGTTACAGTTTGGCATGGTTTTCATTACAAAAACTTATAAACTTGACATGATAAGGAAACTCTTTTAGATGCCACCAATCTATAATGAAAACGAAACTACTGATTCCGCATTATTCATACAGTCATTCTGTGCTTGTTGTCTCTGTCTTCTCTCATCATCTTTCCTCAGGTCATCCTGAGTAATTGCTCCTCTTGGAGCAATCTAAGTCTACATCTTCCTCTCCTTCTTGCTCCCCATGGATGTTCACATAATATCTTTTTAGGTAGTCTGTTTTCTGGCAAATGCTGTACATGTCCCCACCATCTTAATCTTTCTTAATAAAGGATATTATATTTGGTTCTCCAAACAAGTTGTATATTTGCTCTCTATAACTTCTACATTTGTTTTGTCCATTTCCAAAATGTCATCCATGTATCCTCCTCAGAATCTTCATTTCCCAGATTGCTAATACAGACATCTGTTGCTTGCCATTATTTGAATCTGTATTTCTAATGTTTGTTATAGTTTTCAAAATTGTATTGAAGGAACTGAAGATTATTTTGTATCAGTTCTGTTCTTCTTGAGCATTTCATATATTTTGTTTTTCTTTTTATTTTGTTTATTTACAGTAATATTGCCTTGGAATTCTTGGTGGCATCCTTTGTTAGACAACAAGTGGCAGACTCTCCTTCCACATTCTGCATATATTAATACAAAAATAATACATGGAAAAATCAGTTGTTTAGTAAATAATCTAAAAACTATATTATCTGGCAGAGAACAAAATGTAAGTATTGATAATTTAGAGAAAAACCTTGTAATTATGTGCAACAATTGATAAAGCATATTCAAAGGATGAGTCTAGTATTTTTGTTATTTTTCTTTACAAATAATGCTACTGAAAAATATATTATAAGATTCATTATTTAGTTTTCTTTTCTTACACACAGCTTCAGGTAGCCAATATTTAAAAGAATAAATAATTTGGAAAATTTCATGTGCATTGCATTTAAATTAATTTTTAGTTACCAGTAATATTTTTTATTGCTTGTTTTTCCTCCTATATTATAAATTTTAAGTACAATTTTTCCTTTCTTTCTCTAACCTTTTAATACCTGGATTTCTTGTCTCCCTAGTTATTGTTGTGGGTATACTTCTGAATTAATTAAGAATTATTTTCAAATTACCTACAAAATAAAGTTGCCATGTCCAATTGAAAATCAAGCCTTTCCACATTCTTGAATAACTATGATCATTCATCAGACAGTTGTCCAGAGTACCACAGGAGGTGCAAAATGTCAGATGTACAAGTCACAATGGTAAAACTGGTGAAACCTGGTATCTATGAAGAGATAAACAATCATGGAACACTGAGGAAAGAATTATGATCATTAATAACAGTATCTTGTGATCCAGATACACAGCAGTATTTACTTATAGCAATTAAAAATACCAACACAATTTCAAACTTTCTGCCCAAAATATGTCAAGATATTCCTGCCACAGTACTGCAATAATTAGCATTAGCAGCCATCAATTAAAGATATGCACTGGAAGCCTATCTAAGGATTTACATAGATGATTGTTTCAAAAGTAGATGATAAAGCAAGAACATGAATTCACTCTGAGCTGCTCTTTCACTAATGTTCAGCTGAAGATAGCAAATGTTTTGATGGAGAAATTAAAGCAACAGCTACAGCCCCTCTAAACATCTTAAGCAGTAACTTTCAAAAGGCTATCTTTCTTCTTATAAACTCAAAATATGTGATTCAAACTATCACCACACACAAATAAGTTATAATTAATATGGCAAAAGTGAGAAAGATGATAAATGCTCTCAACAGAAAAGGCAAGACAATAACCTTTTAATGGGACTTCTTACATGTGGGATAACTGGAATTAAAATAGCAGACCTATTAGAAATGATAAGAACCATTCAGCTTCACAACAGTTAAGAGATTCTCTCTTATACAATAATAAAAAATGGTAAACATTTAAACACATTTGGGAAATGATCATAAAATATACTCAGAAGACAAGCACTTGCAAATTTCTGGTTCAATATGGAACATTATATCAACATCATTGAGCAAAATCAGTGCACAATATGTAAATAGCACAACACTAGAATGGATAAAGATTATCTACTTATAGTCCAAAATTGGATCAAACTATCCAGAAAATAATGACACCAAAGTTCAATGAAATGCCAGAAGATTATTGGAGTATATCTAAAGTATGCCATTGGAAGATGATGACAGTGACAACAACAACATTTCATTCATCCTCTATTTTTCATTTGTGGCATTAAAAAAGTGGAAAATAACTAGAGTTAAATTCCATTGAATGATATGATAACAAGGCGCTAATTCAATGAGAAATACTACCATTTGAAGCATCAGAGACAGTCTTTGAATGATGTCAAATTTAGCAATTTATATTTTGCAGTTTATAAACAAAAAAAAATGTGAATTAATTGTTTTAGCATAATATGAAGAAACTAACCCTAACCTAACCAGTAAGTAAACCTAATTGATATTGCATTTATGTACAAAATTTGAAATTTCACAATTTTATACTGTGTAGCATATGTAATGGCAGTTAAATTTTTTCAATCTACATTTATAATTTACATCTCTATTTTGTGAGAGGTTGGAGTATTATAAAAATAAATTAAAAAAAGTGTATCCTGTTACATGAGACTGTTCTTATTCTGGTTCCTTTTAATTAATTTTGATGCTTATATATAGTGCAGCTGCAATATTACTAACCATCGAATGGTGAATAATAAGCCACCTATTGTTTTGAGCTATTTACACTTTTACAAAATCTTCAACATTGTAAGAATAAAATATTAATCATTTGATACAATGATGGTGATGATATATGTTCTTGATTTTAACTTCTATGTTGAGCAAAGCTCAAATTTATTGAACTCATATTACAACTTATAAACCTTTCAAACCATGACACAAACAATCAAGAATCACCACCATTTATAATACTACAGTGAAGATATTTTAATTATGGACCACCTGAGTACAGCTGCTTACTGGGGAATTGCAGCCATGACAACTAGAAAAGGGGGAATAGAGTAGCCACATACTCTAGTGAAGTAAATATTTTTATTTTAGTATGTATATTTTAAAAAAAGTATAAATTTGATACTGTATTTAAATAATAATAAGCACTACTCAGTGTGAAAACAGATGTTGAAAATGATGCCTCTCAGCGATAATGCATTGCTGGCATCTGTGTAAGAAATTCCTGTCTTTAATTTAAGAACACCGTGGTTCAGGACATGTTTCTTGTCATTGAGAGATCCTATCTATTGTAAGATTTTAACAAGTTGGCAAACAGTTTCTCTATCTGTAACACAATTGCCGGGGTATTTTGTTGCAGATCGCCTTATCATTCTTTGCAAAAATTCATTTTCACAAATGTACCATACACAAAACCCATTCTTCAAGACTATATTTATGTAATGACATAGCTAACAGAGAACAATTAGTATAATCTACACAAAATGAAAGGACTGAGTTACAACAAAACACACAACACTCATTGCAAAATCTCCTCTCCCTCAAAATAACTACAAGCTGCTACTATTGCACATCCATTAAATGGCCCTGGCAACTGGCTTCTCCCAGTATGCACCCATACCCTGCTGACCAGTAACTCAAATAACCACATGTTTTTTTTTAATTTATTTACGGACACTCTTTAACATCTCAGGTCATCAGCATCCCATTCAATTCAGGGCGTGAAACGGCCAACATATTTTTGCCCAGAGGCCTCTTCTTTCAGGCCTGAGGTTCTTTTTCGTGCTGTAAATGTACGACATGGGACCCACAGCTTTACTTCCCTTCTGATGGAAGTCATACTTAGGAATTTTACGCCCGAAAAAATCCATTGATCCTGGCCAGGTTTGAACCTGCGATCTTGAGTTTAGAAGGCAGTATGGTTACCACTACACCACCAGGACCAATGTATAACATTGTGTAAAAGGTATGCCACTCAGCTTTATAACTATCACTTCCATCTCATTTATTCTCAATAAAAAAACCTCCATTATATTTAGGAAACACTGACCTTCTCTAATAACATGATAAATGCATTAGTTATGCAGTGCTAGAATTAAAATATTTATTCATATTATACAAAGCACGAGTATTTAAAATGTTCTTTCATTTTTTCTTGAGAAGTAATTTTAAGGAAGCTGGAAAACTGTTAATACTGTACTGCAAGTGATAGCTGCCTCTCTGGAAAAGATTTGGTAAATTTATTGGTCTATTAAAGCTAGTAGCATGCCAAGCATTATATACAAATAAGTTCATTTTAATTTATCAAGGTTGTCTGCAAAAAATTTGTTAGAAAATATTATATACTGTCCAGTAAGAGAAGAATATTTAACTTTAAATAATTGTCTATATTATTGTCGAAAACTAACTTTACGGAGGATTCTTATACCTCATTTTTGCAAAATAAACACTTTCTAATTGTGTACAGGATTGCCCAAAAAATATCCCACATCCTCAAAATGCAATGAACATATACATAATACACTATTCTTAATGCCTTTTCATTCACAGGATTATCCAAACTTCTCAAAGCAAAGCTGGCAGAGCTTACCATAAGAACTGCAGTCTGTATATGTTTTTCTCATTTAAGTTTTTTTAATTGATTTATAGACCAAAGAACTTGGTATGAGGAACTTTCTTTATGATGAAATTTATTTTGCCAAAATGTAATGAAGGGGAATTGGCTTCAAAGTAAACAGTTAGTGCTACAAACATCTTTATGACTAAGTTTGAAAATTGAACATGTTACTCTTCAGAAATAAATGTACTGGTATCATCTATAAAAGTACTGCACTGTTTGAGGCCAATTTTCATATGAAAAAGGTAACTAAATCCTCAACCTCAAGAATAAAGTAAGGCTAAGCTTGGGCATTAGAAAATCATATGCTAATAAAAGGATACTAAACTTGTAATATTGTATTAGCAATGACTTGGATTTGAAAAGGTATATAAACTTTATTGTAAAATACTCCATATAGTAAAAATTGTAAATAAAAGGAGATACTTTTTTTAGGTTATGAATAAATCTGATAAAAAATGAAAATTATATGAAAAATAACACAAATTGAAACAGTAAAGCTAACAAAAACAATATCTCCCCAGCAGTTCTTGCAAACATTGATAATGATGAAACTGCTAAAATATTCAGTTAACATTTCGTAACTGTAATTGAGGGAAAGAAGGCTACAATTGTTTTGATTGTTACTGCATTTGATTGGCTACAGAAAGCATACTCAGAAATTAAGTGTGAAATTAAAATAAATCTCATAACCCTATTGAAAACTGAACATATTACTATGCCATTAAAGAGTAAATATTCACAGTTGAGATAGGAAAATCAAAAAGTTGTTAAGGTGTTATTCTCATAAATTAAGTTAGTCTCTCAGAAACTATTGTAATCACTCATTCTAAATGGGGATATTTTCAGAAAGAAGTAGGTTATAATTAAGCCTCTATAATAAAAAAATGTGATAAATATATATCCTCAAGTTAGAAATCATTTTCACTCTTATGTACATTTTCAAAGATTGTTGAGAAGCCTGTGTTTAACAGCGTTGTAAATTATTTTGACTCAAACAATATTCTGTCACTACTCCAGTCCAGTTTTAGGGGGAAATTGTCAACATTTAAGCCCACTATTGTTATATTATCTACTTTAAATAAAAATAAATTTTATTTGGAAAAAAAGTTTGTCAACAACATAGAAATTCTATAGTGTTGAAAGGCTATCTTTAAATTGGTTCACTTGTATCTAATTAATACAGTCAATAGAGAGTTGGTTCTCAGTTCATTGTGTGTATGGTTCAAAGCAAACAAATTGTCTCTAAATCTAGAACAAATGTTATGAAATTCATTACTCACAGATCTGCAGATCCACAATTACAGATAGGATATTATAACAGTGTACTTTCACAAACACTTTGCACTAGTAATCCTGTAGTCAATTAAGACTTTAAAACTAGTTTATTATGCTTATTTCAACTCAATAATGAAGTACGGTCTAATATTTTTGGGAAATTCAGTTAAAAGTGAACGTGTCTTCCTGTTACAGAAAAAAGTCATACGAATAATTGATGGTACACACAGTAGACATTCATGAAGAAACTCTTTAGGAAATTTGAAATTTTAACTCTTCCTTGCGAATATATTTTATCCCTCATGAACTTTTATATAAGAAATAAACAAAAATTTGTTCAAAATCAAAATATACATGACAAGAATACTAGACAAAAAGCAAATCTACATCGCCCAATTTCAGCACTTTCATGCCATCAAAAAGGTGTTTATTATGAGTGCATTTTAGAATACAATGCTCTTCCCTCTAGCCTAAAAGCCTTAATAAACAATGACAATTCCTTTAAATCTGCTCTTAGAAAATACCTATGTAAAAATGCCTATTATTCTGTAAAGGAATATATGAGTGACAATAGTATACTGCACAACATATCAATGTATATGTAAATATGTATTAATAAAAGTTGTATGATTGATTTGTCTGTTTTTGGTGTTGGTTGAGTTGTTCTAAGTGTTATTTTTATTTTTATTGTATTATTTATGTAGATGTAAACAAATTTTTGTAAATACAGATTGAAAATTACTGTGGTATTTGTATATGACAAGTTCAATGTTTGTAGGTCTCTGTGACTGCTTCATGAACTCACTGAATGCTCCGAGAACTAAACTAAACTAAAAAGATTGTCATTAATAGTTGTGAATCAGTTGCTGGAATTACTAAATTTGGTGTTCCATAAGGCTCAATATGTGTTCCATTCTTTCTAATATTTATCAACAAATTACTTTGTAGCCTAAGTAAACTTTTTGTGGATGATATCAGTATGTTCATTTCTGGGGAATCACATGCTCAGTTTTCAAACTTATTCAAAAGGAGATTTGAACAGTTAAATATTTGGTTTAAAACTAATAAGCCATTATTAAATTTTGACAAAACAAATTTTATTCAGAACTGAAATCAAGCAGATATCAGAATTAACTGTTAGTTACACTAATTTCACCATTAGGAAAGTATCTCACACCAAGTTCTTGGGGCTAGAAACTGATTAGGAATTAAATTGGAAGAAACATATAAAGACTACAGTTCCAAAAGTTCAGCTCTACTAGCTTTTCTTTGATAAGTTTGGATATTCTAGTGAACCAAAATGCATTAAGATTAGTACATTATGCATCTTTTCATTCCATCTTGTATGGAATAGTTTTTTAAGGTAATTTGGTTCACAGAAAGAAAATATTCATCTTGAAAAAAAAGAGTGATAAGACTCCTTGTGACTAGTTCTTGATAATTAGGTGGTCCATTATTTATGGTGTTCAATGCTCTTACTCTTGCTGGAGAGCACATATATTGTCCCATGAGCTTTGTTGTAGACAATTTGATAACTTTAAAATGAACCTATCTATATACTATACTAGTCATGTTGCATGGCTTGAATAGACCAATAAATTCATAAAAAATTTTCTGCAGAGCAAATATACAACAATCTTCTAGCTTCATTTTGAAAGAGCCATATAATTTACAAAAGTGTGAACTTATCAAAGAAAAATTAAAAATATTTTATACACTCAAGTCTTCCATAACATGGGTGAATATTTTAATTCCAATAAACATAACTAATGAATTGATCAAGTTATTCAACAAGGTCAGCACATAATAAACGTGGTGCAGGGTCTTTTATTAAGTATAAGGGATGGTAATAAAATGGTATGACACACTTATTTCATTCAAGTGTAGTATTATAAATAGTGATGGCTTGTTATTGTATTGCCATGTTCGAATGCTCCTTGGCTGTAAAGATATGTGTCCAATATCTTTAAGCATTATTTTCTATGAAAAAAAAATGAAGAACCATCACCTGCACCACCACCATAACTGCTATTAAATATGTTACTTGAACTACAATGTAAATCTTTGATAAATGTTAGAAACAGCATAGAGCTCAGAATTGAGCCTTGTAGAACATCATGTTTTGCAGTTTCACCAATTGACTCAGAATTATTGATAATAGTTTTCTTTGGACTATGATAGCCAGATATGAATTTCATAAATCTAAAAATAGCTAGTAAACATCATGGAAATTAAACTTCTGTAGTTTATGATTTATGCCCTTAAAAGTGTTTGCCAAGTCCCAAAACATTCCAAGGAAATTTATTTTTATTAAAAGCAGATAATATTTTGTAGTGAGTTTAAATGTGGCATTGCTAGATAACAAATCCCTCCTAAAGCTGAAATGAGTCACTGACAGGATACTATTGTTTGAGGACAATAATTATTTTACAATAATTTACGATGAACTATGATAATCTTTTCTTTTGTACTATTGTTCATTGTAAATGAAAATTCTATGTTTGTAAGTCTTTATGACTGTTTTGCTAACTGAAGGAATGATCTAGGAACTGAACTCAATACAACAACTTATGAAAAATGCAGAAAAAATTATTCATTTGTAACATAATATTCATATCCAAATAGGTATAATAACCTGCCAAAAGTTGATTTTCAGCAAAAGAATGACCAACCACTCCAATGACATTTTTGGGTAGACTGGAATATATTTACATGGATTCCTACAAGTACAAGCTAGCATGATTCAATGTCAATGAAATGCATTATTAACGACACGAGTGAGTAAAGAGTCTCTCATTGATATACTTCAGCTATTTAAATTAAATAAATGAAAACAGCAACTTAAAGTACATAATTAAAGAAACTTATGATGAACTTAGTTAAGTTACATACATTAATGCTTATATCCATATTTTTTGTCAAATTGTGATAAAGTGATTTATATGTCTTCATTCATCAAGTGGATTATATTGTATAATAGGCTACACAACTGCTATTATTTAAAAAGTTGTAGAAATAGCCCAAACATTACACATACCTTCACTGCTGACCTTGATGTTACTCTGAGCTCGGAATTTCAAAGCTCAAATAGCACAAAAAACTTGTCATCACATATTCCTAAGCAAAATAGCTACATGGATACTCTAACGTTCATAATGTTCAAAACAATCCTAATTCATTAATAACCGCTATTTGTCCACAAATGTCTTAGAACTACACACGCAATGGAGTACATGCCCAACCGGGTAATTTCAAATCACGCGGCACTTATACTTGTTACTGCCTATAGATGACGTCACTTAACTACGTTCATGTTCAAGTAAATCTAGGATTCAAAAAGTTTAATTCTGAAAGAAAATCATAAAGTAACTGATCTATTTTCAATGAGTAAATATCCTAAATATGCAAAAATGTAACATCGAATTGATAATAAATAGTTATAAATTCTACAATGTTAAATGTAAGTTGGCACCACCGAATGAAATACGATTTGCAAATGTCACCTAGTGTGCCAAAATCTGATATGTGCGTAATTTAGAAGTGGTTTGTGAAATTGTATAGGTTATGTAATGAGTAAATACGGAAAATCTTAATTATTATCTATTTAAGTACTGTAATGGCAAAACTCATCGCACAGATAATTGTAATTGGTGGCCAGGTAGTTGCACGTGCTTTTGCAAGAGCTCTACGACAAGAATTTGCTGCAAGTCAAGAGGCAGCAAGACGTGCAGGTGGTGGAAAGCAAGGAACAAGCAGAGCTGCTGCCAATGCAAGAACTGGAATCACTCTCGAAGAAGCACAACAAATTCTGAATGTGGATAAAATTGAGCCTGAGCTAATAAAGAATAATTATGAACACTTATTCAATGTCAACGACAAAAGCAAAGGAGGCTCATTTTATATTCAATCCAAGGTGGTTAGAGCCAAAGAAAGACTTGACCAGGAACTGGAGATCAAGATGACAGATGAAGCAAAAACTAATAGTAAAGAAGCATAGCCATTTAGTGGATTATAAAGAATTATTCATGGAATTATAGGTTGTTACAGAACTGTCTGTGCTAACGAAATATTGCAGTGTGGTATTTTCTTGCCCTAATGCTCATAGTATGTATAAATTTTGTGTGCAACAAAAATGCATATCAATGTATATTAAACATACAGCAATGAAGTAGACATTACTTGCAGTTGGGTTGTTTTAATCACTTATATAAATTGCTGCCTAAGAGATGTGGGTTCTTCTGCTCCAGTAAACATTTTCTTAAAAACCATTTATTCCTGTAGTGTAATATTATGTACACTTAAAGTAAAACAATATACAGCTTTTTGATGGCCTTGACCACTTCTAGGCATATAAAAGCTGTTTGATAATGTGTGTGACTTGGATTCCAATTCTGTATGCCCCCAGTCCATTTTAACACATTTTTCTCCTCCTCCTTTGCTTTAAATTATGCTACGACTTTCAAAGGTGAATGCCCTATAAATTATGCACACAGTATGTAGAAGAAAGTGAATATCTTTCCTGTCCCTATATTTATGAAAATTTTAAAGATGAAAAAATATTTTAATCAGATGCCTATGCCCAGTTAATACTTCATTATTTCCATAATGCCTTATTTATATTTCTAACTTAATTTGCATATACATTTAATACATGCAATACATATTTTCCTGTATTTTTCTAAATACATTGGCAGTGTATCTTCCTGAATTTTCATTTCTGAAATGCACAGTCTATTTACATGTCTTATAGCTCAAACTGGTATTCGGTTGAGCTATGCACTTGCATTAATTAAAGCTTCACAATATGTTAACTCAAGATTCAGTTCAATGCACAGTTCAGATGACTTTGCTGTCAAGTTGTCATGTACCTGCTTTTTTTTTTTTTGAGTAGTGTTTAACGCCCGTTTTTACTACTGAGGCACCACAGGCGGTGGACACTGGTGATACATGAGATGAAATGATAAATTGGGAAAGGATATTTTTTTTTTTTAAGGAAGGAAGCGTTCCAGGCCTAAGTGTAGGTACCTCCCCGGCATTTGCCAGTTATGAAGACTGAGGAAAACCTGGAAAAAACCCCAGTCAGGGAGGACGGTCCTGGCGGGATTCGAACCGCAGACCTCCCGCTCACGAGTCCGTGCCTTAACGACCTCGGCCACCCGTGGCGGTATGTACCTGCTTATTTATAATACTGTGAATCAGTAAGAAAATAATGTAAGCTGTTCCATTTTAGCTAATGCCTTAGCTGTGGTTGGCTCATTTTGACTGCACCTAATGATATTTATTTCAAAAGTAATGGAAACTGCATTATGGGGAATCCATATTAGAAAGTGAAATTATTTTGTGTTTCTTCTAACTAGATAAAAAAAAATTTGCAATTAAAAATAAAACAATTTTGCCTATTTTTATTCTGTATCTATTCCAGTAGATTAGTTTAGGCTTGCCCTAGCAATTCTGTTGGAATAAAAATCAAATTATTTCAATGGGTGTCAATTTAATCAGTTTTAAAGACTGCTGTTTTTATTAGATCATGATAGCCTGATAAAAACTGATGACATTGGTGGCCCAACACATAGTTAACTTGCCTCATGACTCAAGTTTTCCAAATTTAAACTAAGGAAAATATATACATTACTTATATATTTTTCGAAGGAAGCAAAGGTCTCATCCTTGTAAAGTAAATTTAAGGTTGACTCGTAAATTTTTGGTTTTCCTGTGGAATCATCTCATGGTACTGGCAGTTGATATTGCAGCATGAATACTATAACCTTTTAGAAAAGAAAGTAAATAAAAGGTGAAATATAAATAATGGCTGAATAAATCACATGGAGTTTATATAAATCAGAAAACTGGTATCACTGGCTTCAGATTTTATCATAAGCATAACATTCTTGGAAATGAATTTAATGAGTTTCATCTATCTGCACTTATTTCAAGAAAGGCCAGTAAGATTATTTGGTAACATCTGAAACAAAATAAATGATAACACAAATAGGTGCTTGTACTGATTTTAATAATGTATTTAGAAGCTACTGACATTAAAGCAACTGAAATACTCCAAGTTGAATATTGACATGAAATTAATAATATACAGAGTTTTTAATTAGGACATAATTTGGGAACCATCATTCATATCTTCAGTTTATGCCTGACTGCTTGATGTGGCCTTGACTGGATCCCAGCTCTGTGCATCTGTCAGCTGGAATAGGAATTTGCTGAATTCATCCAGAAGTGGGATGTCAAAATTCATTAATTTTTCTCAATTTTTAAGAATGAAACATTTTTTCCATGTGAATAATTTTTTGGAGTTTGTATTTCTTTTAACAAGATAGCATCTTGTTCCCAAAAGTGAGTTGCTACCACCAATTTTTCCAATTATTTCGGTTGGACATTTCTAAAATGTTCTTTCTTTCTGGTTTCCAATTTTCCTTTGCACTGTAAATTGCAATCTTAAGTATTCTATTGGATATATACCTGATTTTTTTCTCTATGATATCTTTTAATGAAACACATAATATTTTAATATTGTATTTATTTTGGGGTGCTAAATCCAGCCATGATCACATCAAGCAATCCAAAACTTAGCAAGCACAAGCAGCCAGTCAACAGCTGAAAATGAGAATGACGATTCCCAAGATATGTCACAATTAAAAACTTTAAGTGAAGTTTGTGTCAACATTCAGAAACATTCAACTTAAAAAGTAAATTGTTTGTGCGAAACAGGCCCATGGCATACAAGCACTAAAATTATGCAACTTTTCTTTTTGGGCAAAGAAACATCTATCCAGTTAGTTTAACTGGTGCACTAGCTATTTGTGTCGAGACTTATGACAATCTTTATTATTTTAAGCAATTCAACAAGGGAATGTTTTAAGTTTATTAGCCACTGACATTCTCTGTCAGTTACTTAAATTTTCATATATGATTTATTTGTATGAAATATACTACCAAATAGATACTATTTGTTTTATTCCCGACTCTATCCCATATAAAATTACAATTGACATTATTGAGTGATGTTAAACCTGTAAATTGTACACTAACTTTTTTTCCCTTAAGGTGGTTTATTGCCTTCGCTTATCAGATAGCTCAAAACACTATCTTCAGCTAAAAGTCTGGAGAACTTTACCTCATTATCAGTGTTGCTGATTTCCTCACCTTCCCTTCCCTATTTTATGTATATTTCTAAATAATTATTCCTTTCCTATTGAGAATCTAAGACAAACTTCCATTTTATCTTACTCCTTCATAAAACTCTCCCAAGCCTGTATTTTGTACCAGATATTAATAAGTTCCTTAAAAACTAAGATTAAAACTTTTTTCTTATTACATATATGTTTATGTTCTGACAAAATATGCCCCGAGACAGGCATTAACTTCTATGTTACCCATGGGGTGGAAAGTACTCTTAATATTTTTGCATGTAAATGAAAATAATATTCTAAATTAATAATAATAATAATAATAATAATAATAATAATAATAATATTACCTTTATATCTAGCAGCAGAAGCAGGTAACATCAATGCAGGCTCCTTGTTGGTCAAAAGCAAAAGTGGCTTGGCAAATGACAATAGGTTTGATGAACTGTTCTATCACTTCCATATACATGGATTTAGTCAATTGGGTACTTGTAATATTGCAAGATTATTGAAGAGCTCTGCTTTCACAGTTGATATTAAATAGAACTTTCAGATGCCTCATTGCTGAAAATGAATTGTCAGTAGGGACTTTTACCAGAATGTTCAAAAAAAGGAAACTCAATCACCTAGGCACTTTAAAATTTTCACCTTTGGTTATAGCTAGGCATATGTTCCTGTATAGCTGTAGACAAGTGACATCATTTATATAAAACTTGCATTGAATATATATCTTGCTATCCCGCAGTAAAGTTTACCATTTTTGAAATACATATGATATCAGAAACAAAAGCTACTTAGACACTTCTGCTGGTCTAATCTCATGAAGAGATGCCATAATTTTTCCGCGGGCTAATGGATTGTTGTCAGAATTTTTCTTAATCTTTTCAATCGAGGTTCTTCAAGGACTAAAGTGGAAATCCAGCTTATGGTTTCAAGCCATTTTTTTTAAAAATGGATTCTTTTCTCTCATGTTAATGTCATAAGAGAATTTTTGTGTGCTGTTGAATTTGATGAAAATTAAGATTTTATTTCTGGAAATAAGTGTTTGCTGTTTCTATCTTATCAATCAATTTATTATATAATTTTAAAGAAGTTTACTCTTGTTGAAATGACTATTGAAAATATTATTAAAAAGTCCTATTTATTAGATTTTATGTCCATTTATTTGGTTATTTTTAATGCAGGATTTTATTTATTAAAAAATCGGTACTTATTTCAAAATTACATTTTATGCTGTGTTAATAGGTATTTCCAGGAATTTTTAATAGTGATGAGATAGCAAATGGAATGAAATTTCAACAGGTTTACAGTCATCTAATAGCAGTTGCAGGGAAGTAGACTTTCATTTGTAATATTCTTCATGCAGCTTTCACCTTCTCAATAGTGTGAACTTCCCTTCTCTTGTGTGCAGATTTTCTTTCAACTTTATTCTCAATAGTTATATACTCACTCCACCATCTCAATAATATGGATTTCCCTCCACTTTTGGGTGTGCTTGTCCTTCAAACTGCCTCATCCAATAAGACTTGTAAAAACAAACAAAAAAAAAAAGTCAAAATTCTTAATAATTGTACTGAAGTTAGCAACCAAAGGACAATAAGTTGTCAGAACAAAAGAAGTGGAAAAATGTATGAGGAAGAAATGTGACATTGCTATAAACTATCAAATACTATTGAACACACATTTTTTCTTATTCAATGTTGGATAATTTGATATTTCTTTGTATCCCCTTTGAGTTCAAATTAAAGACAGTTCACTGTACTTCAGCATAGCATCAAATCTTATTAAAATCTTAATGATACCTACCCATTTTGCACTTATCTCCTTTTTCTTTCAAACACAAATAATGAAGAAATAAAATTAAAATTTTATTATCTTAACAGAAAGAATATATATGCAGATCATGTGGGACAAAATGCTCTCAGTTTTTAGTCTTTTCTGCTTACAATGTGCTTCTGTTCTATTTCAGCAGTGTGCACATTATTTTGAATTTTAGTAAAATACAAATAAAGGCTATAAAGGACTTTATCTCTTTGAATGAGCAGTCCTGAAAGACTAGATTCAGCCTATAAGCATTGTAGTGCACAGAGCACTCTGCAACCCACTAATTTTGCTTTTGACATTGGCGACACCATCATAAATGAAATGTATAACAACATTCTTCATTATAACGAATAACACTTTAGAAGTGATGTTACCAGTTTCATACAACTTCATAAACTTCTCATATATAGTCAATATATCTGACTCATGATAGGTGGTTCAAAAGGAAATAACAAAACTGCTCTTTCATAGAGATTTTAGATTTTTTGCCAATAAATATTTGAAAAAAAAAATATGAAATTTTCATATATTGTCTGCAAGAATTTTTTATACTAGTTTTGCAGATTCTGTATCTCATTTAATCATTATGAGTCATTTGTATATTTTTAAGATCTAGCATATCTCTTGCGTCTCAATTATCTTGAACCTCAGTAATAAAAGCTGACTCATCAGTGTAGTTGAACCTTTTAAGGCTAAGTACTTTATGGATGTTAAAGAGTTACTTTCAAATGCATCGAGCTCTTTGATTTTGCTATAATTAGTATTTTGTACACATTCAATCTGTCCCGAACAGAGCTATATGCATGGGCAATGTAAAAAAACTTGACTTTTTTTTTTAACTTCTCCAAAATATTTTTCAATTACTGAATTCTTTATCTACAAGCAGACATGCTACGTGATATGAATACTTAAATCTACATTTCTTTTATAGCTTGGCAGCAAATGAAATGAAAAATTTGTCCAATTTCTTATTCAGTTCATAGATAAAACTTTAAATTGTTCAGAATGATAAGTCCTATTTCGGTATTAATTAGCATAGTGTTGATGTTCATTGCATTTTCCTCACCTCTTTTGAGTACCATTATTGGAATCTTGTAGTGAGTTGATTGACAAGGAGAACACAGTGTCATTTCACTTTCTCATGGTGGTGTCTATGGCTTTTTTTTTAATTTTTATTTTAATTCTAATCATAAATCTATCCATTTTGGTCACAAATACATACACACTTGTATCACTCATAGAAAAGCAAATTTACAGTGTTTTACATACAACTTAAATGCAGAGCACTAAATGCTATAATACCTAGCTACTTTTAAGTTTGGACAGTGAAGAATAACAGCAATAATTAAAATCACTGTTACAAAAGTTCACTCTATTTTATACAAATAATAGCAATAATTCAGATAACTGATACGGTTTGAATCAATGCAGTCAATATCAAAGGTAATTAACTATAATAATGAGATATAATATTAATTTATATGCTTATCATCAGATATGTAAATGTCATGCTAACATATTTCATATGAATGCTGACTTTTCTTCTTGGAAAGCATTTTCCTTCCTTTTCAATTAATGAATTTGCGATCATGCCTTCACTTTGTTGAAAGAAATAACATCATACATCAACAAACAGCTCTTAAACTTTAATGCTATTAAAAATACTGCTTTATGAAGTTTTTAAAAGCTTGAGAATTTTGAGTTTTTGGTGTGAGTATGAAAGTGCATTTTTATTACTGAAAAATAACAGCTAATTTTATATTATTAAGATTATTGTATGAATGAGTCGAATTGCACACACTTATTGGTTCCACTTACCTGTTTAAATGTAAGAACATGAATTGCAAAACAAAACTTTCCCGTCCAATATAATGAAACCTAGATCTACCCCTTCAAAACTCTTTTACTGTTATGTAACAGTGCATCTATTTCATTCTTCACCAAATCTCAATACTATATATATAAAATGAAAAATAAAGAAAATTTTAAACAATGCAACTAAAAATATCAAGAACTAGAAAAGCTGAAATAGGTAAAACTCTTAATAACACAAATGTTGTAACAACCTGGATGAGGGCTTTCTAGACCATTACATCAGAGGAACAGGTACTGGTAGAGCTACTGGAATATTCAGACTTTCAATATAGTCCATTAAATAATAATTTAATATAAAGGATATGGATATACATTGACACAAAGTTACAACTGATTATGTAATTATAGAGGTAATAACCTTGGTTAAGTATAATATATGAAGCCATCATTTTGCAACCAGAGTCCCTGGGATTGATGCATGTCTGGCACTAGCCCTGTGGACTGGCAAAGCCTCCAGCACAGGTCCCAAACAATGTACACACCCAACTACTACTATGTTTCTCAAAGTTCTTATATATGAAACAGAAAAGCTTCCCTTTATAAAATTACTGTGCTTGCCCTAAAAAGGCAGGCTAGCTATATTAATCTTCAGAGTGCATCATTCAGCCCGCACATTACATGACTAAGGAAATGGTTCTGGTATGTGACAACCCACCTTTTCATCGTATTGCACCATGGCATCTGCATAACATCTTGTGAAAATGTGTAATATTGAATCTAGAGTTATGATTGAATCAGCTTCATACTTTGCAATATTTCAAACTACTTATGTTCTTCTTCAAAGGCAGAAGACCAGCAAAAATGGTATAAATATCCAGATGAGCAAATTAATATGCGCCATTACTTTATATACATATACTTATATATGCTTTCAAGCTTCAAGGATGTTTGTGAAGAAGAATAATAGCTCATTGTTCATTTATGGTGTTTATTCATTTTATGTCACTGTACAAACACTATATAGCAAAATTAACATAGAGCATATTCTGGGGGGAAAAAGTAAAAGATAGCTGATAAATTTTTAAATAAAATATACTTTAACATTGCAACATAGTTCAAAAATGCCTAAAAATGTCATATTATAAAGCCTCCATTAATTAGTTAAGAGCACAGATATAAAGTTTTATTTCAACATAATGTACGACCGTAAACAAATATGTCTTACATATTATGTGAATGATAAGAGCACAAGCATATATACAGATGAGCTACAAACAACCAGAGTTCCATAAATGAATGTCCTCTCCTTTTAAAGCACAATACAATTTTTCTTCAAGTACAGTTTTCAAATTAAGTGTCAATATTTTCTGTCAACATGGGCAGGAAAAATATTAAAGATGGATATAATTTTACTTTCATGTACACAGTTATATAGCCCATTATATACTTATTAAACTTTGGCCTGTGATTATGCTTTCCTGTAGAAAATGGCCAGTGCTGGGCACCAGCTTCATATAAGCTTTATATTATGATTGAGATTACATTATTTTGAGTATTCCTTCTCATTAATTACCTCGCTACAATATTAGTAAGATTTTAATATAAAACACTACTGCATATCACAAGAGTTAAATGAATATAGACCTATACATTTTAAATGTTATAATTTACTTGGGTACATCACATTAAAAATTACAATTACAAAAATGTAAAATTTCAGTTTTATAAAATAACATAAAAAATTATTCTATAAAGTTACATCAGTCCAGGGTATTAATGGAGCAAAATATTTCATCAGTACCACCACTTAAAATACAAGTGGTCAGAATACATTTTAAATGTACAACTTTCATTCATAAAATCCTCTGTTTCTACTTCATGGGCCAAATGTAAGTAGAATATTACACCATCTATTTGTTGTAATGTAAAATACATACATGAATATCTAATAATGTTATACCATTGTTTGAAAATGGAAGCAAATGTCTAAACATTTAAATTATCATTACTACAGTAGAAAATAAAATAATTTATCATTGGTCCAAATTGATTATCAAAATTACCTTCCCTAGATATGATAAATGAGCAAGTTTACATTCTAATCTAAAACAACATTAGATAGGAATTTGTATGGAATGTTTGCAGTTATGCAAAATTTGTAACTAGAATGCTAAATTATTTAAATAAATACTCTTTTGAGACTGAGACTTTCAACAATGAAATACATTTAAATATGGAAGGGGGAAAAAAGGCTTTACACTACTGGAATGCAGCTAATGCATAAGACTAAATTGTTTTATTTTGGAAACAAGAAATATTCAGAAAATGACAGCTGCCTTTCTCTTATAACTTATGTGACTGCATGAGAATACTGACTGCTAAGGCCTTTTAATTTTCAGACAGTGTACAAACTTGCAGGCCTCCATCTTAGTTTAGAAAAACTACATTCAGCATAAAATTTATGCCAACATTATATGCCTCATAGTTAGCATTTATAATAATATCTGAGTAATTAAATTTATTCTAATTTTACTGTGACTCAGTTTGAATGGATGATACAAAGGCAAGTCAGCATGCCTTGCCTGGAAGAGTTGGTGAAAGTTTTTGGGCTTCAAGAGCATTATACTCTGCAACCTAGCAAGTGGTTAAAGAACAAACCAGACTGCATTTTGTAGCCAAACTGATTTAACTACGTTGAGACTGCATGTTGCATGCTGTTCAGTCCAACTGCTTATTGCCAGTGAAAATGAAATCACTATGGAACATTGTACTTTCATGGTTATTTCCAACCTGGAAAGATAATTCAAGGAGTACCTTTTTGGAAGTTGGGCACTATGTAAATGCATTTTTCCTCTCTTACCCACAATTTCTGCAGGTTCCTAGACAAAACATTGGAAGAAAATGTTTGATTTTTTACAATCACTAAGGTCTTAGCATTTAGAGTAACAGATACTGTAAGAGCTAAAATAATTTTAGATGGAAAACCCATTGAACAAGTGAAGAGTTTATCCATCTTGGATGTGATGCACCCTATATAAAAAAGATTAATAAACTTAGCAAACTAACCTTTATGCAGCACAATTAAAAGAAAATTAAAACATAAGAAAAGAAATCAAATTAAAGTTTTATAAAATTATGATGGTCCATATACTATTGTATGGTTTTGAGTTTTGGGTTTTAACCAAAAGAGAAGATATAGAAGCAGCTGGAATGAGATTTCTGAGAAGTGTACTCTCTTAGACAAAAAAAATTGAAGATATTAGAAATAAGTTAGGTATTTTTAATTGATGAATAAAATAGAGCAATTTAGAAATAATTGGACAGAACATGTTCAAAGAACGAAAGGAAACTGCATGCCAAAGATTATCTTGGATTTTCACCCTAAAGGTGAAAGGAATGTGGGTAGACCAAAAAAGCAATGGATGCAGCTTTTTGACTGAAAATTTATGAGATCGAAACAAGCCTTACAGGCTTAACCCATGAGTGTTGATGATGATGTTCATTAACTAAAAATGTTAATTGGAACATTCACAGTGAAGCCAATCATATAATTTAAAACATTTTATAATACAGTCGGACTACACACTCTCATGCTTCACTTACTTGTCATTATTGTAGACTGGTTTCGAGAACAACCTACACACTCTTATGCTTCACTTACTTGTCATTATTGTAGACCGGTTTCGAGAACAGGTTGTTCTCGAAAAGCCTACAATAATGACAAGTAAGTGAAGCATAAGGATGTGTAGTTCGACTGTATCATAAAATGTTTTCAATGATGTTCATTGTTTGAAATGTCTTACTAATGTCTTTCTTTATAATTTCTGTATTTATTCCTTTTTCTTCTGATAAATAGGTATGCTGCCTATTTCCTGTGATAAGCTCAGTTGTGCAAAAAAGGAGGCTGGATGCTATAAACTTACATATGTTAAGATGGACAGAATACGAGAAATCTGTTTTAAGTACAACATGGCATAACCTTTCTCTTTCCCTCTCCACAGCAAATTTTCAGAATTAGATAAACCGGCTCCAAAATAGTGACGCCATTAATTTCAAATTATTTGTGATAAAAGAAGAATAAATTTGATCCCCAGTAATTATAATTATGATACTCTTAGCAAATACTTCCATGGTAGCATGGCCAGATAATATGATTCAACCTGGAGACCATCTTGTGAGATTTGCTGAAGCATCAAAAGATAAATGACCCTACTCACTTCAAGGAAAGGACAGCTGCTAACATTTTCTTGTTATTAAAATGGGCAATGATTCCAGACTTCACCATTTACTTAGCAGAAATGATAAGCTGAACTAAAGCAAATGAGACACATACTCCTTATAATGATATTATAGATTTTATCATTAAATTTTTTTCTCATACAAATTCTTTCTTTTTAATTTTCTCATACTCATTCTCTTTCAATAAGTTTCATTTTTATTGCTTAATCACTATCTTACATTTTTGCTCACTGGTAATACAAAAAAAAAAAAAATATATATATAATTTAAAATTAAAATTAGAAAAGGGCAAATAACATTGATTTACACAATAGTAAACTAAAGATGTTGCTTTTCTAAGACCAAATAGCCCTCTGGAAGTAAAATACAAATTAATTGGTCCATTTTTCATTGTTAGTTCAGGGTAAACTAACTTGGTTAACCTAAAAGCTACATCCTGCTGTAAACTTGTTTATCCATAATTGTTTAAAGTTCCCTTGCTATATTTGTAATTACTGGAAAAATTTCTACTTATAAAACATTAGATGGTACTTCTAGAAAAAATTTCTTCTGGTTCTCACTTTGTTTTCAGATCATCATATTCATAAACAGTATCATAGTTGCCCCTCCCTTTATTATCTAAAACAATATTTCATCACAATTATAATAAAATAATATGTATTCATTTTTGTTATAGTGCCGAATAGCAGATATAATGAATCTGTTATGGGCTATGGTGGTTTTAGAGATTATTCGTCCACTGTTGTGATGTTATAAGTTACATAATTATGGGTGTCAATACTCTTGTTTTCACCTCTTAAACATTTAAGCTCTTTACATTCAAGTAAGATGAACTTTTTTGCAGTAATTAATAGGTTAGCCTTAGGAAGCAGGCCAAGTAATAGTGTTATAAACATGGATATTATGAATTTGCATGTTCTTTAACAATGCTGTTTTATTAGAAACTCCAGTTCTTCATGCAAATGATTCCCTGCAATGCTAATTTTGTCCATAATAGTGACATCACAAGCAGTAGCAGATTTGGGCAAATGCATACCCTTTTAACACTAATATAAATTACCAAAGTAAATAAAAAAAATTAATTGACTTGTGACAGCAATTTTATTTAAAGCAAACCAATAATATTTTGTTATTTAAAATACTAATAAACTGAGATCTCAAATATAAGATGCAGCAATGACAGTTCACATAAAATGGGGAGAAAAAAATTTATGACAAGGTTGATAGAATGCTGCTCAACATTTTCAAATTATTTAATATACTGCAGCTGTGAAATATTATTAAATAGAAGATTTCCTCATAACACTCACTGAATTAGTTAAAACCCTGTACTGTTGACCAAAAACATCACAGATTATTTCCATCTATGAGATCACTGTACAGGTTCTGCAAATAACAGAACCAGTTCACCATTCACACAACAATTATTCTGCCTTATAGTACCAACACACATAATGACAACTATGACTAAAGCTAACTTGTCAATCTATAACCATTTAAAACTCTGCACATACATGAAGACAGTGATATTATTTATATATTATTGTATATCATTAACACAATGTTTTTAATTTGGCTTTAATTACGTTTAACACTCTCAATATAATATCTCTATATTATGAGTTAGAAGCCTGTTTTTATGGAAAGACTTACTAACATTTCATGATGCATTCTATTTTACAATTATCCATTGCACAATGTATGAGTAAATAATGCTGTATATCTTGCTGTTGCAGTGTGGATTGAAAGATCTAGTTCCACAGACAAAATCACCAAGAAAACATGAATGTGAGCAAAATATCTTCAACTACATGATAGAATACTTTGGAATATCTCTGCTTCTATTAGCTGCATTAGAAAACCCTTCTTAGTGCTTTATAACATAGATTCTTAACAGCATTGAATTCAATTTGCTATGCATACATTAATTTTTACAGGAAATGTATTACAGCAGTATTTATCTTCTGTCTTTATAAATCACTATAAAATTTACTTCTTAAATGGAATATATGAAATAAATGCAGAATTGAAGAGCTGACCCAGGCCAAGCTGGCACACAGTTCTTGAACATTTTTTTTTTTAATATGTTCAAAATTTCATTTAAAACGCTTCTATGTAGTCTCCCTTCCTCTTTTAGGGAGTCGCTTCACGGAATATTTCAAACTAAAAAAACATTTTAGCAGCAACTTCTACTTTTTGTGTTTTAGTTTAAATAAAATATTAAAATTTAGAAATAACACATTAAATAAAGTGTTCTAAGAGTAATAGGCCTCTAGCACTAACTGCAATTTCATGATCAAATTCAGAATCCTCATTTTCCATTATTGATAAAAGCATTTAAAGTTAGCCTTATGATTTTAGCATTGCAATAACTTGAGTAAGAATTTCAACATCTTGTTGTTAAATGAACTGTATGCATTGCAACTGTTTTTAAATAATACTTTTGGTGTTACTACAGTTGACAAATTGCACTTTTATGGGCATATCAATGAATAAAGACTGCAATTTTAAAATAACTGCGAAGTTTCACTCTCCAGAAAGGAAAGCAAACAGTCATATATGTTACATTAATGCTTTCAGTTGTTAACACTAACTCCACTTACTTATTTAAAACTTTGGCTACAGCTACAGCTGTACAGCTGTCTACAGCTTCGTAAGTACAATTTTTACTTAATAAAACAGTCATATGTTTGAACTACAGATAAATATTAATTATTCTAAGAGACAGTTCCAAAAGCAACCTTAAACGCTCTTGAGTTGACAATGGCTAAACACAATTGTTGCTGAAGTTGTGAGTTGCGAGACACATGAGAATTCAATGGAACAAAACAGCACATGACTAGAAGAATCTACAAGTTCTTTTAAGAATCTGAACCTAAATTTAGATTGCCTATGGATATGCCTGATGAGTATTCCAGGAATGGACTTGTATAAAAAACGTTAAACACTGGGAATACATTACAAGTCGCTGATATTTGGGAAGTGCTTCAAACTCAATTTGACCGTAAGCCTACCAATGGGCCACTGTCAACTGCTTGGGCTTCTCTATAAGATTGACAAGGAAGTTGATCCAATTTGTAGGAGATATAATAAAGCAGTTGAAACATCTATTGTATAACTAAAAATCTTGCAGTACAAAGAGTTAAACTCTCTTTAAACATTGGTTCATGAAGAAATAATATGAATTTCAGAAGGTCTCGGTAAAAAAAAGTTGGCAATTACTTTAGTTTGTTCATAAGCTTGAAATGTTTAATAATTTTAAACTTATCTGGGAGTGAAAGATGCCCAAATTGAAGTTTAAAATTTAAAATAATACACTTATTTACATACTTCATTTACTATATAGATGGGAACACTGGCTCCTGAAACATTGTTCTGACTTAGAAAAATATTGTAAATGAAGTGTGTAAATAAGTTACCCATAGTGTATCATTTTAAATATAATAGCTTCACTGTAAACAGCTTCAAAAATTAAACATATGAAGTTTCGAATTTCAATATTAATTCAATTTGGAATCAAACACAGCAAAAATTTTGATATCATGGAAGCAGACAGCACTTTATTCAAGTTTATACAAGACCACCAAAATCAACCCAGATACCTACCCAACTTCTACGAATGATCCAACAGTCATTTAACAGCTGATGATGTGGACAATTGTTCCACGAAACATGTCATGAGTAAATCTTATGTAAGTAAAACCATAGAGTGCTCTAAATATTTCTACTCAGATGAAGTTTAGAAGTTCACTTTATACTTTATATATAATATTATATGACTGTTTTAAACAGTATTACATGGTAAGTATGTTTTTAGTATATCCTGATGACTGTGTTAATGTTATTCCAAAATTGCATCGTGTTTGTTAATGAAACTACTGCATAAAGAATTTCTGCATACTATACCAAAATATAACTAAGTTATTAGTGTCACATAATAAGCATTCAAATTTTAAATTTTATTCTTCACTTACAAAGATGAAAACTGTGATTGATTAAATTCCCCTTCACCACATATGTATAATGTAACCTTACAAGATTGCAAACTTCATTCATGCCTGCTGTCTTGGTGATATATCAAGTGATGTACTGATCAAGTTACTGCCAATGTGGCAACTCTGTTAGCTTTTGATTCTATTTGATATATTTATGTAAAATGATGCTGGTAATAATTAACAATAATAACAGAATCCATTTTATTCATTTAAAAACAAAAGGGATGTAATTTGCAGCTGTCTGTGAAACTAGGTAATATATGGTCTTTCTCAGGTAAACATTGTGATCTACTTTGTCCCCATGTTGTAATTAATACAAACAATAAATATTTTAAGGCAAAACATTTACCCCTCCTTCAAACTACAATAGCTTTCACAGTAAATTTTACAAAATGGCCAAATTAGTCTCATCATTACTCTCTTCATTTAGTCAATTAGACTGCCTTATTATCTTGAGCAAGGTGCTGAAAAAGGCCTTGTGGTTCACTTTCTCTCTATCAAATGTTACAGTGCAGAGATATCCTACATATCATTTCTGCAAGAGGGCAAGTTAATCAATTAAACAACATCAACCCTTAAGAGCATTAAATTTACATGGAGATTTTTCTATCATCTAAAATGTCTTACAACGATATTTAAAGAACATATTAAATGCAATATACCATTTTCTCCACATATAAGCTTATAAGAAAGGTTAAAATATCACTTGAAACAATTGTCATTGCTTCTTGTTATGTGCATAAATCCTCAGATGAAGACCTCACAGGTCTTTCTGCCTGAGATGGTCCCTGAATCTCAGTAAGTACTACCACTTCATAGGGGGAACAGTCTTCATGTTTTAGTGCAGCACAGAGCCAACCATAAAATCCCTTCTCAAGATCTGTAATCTCTTTATACCAACTATCAAAAAACCAAGAAATCTGCACTATACCAGCATAAAGCCCAAGCCCAATGGTAAAAATGATAATGAGAAAAGGGTAGAGAAGAATAAGGAATGGGGAGACAAGTATGCGACAAAGTACAGGCTTCTCTTCAGTGTAGTATGTAAACACATTATACCAAGTTATGGTTCCCATGTAGAATGAATATATACTAGAAATAGCAATTGCAAATGGTACACATAGGGTAGTCCAGAGAGTAATATGTGGTCCTTTTCTAGGTCCGCAGTTGAGCCAAGTACTTGGGGAAGTTGAGTTGCGGCGTTTGGCAGCAATCACTGCCTCTAGTACCTCAAGTTCCTCACGGGACATATTAAGTCTCACATCCACACTTTGACCTGCCTTTTTTCCACGCTTTATGGTACCTGTCATTGTCAGACAGCCATCAGTGCTCCCACTGACACAAGAATGATCTGCAACTGAGTCTGATGTCTCCGAACCTCGTCTCAATGCTGTGGTTTCCACATTGCTTCCAGCATCTTCCTCCTCAACATCATGATCTGTCCGAATGTTTACTCTTTTCTTTGACTTGGTTTTTTTGGAGGTTCCAGCCTCACGAATAAGATCATAGTCAAGACTCTGCTCACTTTGACTCAAACTTGTGTTTGTGCTTGCCTGTTCAGACTGCTGAAGACCCGTTACAGAAGCAGAACTTAGAATGCATGATATGTGTCCATTTTCAACTACAGGAGAGGAATCAGAAGATTTTTTCTCGCTTACCTCATGTGCACTGGCAGTATTTAGCATATCATCACTTTTACTGTCCTGCAATGTCGTACCACCATTACTCTCGCAAACATTAACATCAACTGAAGAAAAACATTCTTCAGTCATCCCATTGACCTTCTCCTTGACCTAAAATTACATAAAAAAAGAATATAAAGAATTACTTTCAGCTTATTGTTACATTTCATGAATAATTTTTTTCTTTTTATTCTGTTACAAAATATTCTATTAGACTCGTTAATCATTTAGTTTTTAAGTTAAACTTATTTTTCTACAATGTTATGTTCATAAAAATGTAATAATTATTTAAAATGTATATATCCAATATCAATGCATAGGTAATAATCAAATGGATAAAAAAAATGCTTCACAGAGGTTCCGTGTTATGTGCTTAATTCTATTTTTGTAAAAAGAAAAAACATTATAACATAGCACAGTAAGCTATTTTGCCATGCACAATCAATGCAATCAGTTAGCAATGATGATCCTTGACAGTGTTAAACATTTTTTATTACAATCATTGTGACCAGTGCATACTTATAGCAGATGATTTAACTTGAAGTTACTTGACAGAAATAATTATAAAAAATGAAACAAGTAAATTCTACACAGATATTCTTCATACTAAATGAGTGATCATTAACAGACCCTGTGTTCCATAACCTACAATAGAGTAGCATTATTCAAAAGGGGATGAGGAAGTAAACAAACCATATACTGTATGAGTCTTTCCAATCTTCAGATTGGAAAGTTATACAATCCTGTAAACACGTCCCCTTCATCATATTAATTTCAGCCAAATTGGCTGTTATGTGCCCCTCGATGTGTTCTTGTTGCACTGCGTACATATTGGGCTTTAGCAATGAAGGCCTAGGGGTTCAAACACTGGCCCATGAAAGTATACCTTTTTTGTTTTGTTTGCTGGTACAGAAGATGGAAGTAATGCTTTTTTCTCTGTGATATTTATTAATGTAAAAATCCTAATTATGTAAATTTCAATTAAATCACAATTTACTATAAGAATCTGCTTTATTGAACATAAGTATATGCAAATAAATTTACATTAGTGTGAAATGACAAACATAAGGCATTGAATAATATTTGACCCTTTATAGATATTCTTCAGGTAAAAGACAGACAAAAAATAAGAGTAGATTGTGCAGTATGTTCATAGTAGATAAAAGCAAACCTTTCTTATAGGATAGTCTGGTGAATACAGCAAGTTACTTGAGAATACCTGCATTTCCCATTGACTTAAAATGCAGGTTTGCCTAGTAATAAATCTGTAGAATGAAAAGACTCAGTATAATAAAATTTCCTCTTATAAGGCAGAATGCTTCAAACTTGTCAAGTCCAAGAATTCCATCCTGAATTATTCTACGAAGAAAATTTCAATAGTACTGAACTTTAGAAACAAAATTATTGTAACTAACCTACATTGCTTTACCAAGAGACGATAATGTAAAAATGCTGTCTTTTACATTGAAACTTCAACAGATATACTTGTGCATCCCACTTTCAAACTTCCCTTCCGTATATGTGAGACATACGTAAGACAGTAGGTGGAAATATTACAAAAATAATAAACCACTGGGTCCTCCAATTTATAGAATTCACTCAAGGTTAGGTCTAACTAAGTGTGTGTATATATGAATTGAACAGAAATTCCATTTTTGCCAATTGTTGTTTTTGATTTGTACTAAGAAGTGAGCTTGTTATTCTTCGAAACTTTTAACGTTTACTTGTGGGATGCATATACTGAAATTTCACCTTTATAAATTTATATAATCTATGTTTACTGATTGAAAGTAAACTTATGCACAAAATTTCTTGCAAAGGATTACATAATTTTGTATGGAGATTAACTGTAAATGATATTTCTTTGGAGGAGAAGTGTACTTTAGATTGAATGTTTTAATGAGAAATTAAGCACTTATTCGTTATATATTCCCTTTGAATCCATTACATATTTTAATGACCTATACAATAGATGTTTCTTATACTTAGAAATAAAAATTCACACAAATACTGATTTGTACACTATCTATTCTAAATGCAAACGTTGCATGCTGCATTTTATTCAATCCTATTCCAAATGAACGAGATATTTTTCTGTATCTTACCTGAACATTAATAATGTGATCAATATGATTACTCGTGCCGTTGGGTCCGGAATGCCTTTTTACAGACGATCTCTTCTTGGGAGGTACGAAAACAGGCTTTTCTTGAACCTCCATGTACACGGCACGGTAAAAACTAAACAATTCTATCTAAAAATGCACTGTCTTGAAACTCTCAAATTTGTACCTTTCTGCAATTGAAAATACAAACTTTTTTCTGCATCTTCATCCCCTTTGTTTTCATCTTGTCACGCCCCTTTTAAAATGAGAATTCTCTGTGCTAATACATAGATTTTTAACTTATTACACCTCGAAGAATTTAAAGAAATAAAAATGTACTTCTATAGAGAAAGTTATTTCAATTCAAAAGTAAAATAAACAATAAAACAGGTGGTGTGAATGGCACACCGGTCCGGTTATGCACACGGTCACCATTTAATGTGATGTGCAGTAACATTTGAGCAGTAGACAAAACATGGGCTACCAACCATCACTACTAGGCATTAGGTAATTTGTATCTGTTATGATAGGTATCGGCACCAAACGTACACCCTCCTTCATCTTCAATTTAACTACGTCAAAAAGGAGTACAAAAATACTTTCCAGTCTTTCAGAAAATGACCAGGAAGCTCCAAATTAAATATTAAAACAGAATAGACAGAACCACTTCTCCAATACTTAAATCAAAATTTGTCTAATTTTTATAAGCATCCTTAAGGTTAAGTCATTAATTGTCTGTTAATTATATCTGTAAATCTGGAGGACTATAAACAACCTTTTGGGACGACAAAAACGACATTGCAATATCAAAACTCTGCATGCTGGCATGAAAATATGAATTTTTAAAGTCACTAATTGCTTATTGAAATAACTTGACATTGTGATTAATTTCTATGCAGGCTCTGAGTTTTGATGCAGCATAGGAATTTGCTGCCATTTGCTATTAACTTCACCAGTTTTATTTGGGGTTCATTATGTTTAATGTATGATATCAACTGTTAGTCTTCAAGAAAATGAAATAAATGAATTATGATTCACTTTTGTCTACTATCAGCATTCTGAGTTAATTGTCTTTTTAATTGCAGAATATTTGTGAACATGGCGGTTTATCTGCAAAACTAAAGTATCTCTAAAATCAGATTAGATGGGGGGAAGTTAATATAATTTTTATACAATCTTAAATTTTATTTTAATACTAATGAGGGTCTGACACTATCATATTATATCTACAACCACAAAATTATTTTCACAATTTTTAGACTTTGATTCCACTCTTTAACTTTATAACAGTGACAAATTTTAAATTTATATAAAGATGTTTACATTTAATTTATTCTCTAAATATATTACAAAAATAAATAGCTCCTCAGAAAATTTTTGAATTCATAACTATTTTCACATTTATCAGCTGAGAAAGGTTGTTAAATAATTCAACTCCTTTACATTAGGAATCTTTAACTTGACATTTGCTCATGCACACCCTGTGATAATAATTGGCCTCTCTATTGTCATAAGAATATTAAATCTTTATTCCCTTCTACCATTTTACTTCTTTCTCTATTTAGCATTATTATTCTAGACACATATAAGGAAAATACAATAAGAATACATTGATTTATAAATATGTACATATATGATTTATTTATATAGTATAGACAGTTAAGACTTTGTTCTTACAATACAAGTATCCAATTCATATTTCTATTCCACATTATAAATGGATAGATAGTTCCATAGCAAGCCATTTTTAGTAATTTACTGTTCAGATATTTTAATAACTGCCATATAGGTGCCTAAAAATATATGTTGAGAAACATGCTGCATTTATGTATTACTTAATGTAGCATTTATCTTATTTGACTGCTTATGATACTGAAAAGTTGTTTTTTCAATATTTAATTCAAACTATTGGTTTCTAAATTCTCACCTCTAAAGTTTTTATATTCTGATTCCATGCAGGAACAGAAGTATTATTACCATAAGATGTGGTTATACCATTTTTTGTCAGTGGAAAATTATTAATGTAAGTTTTAAATAAAATAACATCCAACACTGAACTTTGAGGTACACTATATTTTACAATTTTATATATAGGTGTACTGATTTGATATCATTTTTATTGTGCCAGTAAATCTGAGTACATTGCATTTTATTTGTTAAATTAGATGTCCATAATTAATTACATTTTTATATTACATTTACTTACATAGCGCATTGTAGTTATTAGTTAATTAGAAATGTTACTCCAGATAACTTAGAAGCTACAAAAGTAACATATAATTTCCAAGTAAATAATGGGCCTCCTATCATGAACCTAATCTTGCCTATATTTCTATATACAGGATTGCATATCAAAACTTCTGTTTTGAATTATTTTTTATAAACATATTTGTGAACCTAACTGTTTTTGCCAACTGACAAGAAGATTGTGTTATTTGCATTGTTCTTATTTGTTTGTTACTGTGGCTACTTCCCTGCAAAACTAAATTATTCCTAAAATTAGAATGGGAAAAAAAATGTAAAATCTTAATTTTTAGATATATTTACAATGCATGCAGTACAATAACCAACTGGTTAGAAATGTTAACTCCAAATAACTTTAGAGCTACAAATGCAACATAATTTCCATAGCATTTTATGGATCTCCTATTATGTCATTTGCGCTAGTTCAGTTCCTAGGGCATTCCATGAGTTCTTGAAACAGTCACAAACTTGTGAAAAGAGAATTTGTCATTTACAATTACTGTAGAAGCACACATTCTTCTACATTATCTAAATATACAGTATACATCTATATAAATAGTTGCAATAAAAATGAAAAACAAAATAACTCCTAGAACAACAGCCAAAATAACAAAAAACCAGAAGCAATCAAATCACTCAGTCACACAAATTTTACTATATGTATATTTGCATATACATTGATATATCATTACAATGTTTTTGAATCAATATAATGTATTACTATTTATACCTATATTCCTTTACAGAATAATAGGCCTTTTAGACGGGTATTTTGTAAGAGCAGATTTGAAGGATTTACCATGGTTTATTAAGACTTTTAGGCTACAGGGTAGAGAATTTTGTACTAAAATGCATTCATAATAAACTTCTCTTTGATGAGAGGAAAGTGTCTAAACTGGTCCATGTAGATTTGCTTTTTGTCTAGTATTCTTGCCAGGTAAATTTTGAGTTTGTACAAATTTTTCTTTATTCCTTATATAAAAGTTCATGAGGGATAATATATACCTATTCACATGAAAGAGTTAAACTTTCAAATTGCTTAAAGAGAGTTCTGTAATGTTGTAACTGTTCCTCTGATCCACTCCCACTGAAATATAATTATGATGTATATTTATGTAAGTCTAACTATATTTTGGCATAGTAATTAGTAATATAAGTATTATGTGTGCGTGTGTGCATGTGTGTGTGTGTGTGCATGCGCGTGTGCTATAACCATTAACTTCAAAGTAAGTTGAAGTACTTATAAGATCTACATGTGGCAATATACATGCAGTTTGCAGAAGCAGTTGTAAGTTTGACATTGCTGAGGCATGCAGTTATAAGATCTACATGCAGCTAGAGACTAGGAATTATTCATTTGCTCATTCCTCAGTATGCAGTTTAAGTTCTGCATGCAGCAAGATACAAGCAATCTAAGTTCCTGATGCCATGAGATGCAACTCAGTTCTCATTCACAGATATCAAGTTCCAGACATGGGTGTGCACTTCTGATACATCAGTTAGGCAGTTTTTAAGTTGATACTAAGCTGAGAGGCAATTATCACTTGTGCAGTTCAGATACATCAGTTAACAGTGTTCAGTTTCATGCACAATGGCACTCATCTAAGTTTCACATGTGGCAACTAAGTTTGTATCAGCGTAGCCTGGTCTATCTTAAGCAAAAATCAGAGGATGCAAAAGATATATTGCATTGCATGCTTATTTATATACTCTATTGAACTCCTCTGCAGTCCTGTTGAGTGGAATCAACAAAATAGCACAATTCACCCTGAGAAATTATTGTCATCAAAACATAGGCAACAACATTGAAGCGATCATTCATCAATTTACTAAATTGCAATATGGGGCCACAAACAACAGTTTTCATAAATTTGGTTCTAATTATTGGGACCAACTAAACTGCTTCAATGTCTGCTATATGTAGCACTGATTATTTGTATGTGTTTTTTCTGTAATAGGAAGCCATGCTCATTTTTAACTCAGTTCCCCCAAAATATAAGGCCATATTTCATTATTGAGTTGAAATAGAAATAATAAACTAATTTTAAAGTCTTAATTGAATACAAAGTAAATAATATCCATATTGCATAGCATACACTGCTAAGTTTAGGTATGATAAGATCTATGTGATCTTTCCAATTCAGATGGTTGTCAATTCTTATACCAAGGAATTTAATGTCTTTGGTTTGCAGAAGTACACTGTTATATATCCTATACACAATAGGGGATCTAGAGATCTATGACTGATGAATTTCATAACATTTGTTTTATCTAGATTTAGAGAGAATTTGTTTGCTTTGAGTCATACAAACAAGGAGCTCAGAACAGACTTAATTTAATGACATAATTATTAAGGATACTTCCATTTATCAATATACTGTATCATCTGCAAATAGAACAGTATAACCTACATCTTGGATAGATAGGGAGAGATCATTTATATACATCAGAAAATAAAGAGGGCCCATAACGGATCCTTGAGGCACTTCATGTTTAATTATTTCCCACTTTAATGTACTGTTTTTACTTTTAAAGAGACAATTTATTTCTATTTTTTTTTCCCCCTTTTGTAAATATAGGATATAAATCATTTTAAATATTTGTTTTTCATTCCATTGAAAGCTAATTTTATCTACCAGAATTTCATTATTGACAAATTGAAAGCCTATGCTAAATCACAGAATATTCCTCCTATATGTACCCTTTCATTGACTGCAGTTAAAATTTCATTATTGAGTTTAAAGATTGCATTTTCTGTTGAAATTTATGTAAGCTTGTCTATATGGATATGGAAGATTGCACAGTGAACTCTTCATTTTTAATAGAATTTGTGAACATTTAAGAACATTATATGATTAAATCAAATTTCACACTTTTATTGGCTCCACTTACTTTTTAAATGTAGCGCATGTTTCACATTTAAACAAGTAAGTGGAGCCAATAAAAGTGTGTATTTGACTTAAACATACAATATTCTTAATTATATGATTATCTTCATTGTACAAATTCCAATTAGCATTTTATGTGAAATTTGTTGACTCTAAACTCAGTATAATACTTTTAACATGTCTGTTCAACTTCTTTACTGTTTGACAAGAAGATTGTGTTATTGATACATTAAAGTCTCAAATTTTGCTTATCTGAAAGATAATTTATTAGTTAAAAATAATATAAGTACAAGAAAAAAGTTGGAGGAACTAAGCATATTACATGACTCACTTGTGAGCATTCTCCAAACACAGACCTGAAAGAAGAGGCCTTTCAGCAAATTTTATCAGCCATTTCATCCTCTGAATTGAATGGGACTTAGATATTAAAGAGCATTCCTTTCCTAAACCAACTAAGTAAATAAACAAATAAAAAATCAACACAGACCACTTGTTTGCTAGTACAGACAGAGATACATTCTAAAAAGATTAATCTATAGTATTATAACTTTTCTGATAAAAATCTGACCACAAAAAATGACTCATATAACATTTTTATTTTCAAATGCATATAAAACTTTGTTTGCAAAGAATCTGAACTGTTAAACAGTAGCAGCACAATGTTTTATATTTTTATAAGCAATATATTTTATTATCTTGCCAACTATATATGTAATTAAAACTAGTCTGTGTTTTTCCTAGTTATAGTCATAGGGGAGAGTGGATTAGATTAGATTTTTTATTACCCTATGAAATTATATAATTCTTGGCATAGTCAAAAGATTTACCATAAATTGAAATTAGAAAAATAATAACCAGGTTATAAGTAAGGAATAAAAAGTTATAAACATGAATGAGTATACATAAATAAAAATAATTACAATTTTAATTAATATTTAATATTAGAATTTTACATTTAGATATTCATTTATGCGTAATAGTATATGTGTCAGTAATAAGTTTTCAACTAACTCTTAAACATGGTACTGTGCACTTAGTATGTTATGGAAGCTTATTATACAAATTGCTACCATTATGCAATATACTATTAAGGCTTCTAGTAAGTCTGTGGTGGTTCTGATGTTGTTGCTGGAGGACCTAGTGTTACCTTTGTGATGTTCAGCATTTCATTTTAAGTATTTGAGGATAAAGATGTATATTTTCCTTTTTAATAAAATCAGTGAAAACAATACCTGGAATTCATAACTGGTTCATGCAGGAGGGCCTCTCTTTCAATCATAGCAAAAGAGTTGTAGTCTCTTTTATTAACACAAAATATCTTAAAGACCTAGGAAATTTAAAACTAGGCAACTGAATCCTGGAACATTCTGTATCAGGTTAAATAATCTAGGTCTTATACTGTGTGAGAAACTGACCTGGAATGATCATATCCACAACATTCTTTGTGGAGCCAGATGGTCTCTTGTAACCATCAAATGCAAAATCTGAACAACCTGGGCCTAAAGCCACGCATCATCCATTGGCTGTATGGTGCAATGATTAGTGCCAGATATCTTATAATACCATTGTCTGGTGGCAGAAAACGTTACAAAATATTAGAGCAGGTAAGTTTACCAAGCTGCAGAGATTAGCATGTCTATATGTTACTGGGCCCTTCAGAAGACTCCAACCATTGCACTGGGGCCTCTGCTGGGTCTCCTTCCAGTGGATATTTTCTTCTAAGCAGAAGCTAGGCATACCACTTGGTTTGGAGAAGAAGCTGTGCAGCAACAACTGGTCACACCTCTATTCTAAATTTCCTAGATATTCCAGTACTGAGCATGAGGTCTGGCCTCATGAATACTCAATATTTTTCTCTCTCTCCATTTAAGGTAACTTTTTGATTTCCAGAAGACTGAATGAAAGGAATTATGCCTGAAAATGGTTGTGACCAACTCATGTAGTTTACCAATGGATTCCATATAGGGACACAATCAGACACAGGCATATAAGTCTTGGGGAAATATTGCACAATTTTTCAGGCAGAAATGGTTGCTATCCTGAACTGTGCTCTTAAAGGACTTGAGAAAGGTATCATGGTAAGTGAATTCTCATCCTCACAGATATCTGGAGTGCTTTAAAAGCATTTCTTTCCAACCACATAGAAACTAAAGTAGTATGGGAATGCCAAAATGCCCTGGCTGCCCTGGCTTCTTACAACAGGCTTGAACTGAGGTGGATGCTGGGGCATTGGGGCATTTATGGAAATGAAAAAGCAGATCAATTGACCCTGAACCTGCCATTGGAATTGGTATACATATTGCTAAGATCACAGTAAAAATATGAATTAAGGATAAACACCAACTTTGGTGGCAAACCTATCCTGAACAAAAGCAATCTAGGAAATTGGTTCTAAGTTCAAGCAACACTCTTTCCTCATCTCCCTTAAAATTGGACAGCAGAGGAATAAAGAAAGTAGTTGTGTTAATCACTGAATATAGTCACTTTAGATGTAAAGTGGGACTCTATAAAGATGAATCCATTTGCAGAATATGCAAACAGGGTGAGGAGACTGCCTTGCATATCCGGTTTAATTGCCTTTCCTGGTAAGAAAGAGACTTACTGTTTCTATAACCAGGGAAGACCTGAGAAAGGATGCTGATATTGGAACCAAAATACTGCAACTTGTTCAAAAAACAGATTTTGGGAAACAGTGAAAGCATTTCTTCCTTTGGGGTTGCACAATAAGCCTTTTAGGTTGACATGTGGAGGGTCTACAAAACTCCAACAAATCCCTTCCCCCCATTACCTAATCTTATCTAACCTAACACCTTAAATTAGACACAAGTTCACTATAAAAATAATAATGGCATATTAATGCTTAATTCAGGTACCTGATATATAAAAGGCCAGTAAATTAATAGGTCTAGAGATGATCTTCTGAATAGCATAATTTTCACTACTTTGGTTCAGACATCAATCTAGGCATGCAGATACTTCTCATTAATATTTTTGCAAGAAGAAAAGATTATTTCTTCATTGTGATTTAAGTGGTACAACATTAATAATTTAGCTATTTAATAAACTCATTTAACCAAATTGAGTTTATTGTATGTAAAATATAGCACAATATTTAAACATATTACTAAATTTGATAAAAAAAATGTGCATATGCATTGTTTTCTATTTGTAAAGCTATTTACATTGAATTTAATTCATACATACAAGAAACATTTATTATAAAGCAAGTGGCATAAAAGTTGAAGAAAATTTTATTAAATAAATAATAGCATATTTCTAATGAAATATATTCTAATTAAGTTTTTGGATTTATTCTAGGTGGTCTTCACCCCTAATAATGGATAATTTGGTGCACATTTTTACCCAATACACATAAATTTCTTAATATCTAGCTAAATGTTCTCTTAGTAAGTGTCAGATCTTATTGTCTAATATTATATGCATTTACATATTAGTTTTATAATTTGATTTATTAGTCTGCATGAAATAAGCTATTTCTAAAATATGTAAATATGGAAGTGACAATATCTTATGCTTTATAATACCTATTACGTCAAACACAAACATTCTTCTTAGTCTCTTTTAAAAATATTCTGACTTTTTGAATTACCCCAAGAATATGCAGATTTATCCAAAAATGCTAAAGTATAAAATAAAAATACTTAAACATACTGGTTTCTAAACTGTGAGAGAATCCACTTGATTTCAACATAATGCTTATAATGTTTATTTATATAAATATATAATGAAATCTTAAATTTTCAAGTACCTATTTTATAGGATTGTATTTTATATATTATTTTATATTATTTACAGTGTCTTAGTCTACTCAAGATCTACAAAATAACCTACACATTTCCTATATTAATTAAATTTGGAATTGAACACAATGAAACATTAATAATCTCTTCTGAGTCGATTGGCCTATTTATTATTCTGAGTCGATTCTCAGAAGAGATTATTAATCTACATATGTTAAAATACATACATGCATACAGGAATATGTTAATCCAAAGGTATTTTTTTCAAGATTCTTTACATAAATACTGCAAAAACATAACCCATTCAAATACAAAAATTAATATGTACAGACTTTTAATATAATTATATATGCATACTTAAAAAAGTTATCTACAGAATAGAAACCATGAAACAAAGTGAGTACATCTTTAAATTGGTCTTAATTAATTTAATATTTTTATTTTGGATTTTAATATTCACATAGAGCCTACTGAAATATTTTATTTCATACAACATTCATTAATAGATCTAACAATGGTATATGGAAAATAGTTTTGATGTACATCATAGAAGAATTTATCATTTGCACCATCACTACCTACATGTTCAGCATTACAAAGCCAGTAATAACCATCATAGTATGTTAAAAGAATAAAGCCAGTAAGCATAAAAAAGTATGTAAAAAATAAATGAAAAATAAATAAATAAATAAGATGAGCAATATTAAATCCAGGTAATGATATGGAAGAGCACATACACATAAACTAAGACTATAAATATGAAGGAAAACACTTTTCTATGTGCAATGGCAAATTTTCTTATTTATTTGTTTATAATTATTTGGTGTACTCAGTTTTTAATCTATAAACAGCATATGGTACTTTTATACTCTTTGACATTGGCTTTTAATTTCATTTTTGCTAATTTCTTTTAAATCTTATATAGCTATTTCAAAAAAATGAATAATGCTGGGCCCGAAATAAATGTTGTGAAATGTTTAATCATTGATAAAGTGTTAACCACGGGGGCAGACTTTTGCTGTTTGAATTCCTTTTGAAGTCATATTCTCAAGTCAATGAGAGTGATGAAAAGTAAAGGTGGTCAAATGGTAAAGGTGACTGAAAATGGGAAAGCACATAAAAAAGTGCAACTTTGGTGTGTGTTATTGCCAATGTTTTATTTCTTTCGTTCTCTCATGCATTATTTATTTTTCTTTAATATCTTTTTTTCCTTCTTTGTGTTTGCATTATTATATGTATATTTTTGCATTGTCTCAGTTGCTGTAATAGTGAAAATGCACTAAAGCATTACTAAACACATGGAATCAGTTATTTTGTAATGGTTCCACTCTGTCTTCTTATGGGTTTAACCAAGGCTTCAAGAAATATTATAGGCTTTTACTGTTAAAATATAGAGAAAGAAGGGAGGAAGAGAGGGAGAGAAAAAGAAAAAGTAGAGAGTAATCAAGAGAGTGAATAGATGAGTGAGTGAGTGGGTAGGTGAGTGAGTCAGCAGATAGGTGAGTGAGTGAATAAGTGGGTAAGTGAAAGAGTGGGTAATGAATAAGTGAATTAGAAGGTGGATAAGTGGATGGGTGTATAAATGAATATATGAATGAATGGGTGAGTGAATGAGTAGGTGAGTGACTGAGTATGTGAGTGAATGGGTTGGTGAATGAATAAGTAGATGAGTGAGTGAGTGAGAATCAATTTGAAAGAAGAACAAACTCTTCATTTCCCATGCTTGTTTGTAATTTTGTAAACTACAGTATTCTTTAGAAATAAACAAAACAAAACATTAACATTTTAAAAAAATTGAGTCGAGATTGTAACATACACATCACTAAAATTCAATAGAATGGAAGACTAGTTTCGGGAGGCACCGCTCCTATCGTCAGTGTTTGGTCGACTGCCGGCCTCGCTGTTTGTGGTAGATCGATTCATCTCTGGTGGAGGTTTAATGAACTTTTGTATTAGTACATCACTTGGCGGGATTTCGAAATTAAAAACTTTCTCCTTATTCTTCCAAATATAGATGTTTTCCCAGACTGTAAGTTCAGTTTTTACTTTATTATTTTTAAGTAATTTGGGGTTTTTATTAATGTTATGTTGTTCTTTCCAAAAGTGTCAAGCTACCGCTGATTTTGCTTCTTGTTTTTGGTTTATATTCCTAATGTGTTCTTTAGCTCTTGTTTTTATATTTCTTTTGGTCTTTCCAATATTAACTTTATCACAATCATTGCAGTTCATCTGATATATTCCTGATCCCTGAACTTTTGTGTTATCTACATTGCACTGCAATCTGGAAGGTTGTTTGCAATCTCTGGGAATTAATTTAAACTGCCTTATCTTAAGGAAAGCCATACTTCCATCATTTATCATTCTCTATTTAAAGTCCTTTCAATGTAAGTGGAAGCTATGCTCCCGATTTTCACTGAAAAATTATTTCTTGCAGTACAGCCTTGTCCATATTTCTCCACTTCACTTAACAGGCTTTCCATAGATGACATATTGTACAAGGCTGCTCATTTTTCAGTGTACATTTCACGTGTCTGAATATCAGAGAAACATTATGTGATTTGATGAAAATGTCTGTGAAAATATCATATGCATTCCTGTCCCCTCAAGGAAGCTCAAGGGTTGAACCAGAAGTATGAGTCCATGCCTTGATTTACCCAAACTTTGTGTAAATTGGAGCTAAAACTTCAATTTGATAGAATAATTTTGGCATTTTTAGTAAAATAACTAATAGTTAATTACCATTATAATTGTATCTAGCAATACTCACAAATCTCTTGGAAAAAGGTTTTCTTGCATTTAAAGCACCATTTTTAAATAAAATGTTATCTCTTGGATTAGTAGTAAATGGGATATGTAGCTGTTATTAAAATAGACACATACCTCACATAAAGTGTTTGTGAATTTTCAACTGGGCCCATACCAGATGACTCACATACAGCTTCCTAATATTTGTATATTTGTGTGATATTCTAAAATGTGATGAGACAAAGATTTATGTATCTATTCTGATTTTTATATATATTTCCAAACCTAAATGCTACACCAGCCTTCTCAGTAATTAATTAAAATTAAATGATATTAGCCCATTATTAATATATTAATGATTTTATTTTAACATTTTAGAATAATCCAATAATAATAAAAATAATGAAAAGTAATGCTCCCATGAATGGATGGGAATAAAGAAAGTTGTTTGCAATATATTGTAGCAAATTCAAACAGCTTTAACTTGTAAAAAATCATGTCTCCACCAGTAGTGATGTTCTATATGGTAACTTTCTGTATGAGCTATCACTCTGCATGGTGGTTTCCACTGTAGCAGGATGGTGCAAGTTTGCAACAATGTAAGGTATTTAAAGAAGGCTTTTAAAGGAAAAGTTAAGGGTCACTGTTTTAAATAATTACTTTGTTCATTTTTCATTGTTGGATAGAAAAGAGTGCCAACTTAGGAGCTCTGAACTTTAATCCCTTTTATTAAATACCATGTAAAATGTTTGTACTGCAATGTATGGTATATATACAAATAACAGTACTATTTACACATTTTATGTCAGTCTGCCACCCTTTAATTATAACATAACCTACTTTTATTTAAAGATCATTTGGTTTGATAAATAGCATTAGTTGTTCATTATCATTACCATTATCATTAATATTAATTATATTATTTATTTTCTGAAAATTTAGTAATGAGTGATTTAACAGATATAGATGGCATCTTTGATCTGTGTTGTGTTCCATGATTAAAGGTCTTACGGACTGGCTGTGGCGTATAGAACCTATGTGACAAAAGTGGATGCACATGATGTTTCCATCTAATATCTAATTTATCTGCATCTGACTTATGAGAACTTCTTGAAACATTCAATAAGTCAAAGTCATGCAATAATGAATTTGAATGTTGTTGATGTTCTACAGAGTTCTGGAAAGGTAGGATTAAAGGTTCAATTTTTGCTGATATTTCTATAAGATGCTCTGGAACTTCTATGGATGGCAATGCACACTCTTCTTTTCTGAAGTCTGAATGAGGGTAACTTTGCAAAGCTGGTTTAGGCTGACAGTTTGTTTTACCCTCGTTGGTATCTGCTTTATGCAAATTGACTGCTGAATTTTCTTTTGAAGATATTCCATTTTGCTTTCTTTTTTCATAATGAGGTACAAACACTCTTGTATAAGGTTCCATATTTGAATCTAACATAGAGGATTGAATGTGGGATTTTCTAGAATTTAAATATAGCACTCCATCAGCTTTAGAAGGTGAACTTAAATATGAAGAAATTGGATGTGTACTTGCAGCAATTAAATTAGAAGTTTCAAACTTTGTTTTTTCAATATGCTTTATTGGTAAAGTACTTCCTTTGCATTGATTTGTTTCTGTAGTCCTGAAAGACTGGCCCATTGGTGAGACAGGATCTGGTGATTGGAAGACTCCTCTACAATCTCTGCTGAACTTCCAGGTAGCTTCAACTTCTGGTAATGAAGAGGTAGAAGACCTTCTTGCAGCCAGTGAACCAACATTAAACTGCTTAGAATTCTCAGATCTAGTGCATGTTTTACAGTTAAGCAGTTCTGCAGTAAACTTCTGAATAAGTTCACTAATGGGAGTCACAGGTCGGGATTGCTTGCTTTCTTCTTTTTGCACATAAACTGATACAAAAGATGAATCTACTGCTCTAGTTGATGGAACAGATGGTGGAAGTTCAGGTGAAGACTCTTTCTCATTGTCCAGGCTGGGCCAAAACTCAATCTTCTGACTGTGATGCATGCCATTAAGTTGTATGAGTCCTTTAGGTCTACAGACTTTAAGTGGAGAAGATTTTTTCCTAGCTTTAGCACCTGGAATTAAACATGTTAATTTTATTTAAATTAATCCAAACTAATGTCACATAAATAGGTGGAGTTAGTATGACATATTTGATAATTTCTAATAGAATATGTATAATTTTGTTTCATGATTCAGAAGAAACATTTCATTTATCAAATACTAGGATCATTTCATGATTAATGCACAAAATGACAGTACTGCAGACTGAATAATGCAATATCAGTGAAACTAACATTAGTTGCAGTTAAACATCTGGCAGCAATATATGTAATTTAATTTCGTGTCGGAACCAATACAGAGAAGCAACTATTATGTTCTTAATTATCTAGTGAGTCGATTTGATAATTAAGAGCAATATATGTGTTTGTTACTTCCATAATATACACCATTTTAAGACTTTACACAGATACCTGAATGGCATAGTTGCCATTATACCTAAACATCTGGTTAATGATGCCTTAAAATTAAATTTATAGGAAAGGTCAATACAGTTTACATTAGAAATTGAAAAGAATAGTTGGATTCCCTTTTTAGATTTGGAGATTATTAAAGACAGTAACAGTTCTGCCTTTGGAATATATATTAAACCTTCCTAAGTGACAATTACATTAAAAATAATAGCTTTAATCCCAAAACATACCAGCATGCCATCCTAAATAGCCTTACATACAGAATAGTGAATGTTCCATTTAGTAGAAAAGAATGCAAAGATTCATATCAATACATCATCCACAAAACACTATATAATGTTTCCATAAAAAATGAGCAGAGAAAATGATTCAAATGTTTAAAAGAAATAAAGATGTCAAAGACACAAGTGTGCAATTACAAATAAAAGAAGACATGCAATTCAAAAAAATTCACATACTACCCTTCACATAATTCCAATTTACCACAACAAGTTCAAGAAAATCTTCAAAGAACATGGGATAGTGTTAGCCCCAATGAACAGATACAACATCAAGAATTTATTAGGTTGCACAGTAAAAGACTCCATACCAACAGAACAGAAATCAGGAATTTACAAAATAAAATGTGCAGATTGTGAACAGAGGCAAAACAAAGAAATTTGGAAATTCGGAGGAAAGAACATTTTAGGAATATTCAGTTTAAACAGGTGGATAAATCAGCTGTAGCAGCTCACTTTTAGACCAAAAACCATGAAATAAAACCGGTAATTAAACTGCTAAAACATCTTCACAACCCATTGAAGTTATCCACTTGGGGAAAAATTTTTTTATAACAAAAAATAGAAAAAATCTAATGAATTTCGAGTTTCCTCCTATGGATGAACTCAGCAACTTCCTACTTCAACCAACAGAGGCCACCACAGGAACATCCGGTTGTCTAGCTATCGTTTCAAGTAACGGCAGTTCAGTGAGCAACTGAAGATTGGGAGAGATTCTCCCGATATGCATCTTACTTTTATGTAAGTAAGTGGATTTTAGTGTAAAAAATGAATATCTAAGTTTAGGTTCAATTTTCTTTGTTTTTATTTTTGAATTATAGTTTCCAACACTGTTAATTTAATGGATTTTTGAAGAGTTTTAAAGAGTTTTGGTTCAAATTAGCAAAATTTGAATGGTTTTCTCATAAAAAAAATTGCAAGTATTTTATTATTTCACTGTTAATAGCTCCAAGAGTGTAAATTAATGTGGAGGACATGTTTCAGCTGATTTCCAAAACACCACTTTTGTTTCTTCAGTTCCAATAGGATATATCCCTTTTGCTACAAATGATAGGGATTGCCCCATTTACTTTAATGCTCTTATTTTAGTATAGTCTACTGCTTTTCCATTGTGTTCCCCAATGTATGATAATGTAAATGATTAATTAATCATTTATAATATTATTCAGTCTATAACGAATAATAGTTAAAAATATGAAAGCTAAAAATTAATTCAACTAAAAACTTGATAAAGTTCAGAACTATAAAAGTAGCTATAAGATTTTCTGCTTAATATTTTCACTTAAGCATGTATTAAGAGTTAAGGTATTCAAACTCAAAGAATTTGGCAATATTAAAGTCTAGTTAGAGGAATCTGTTACATGATCGATGGTCCATGTTGAATCTTACTTTGTGCTACTTTTCTGTCTTTTAGGGGTCTAGCAAGAAATATGTGTAAAAAGAATGGAAATAAGCAGAATGTAGGAAAAGATAAAATAATAATTATTAACAATAAAATTAACATAAAATATAACAATAAATATAATTATAATTGGATGTTTAGCATATTCAAAGGCAGAGTATGCATTAGAAAATGTACAGTTTTTCTTGATTGTAATATCAGTTCACTCATTCATCTGTACCTCCCTGTGCTTTCTGCTTCTGATGTTAATGAACTACATTATAATAATATTGGAGATTGTAGAAAGGTCTTAGATAAGAAATTTGAAATGATCTTCCTGCTCAAATTTAAAAGCTATGACATTACATTTCTAAAGGTCCAGTGAGGCTATCATTTAAATGATGCAACATAATAATGGACAGAAGTTGTGGAGAATATCCCTTTGGCACAATGATTTCATTCGTGATATAATCCAATAGTTAAGATTATTAGAAAGATAATTCTAGTGTAAATTCATGTAAGGATATTAGAATTGAAAGGAATGAGTATAATATACCAAGTAAAAGTGAGCTATTATTATCAATTCATTTAAGAACTTTCGAAAAATAAGGCATTTTTAAAAAATTCTGTTGGAACTCACACAGTGAAGCTTATTAATGTAAATTATAATTAATCTGTCGCCTAACACACTCTTAGAAGACAGATTATTATAATTTATATTGTTATCAAGTTTGAGTCTTGTTGATTGTTTCTTTTCACTTTTACTTCTTATGTATGAACATATGTGATCATTAAATAAATAAATAGTAAACCTATTTTGCAGAACCAAAACCTCCTGCAAACCTATGATCTTTGAAACCACGTTCTGTCAATGTTATTATTAGACCACATAATCAAGTGAATGGCTTCCTATAGACTACATTATATAAAACGATAAATCAGTTAACCATTTTGCAATTATGAGGAAATTTTTAGTGAACTTTAAGTGATTTTTTCCTAATAAATTCTCCTAATAAAGTTATACCATATTTCACATTGAAAATCCCTACTATTTAAAACTACAGTTAGCTATTGTTAACTGCCATACTGTCATGTGATTAGTCTGAGATTTTAGATATTTTCATAGCTCTAAATCCAAAAATTCTGATGCTAAGCTATTGAAAATCAGAATTTCCATGCTTGCAAAGCAACTTTGATGGCATTCTAATGGAGCATTTTACCATATTTTACAATTAACTGAGCATCTAATTTCTAATTCTTTATCACTTAAAACAAAAATACAATTGGAGCTATAATAATGAAGTGAAATAATAATTGTTAATATGTTGTGATGAGTCAAACTAAACACCGTTACAGCTTCACTAACATACTTTTCATTAGAACTTGTTTCATGGATCTTTATATGCATTTTCAGCACTTGTTGACTGTTAAAAGGATTAAGACAACTCATTTGACAGTCAACAAATACTGATAATGTCGATAAAGGTCTGCAAACCATGTTCTAATGAAAAGTAAGTTAGTGAAGCTGTAAGAGTGTTTATTTCAACTCATCACAACCATACTAACAATTCTTTATCTCTAAATAAATCCATTATTTTTCTTCACGGATCATAGATTTTTAAGTTGATAATCTAAGATCCCTCTACAATAATTATTTCAGTGTAGCTCATTAACATTTCATATACTAGCTTCTTTGGTTTTTTATTTTCCTTTTCATCTAATTCTTATTGCTTATTTTCCTGTAAAGATCAACCAAATTTAAAATTTTTGGCCATCTGAATATCAGCTCACTAAAATAAAGAATTTTAAGACTGATTAATTTTAATAGCAAGTGGCTCTTATCTTCCCATAAAATCGAGAGAGTCAATATGCAATCAAAAAATATAGATATAATTTCAAGATAAACTTTCCATTACTGTTTTCTGAATAACCAGGAGTAAAACCATTGAAATTACTAAAAGATTAAGGCCTAACATTTTTTTCACAGATGTAAAGAAATGAGTAATAAGTGATGCACATTCCATGTTTGGTTCAGAAAATCCATTATTGGCTAATGATAAACCTAAAGAATTCTTTTCAATTTATGATTTGTAGAGTGTTGGAAATATTGCTTTTGCCACAGAAGAGGCTGCATTTAAAAACAATGATATCATATGAGTTTGTGTGATTTATTTATTTAATACATTTTCTATAATAAAAAAACTTATTATTTCATTTTTATTTATTCTTCACTGCATATATCTCTTTCAGGTGTTTGTTCTGTTTTGTTTATGTTTCTTCTTAATGGATTCATTTTATTGTTCAGTACTCAGTGAGAAAGTTCAGTAGCAAAGTCATTAAGACATCACATAAGCTCAAATGGATAATTAATCAAGCTGCAGCAGCTTATTAAATTTATTAGAATGATTTGCGATCTCCCCACCCCCCCTATTTATAATTTGTTGATTCCCCTCAGCAAATCTATTAACATGCTCTTAAAGATTTTGCATGCATATTAAATTATCTATTTAACAAACACTGGCATACACTAACAAAAACATTAAAATAAAAACTGGAAGCACTTACTGGAAGTACTATTCGCACAGAAGATAATGCAATGGTAGCTGCCAGGAGATGACTTGTGTACATGGCAGGCACTTACTGGCAGCTGTAAACTAAACCTTCACTCAAGTGTTTATATTGATAAGATAGGAGATATCCATTCCATTAAACAGCCTAGCCATCAGCAAAATTAAACAGATGTTTAGCTACTAGCAAAGATAACTAAGATAGCTCTGATACCATACATTAAAAACAATGACTTTCATTATACAATTGTGCTACTGAGTTGAGACTACTATTCTTTTTATTTACATTTATAGCAAGAATGTTCTTCTTTACTGAGGCTTCTCTTGGATCAAACAGTACCATGCCATTGCAATTTTCTTTGTTATTGATTATTTTCTCTTCCACCTCCATTAATTTTTCTGTACTTAATTTCTTGACTGCTCTCCAGAAGCCCATTTCTTTTGCATTTAGTTTGTTTCTATAATCATTATCAGACATAGGTACAATACTCAACATACCTCTCACCACCCTCATAATTATTAATTTATAATTTTCAACCTACTATTTCATTTTTAATATTTAATAATTTTACATGTTTTGAATTGGTGTTTCTTTTTCATTTTGTCTTTTTTACGTAGAGGAATATCTGTAATCTCTGGGAATAAATTTCAGTTTACCATCTATCATGCTGCATTTAAAGCTTCTTCATATAGGTTATAGTCTTGCACCTAAATTTCTCCTTAATTTCCCATAGTGCAGCTATAACCATATTCCTCCACTCCTCCTTACAGCCTTTCTAAGGATGTCCGTTTCTTGGTACCCTTTTCAGGAGTTCATAGGCACAAAATCCATTAGAGAAGCATATGTTGATTTCAAGGAAATGTTGTTGAAAGATATGAATGCTTGCCTAGTTCCTCAAGGAATTTAAAGGGCTAATTAGAAGTAAGACTCCATGTATTATCCGCTTTTGTACCATACAGAATTTGGTTGTTGATGTGATGATCTGGAATCAGATTAAATTAAATGCTTTAGCTGGTGAGTCGAATAAATAATCTTATTTATGCACATACCAACTGAACATGTTTCCTGGACTCTAAGTGGCTCTAGCTGACTGAAGGGGCAATCTAAATTGCATCCTAGATGCTTATTGTTGGCTTTTGGCAGGAAGTTCTAACATTTTGTAATTAAACTGTCATCTGTTGAATTTTGAAATTCATCAATATATCTTCATTTTTCTACATATAAAAATTAATGTACATTTATAAAGTATTTCATTTATAATTATATCTCTCCCCTGTGGAAGATTTACAAAGTTACATTTTAATAATTACAATCAGAAGTTCAGTTTACAAGCATAGGAAGTTGATCTTTTAATTCCGTTCCATTTTTGGCCACTACATTACTGTTTAGGCATTAGAAAAAATAAATGTCATGTCATTTTTATTATTTCAAGCCTTGCTGTTTCTGTGACTACATAATGTAAGTATCTGAACATACTGTAATTTTTATTTTGCCCAAAGCATGAATTGCAGAAGATTTATAAAACACTCACTTCACTTTGCAGGAAGTTAAAAATAAAAAGATGCAAGAAAGATATAAGATCCTTTCTTTCCTGTTGTTTCATCATAACAATAAAAGACTGCTTCATTTGTTGATATAATGTGTATGTTAAATGAATATGATGACAATTGAGGGGAAGAGAAATGCTCTTCTGAAAGTCTATTGCAATACTCTCTGTATCTGTGGTTTGTTGTGTCCTTTTTCTGGCCTCTTTTATCCTCTGAAGCGACTGAAAGCACAACCAATTTATTTTCTTGAATTTTTAACTCAGATTTACATGCATCATGTATGCTGCAAATGTCAGATCTTAGATAGCCAAATCCAATGTGGAAATGATTAGTAAAAAGTGTCTTATAATATTTATACAACACTTTAGGATACCATCCATGATATACATTTTTTCAATGTTTAGATCTTGTGGTAAATAAAATTTGGAAGATTTTTTTAAAACTGTAATGACTCTCTCTTCCCTTGAATGGTCTAATATGATTTATTACATCATTTTTTTGTTTCAACAGACACTTCAATATGATAATTGACCTGTTCACCCTCATGTCCTTTGAGATTTGCCAGTCCTCTTGAGAATTTTTTGTAGTCTCTCTACTCTCTTCTTCAAAATCTCAAGCAAAGAAATAAATGCCTTATAACATACTGGAATCTCTATTGATGTGCCATCTCTTACTACCCTTATCTTGTATGAAACATTGCCTCTTCTTCTACTTTTCAATTCCTTCTCTTTACAATACTATTAATTAATATTAAACTGCATAAATAAGAATTCTGTTCGTCCTTAGAATTCATGACATTGAAATTTTTGATAATCATGCACTCACTTTCCTTCACCTCTTCAGTATTTTGCACTTACAATCTAATCCTGTTTCATTGGTAGCCAAACTCAACTTTTTCATTACCTCTTGAACTTGTCCTGTTTTCTTTCTATTCTTGATTCAAGAAGATCAAGATTCCAGGATCTTACATCTATGGATTCTTTATTGAGAGCTATGTATTTGGTAAAGTTTACTCAACACTAACTGAAAATAGGAATAATCTTATGGGAAAGATTTGAACATGCAAGTGAAAATGTAACCCCTCATGCTGTCAAAGGTGCAAGAAAGTGTTATGATGGGTAATAAAATGGTACATAACAGTTATTGTACTTTGTAACAGGTAGCAATGCATAACAACCACCAAGAGACATCAGGATAGGCAACCCTTCTGACTGAGCTGTTGTATCTGCAGCACCTGTACTGTATTTACTGGGTATAAGCTCAAGATCTTTTACTCACCAGGAAAGCTTCAGATCTTTAGAATGGTTTGTTTTGTCTTAAGTATGTTCACACTAACTTACGTATTTATTTATTTAATAAATTCTAATAGGTTATATTACCATTGCATTATCTATATCTTCGTAAGTACAATTTAAATGATTTGTTTATTTACTTCTACTTTTTAGTGCATTACAGAAATCATCTTATATACATGTAAAAAGATGAATATTCCTATTAGTACTTCTGATGCTCACTCTTCAATACTCGGAAGAAGGGTCATGGGTACTCAGAAAGGAAAAAAAAATGGCTTGTTCAGAAGAAACTAATCCTAATGTTAGCAAGAAGTATAAAAAATAACAGACATGGTGCAGTTCAATATACATATATTTTATTACACAAGCATAGCTTATACAGCACATATTGATATAGAATAATTATAATAAATGACTAGAAAGGCTTGAGTCTTTGTGTTTAAAAGTGTACAAAAGAATGAGAAATATAGTATACAATGCTCAAACGTCTTTGCAAAGCACTATACATTTATAATTGTTTGGACTCCTGTGTTAATTGCAGCAAACTCAGCTGCACTCGAAGATGTAGGCAAGCTTCACGTTCTTCCATTATGCGTCGCACCAAATTAGATTTCTTTTGCTGAAAGGAAAAACACAAAGTTTTAACAAACTCAATTACACCAAGTTACTAACTGTAAACAAACAAATAAAAAAATTGGAAATAAAAGGGAACCTAGGAAGATAATTGTCACACTATTATTATTCTTTAAAAATTCGGAGAAAAGAACACTTTAGGAATATTCATTTTAAGCAAATAGATACATCAGCAGAGGCAGCTTACTTTTGGACCCAAAATCACAAAATTAAGGCAGAGACTAATTTGCTGAAAAAACTTCACAACTCAATGGAGAAAACTGGGAGAAAATTTTCATCCTGAAAAATACTGGAAATTTAATGAATTCTGATTCCACCTAGAGAGCCTAACAGATGAGAATCACTTGGAGTGAGGTTGGGGATGTATGGAGGATGCTCAAGAGCTTCACACTTGAAAATCCACTGTGTCTAATTTTTCTTTTTGGCAGTATGAGAATGTGTGTTATCATTCAAGAACAACATGCCCTTGCGGAGGAACCTGGTAACTTCTGTTGAATGGCTTTACAAAGTTTCTAGAGGATGATACAGTAGGAGTTCGCATTTATGGTTTGTCCTTGAGGCTGGAATGCAGTGAGCAGTATTCCTTTGTGATCCCAGAAGACTGAGCATCACTTTCCCAGCAGAAGGTGTCACTTTAAGCTCTTTTTTGCTGGTGATGCAGGATGTTTCCACTTTGTCTTGGAGCTGGTAATGGTGAACCCAAGAGTCATTAATTCAGGCTAGCATATCATGTCCATCATAGTATCAATGGGATGCTGTAATGCCAGACCCATTCTTTGCATTTTGTGTTGTGGGGTAAGCACGTGAGGCAATCATTGTGCAGAGATTTTGTGAAAATCTTACTTATCATGCATTAAGGTAGACCATCCTCTGTGGACAACCAATACCATCTGCTATAGTATCTGTCCTTCTGTCTGTTCACATTTAAGTCCTCAACTCATTGCAAATTTGCCTCAGTGTTTTTCTTAAACATTCTCTTCCCAGTACAACTCAACCTAATCAAATGTTTTCTTACTACTTATAATAATTTTTCCCCTTCTAATTTCCTGCCTTTACTCTTTGTTAATTTTTAACCCTTTTGGAAGACCCTTAATGGTAGATTTTTTTGTTATTTATTTTCAGATCCCACTCTCTATGACAGGTAGTAATCATTTCATTTTCTCTCTTTGACCCTATAGTGGATACAGTTCAGACCATCAAATCATTCATAAAATGTAACTCTGGAATTGTTAAACTGGCAATGCACATTTTCTTTAGTTATCTCTTCTAAAACACCATCTATGAATAAATTAAATAAAGCTGGACTTATATCCCCACCTTGCTCTCCTTTTGTTTTGTATGTATTCTGTTATGGTGTCCCTAGGATATTTGATTCCAAATTGATTCTCATAATATAACCTATGAAACATACTTATAAAATGCTACTGACTTTTTTTCTTTTTAATTTTAACTAATGTTTATAGCATTGAAAGTTTTCTGAAAAATCAATAAATATCAAATGCATTTTCCTCCTTTTCTTACTTATTTACAATAGTCTCTATTACAAAAATGTGGTTGGCTGTTCTCTCTTTTCTACAACCTGCCTGGAATTCTGAAAACTCATTCTCCTCCTCTGTCCATTTCTGTAATCTAATGTCCAAAATTCCAGTGAATATTTTTTCTTATTATAGATAACAGGCCAATACCTCTATAATTAACAGGGTTGCCAATATTCCTCTTACCTTTATAAATAGATGCATTCAAATCCTTCTCTCCATTTTTTGGAATCAATTCACCTTTCAGTATTTGATTAAATAATTAACATTAATCACCTCACTTTCCAAGACTCTAGGAATTCCATCAATTCTACATGTTTTATGTTTCTTTAATTTCTGAACACACTTCACACTTCACTATTTGTTACTTTCATATCTAAAACTTCCCACAACTTCTAACCTAGGAACTTGTGTATGTGCATGTGTTCTAAGGTTAACTTGCTTGCCTTATTAGGGCATTATAGAGTTCTGCACATATGTAGCAAAAGGTAATCTAATTGTAATATGCACACTGATAATTGGTGGACTACGTTATGCTGAATGAGATAAGGATAGAAGTTAGATGATAATGGAGCAACAATGGAATGAGTTGGCACGGGAAACTAGAGAAAAACTGCCCAGTCGCCACTTGGTGTGCCAAAAGTCCTATTTATGGCCCTGGAATCGAACCCGGTCACCTCAATTTTTCCTGTCTTCACTTGCTCACCTCTGATACCCAATTTTTTTTTGTCTTGCCTTTGTACACCTTATTACAGTCAGATTAATTGTAGAGACTGTAATAAGGTGTACAAAGGCAAGACAAAAAGTATCAGATTGAAAGAACACTATAGAAATATTAAACACAAACAGATAGAAAAATCAGTGGTGGCAGCACATTTTTGGAATGAACATCATGAAATAGAGAAGGACATCACGTTGTTAAATGCAGTTCAACACCCAAAGGAACTCAATATATGGGAAAAAAAAAAATTTATAAAGAAGTATGAGCATAGACTCATGAATTTTGATATCCCAGAGGCAGATAACATTTTGTTTAAGTTCATTAACAGAACCACCAGAGCACCCACAGTGACTTACACCCCCAACATGGTTTGAACCATCAGTCGTTCTATAGTTGACAATGTGAGTAAGGTCTCACGAAACATATCCCAGTTTTAATTTTTAAAGTTTTAAGAGTGAAACATCAAGAATGTTTTTAATGTGTTAACATGATTTTAAATAGTTTTTACTTTTAATCTACCTAATTTTATGATCGTTTCACTGTGTGGATTCCTACATTCATCATTAATTGTTAATGCAATTCAGTTTTCAATCTCCAAAAAATAGTTCCTAGTTTTTAGCTCTTGATATTTTTAAAGTTAACAGCCTATCAAATTATTGGATTTAAGTTAACAAGACTTTCAAGCTATGAAATGATATGATTTTAAACAATCACAATCCAAAACAAGGTGTCCAATGGCTTCAAATGCTTTTGAAGAATAAGCACCAATATACAATTAGTTTGCAGAAGTAAAATGCAGATGTTCTTACATCATTGGTAATTTCTGAGGTTTGACCTGCTATTGGGACCAATGACAGAAATATTGATGCAATGGTCAAATTATTGAAGATGATGAATTACCCATTCTGAGATTCAAGTGTGTCTATGGATAGATATGACTGGAACACAAAGGAGCCTTCATAATCATCTTGCTGTCAGGAAGCTGTGTACTAATTGATTTCAGAAGTTGAGAAACAAACAAGTGTTCATTAATGCACAAGAAAATGCTTAAAAAATTCAATCAAGGCTAGTCAAATGCTACTTTTGACAACATAATAGATGAAGAAACATGGATTTACGTTATCAATTAGAAATCAATTGAAAATTATAGAGAGTTTAATAACAAGTACATATTTTATTTATAGATTTTTATTTGATTGTGTAATTAGAGATAAAATATGAACTATTTTATATAAAAGAGAAATATCATTAATTCATGTCTGCATAAAACACAAAGATTAAATTAAAATTAATACTAAAATAAATGAAAAATCTTTAATAGTAAATAAGGGAGTAAGACAAGCATATAGCCTGTCATCTAGGCTTTTTAAATTTTATACAGATAAAATTCTTTGATAATGGAAAGTTAAAGTAGTAATTCAACTGCACACAGACTTATTTACTATATTATTTGTGAACCATTAGGTTATAATGTTGAAAATTAAAGAATTATTACAAAAAAGCATTATTCAAATTGGAAAAAATTATATATTTAATTAATTTAACAATATTCACTGAAAAGACAAAAGTTATGGCCTTTGGGGACCCTTATTTAATGAGATGTAAAATTGTTATTGCAAATGAATGAACAAGTTACATTTTTTAACTTTCTTGTCTGTAAAGTATCCTATACATAAAAAGATTTATATTTTATAAAACTTTTATAAATTAATCAAATTAATGGTACTATTAATAGAAATGAAAAAAAAAGTTAGGAAAGAAACAAAAATAAAATTATGTAAAGCTATTGCACCACCTACTTTTTTATATAAGGCAAAGGTTTGGACTCGAGTAGAAGATGAAAGACTCTAAAACAGAAGAAATGAAATTTCTAAGAAATGTGGAAGGATTGCAAAGAAGTGAATGAGTCAGAAACAGAGATAAAACAAAAAGTTTAAAGGTTGAGAATATAAACAATATCTTAGTAAAACAAAAAGTTATAGTAGGCCATTTGGAGTGAATGGATAATACTAGGATACCGAAACAAATTTTAAAATATAAACCCCTGGAAAAAGGAATTTTGTTCAGCTGAAGAAGACATGGTTAGATCAGTCTTTGTTGAAGATGTAATGGGTCTATATAGCCTAATACATGAAATAGCCAATGATGTCACCAAATTTTAATATATAATAGCAGATAGCTACTGTGGGTTCATGTATTGAATCCAATAGGAAAGATACATTGCCAAAAAATTGAATGATGTGAGACTGGACAATAAGGGTTTGGAACATGACATTTTCAGCATAGCACTATAATTACTAGAAGTTTTTTGAAGACATGCTTATCAAATATAATTAATGACACAAAAGATAATATTATATGGATCAAGGATGAGGTAGAGCAAATCCATGACATGGGATGATAGTAATGTTGAAACTAAAAGTGAATGGAGTAAGAATAGCGATAATGGTAGCTGCATTTACTTTTGTTTAATTTCTTGTTTTCTTTCTTATGTTATGGTACTTTTAGCAAATGACAACTTAAATTCTGAGTAACATTCACATTAATATACACACACATATATAATATAAATGAAAAATAAATTAACACTAAGAACAAGAACGTAACTAAAAATAACAATTGGAACAAAATTAGGAAATTTTACTGATTTAGTCACAAAAAAAAAAGTGTTGACAATGAAGGTAACAGCCTTCAAAACATGTCCAAGTAAGTGGAAAAAAATTAGTAAAATTTTACTGATTTAGTCACAAAAAAAGTGCTGATAATGAAGGTAACAGCCCTCAAACCATGTCCAAGTAAGTGGAACAAAATTAGTGAAAATTCAGTGATTTCCTCATTGAACATTATAAATTATTCTATAATTCAAAGTGAAAATTCCTGTTATTTAAAACTACACTCACTTGGACATGTTTAAAAGTTCTTTATCATCAGCATGGATTCACTGCCAGTTTTCCAATATGGTTTGCAGATATCTCCCTGTAGATTTGATGAACTTGGAGATGAAGTCATTGTTTTTCGGAAGAGAGTGAAATTAACAAATTTTCTTTTACTTAAATGTAAATTGGAACTTGCTCAGTGAAGCCAATCATATTAATTGATATCATTGCATGATTCAGTTGAACTACACACTCTTAAAGCTTCACTTACTTTTCATAAATGTATGGAACCGGTTTCGAGAACATTTAGTTCCCATCTTCAGCCAGGCTAAAGTTCAACTGTCAGATCATTCGTTGAGCTGTGGGAATGTATATTCTGCTCTGGTGGCAGTGTGATAAACTTGTAGTTTATGTTTTCATCCCCGACAATGTTGAAGTTCATTATGCTGTCTTTGTATTTGTAGATGTAGATTTTCTCCCAGGTTGCTAATTCCGTAGGTCCTTATACTGATTTTAATAATTTTGTTTTATTTATTATGTCGTGATTTTGTGTCCAAAAATGATATGCTACTGCTGATTTCTCTATTTTCTTGTACTTTATGTTCCTGAAATGTTCCTTTAACCGTGTGCCTATGTTTCTCTTTGTTTTCCCTATGTAGATTTTTTCACATTCTGCACAGTTTATTTTGTAAATACCTGATTTTTCTTCTTGTGGAATACTGTCATTAACATTATCTATCAGCAAATTTTTAACATTAAATCTATTAATCGGTGCCAACCTGATATTAAAATCTTTAAGAATATTCTGAAATTTTTTTTTGTGGCCCATGGATGATATGTGAATTTTTTAAAAATAAGTTTATCTTTTGTTGCTGAAAGTGTTGTGGTTTCTTTGATATGTTTTTGTCTCTTGAATTTCTGCACCTTTTTATGTACTAGTTCTTTTTTAAAACCATTTTTAACTGCTGTTTCTTCTATTTGTTTGTATTCTTTAAAATATTTTTTGCTAATTTGTAGGTTAACTAGCCGGTGTGTTAAACTGTTAATTACTGCATGTTTGTGTGCTGTAGGGTTAAAACTGTCAGCTTTGATGTGATTATCTGCATGTGTATTCTTTCTGTATATTCCAAATTTAAGTTTTTCTTGGCATTTCATTATTTTAATATCCAGGAATGGCAGCATGTTATCTGTTTCTATTTCGTATGTAAATGATATGTTTTTATCTTGAATATTTAGAAGTTTTAAGGCATCATCAATGAGTTTTTTGTTAACTATGGCAAATATATCATCCACATATCTGTACCATACCTTAAATATGTATGGAAACGCTATGTTGATGTGTGTTTCAAATCTACTCATGAAGAGGTTAGCTAGAAATGGAGATATGGGAACTGCCCATTGTAAGTCCTGCTTGTTGTTTATAAAATTTTCCTTTAAAAGTAAAAAAGGCTTGGCTTATGCAAATTTCTGTCAGTTTGATGTATTCTTTTATGTGTATATCATTAATTCCACTTGTTTTTAGCCAATCATGTAAATAAATCAGGAGTTTTTCTTTTGGTATGCTAGGAAACAGAGATTCTACATCGAAAGATATAAGAGTATCAGAGGGGTGCAATTTTATGTCTTTAATTTTTTCTACTAACTGATATGACTTATTTATGCTCTTGGTTTGAAATTTTGGTAATGCCTTGAATCTATTAGCTAACCATTTTGCTAAATAGTAAGCGGGAGTATTGATGTTGTTAATGATGGGGCGCATACCATTTCCAGTCTTGTGAATTTTAGGTAAACCATACAACTTAGCTATTTTAGGGTTGCTCTGTTTTATTTTGAATATTGTTTCTTTTGGAATGACTGTACATGTTTTCAGAGCCTCATTGATGGAATTTACACACCTTTTCAATGGGTCTAATGGGATCTGAACATATTCTTTTTTATTTAATAAATTCTGCATTCTATTATTATAATCTTCTTTATCCAAAATTACTACTCTGTTTCCTTTGTCTGCTTTAGTATAAACAACATCTTTTTCATTTAAGGATTTTATTGTATTCTTATAAGTAAGTACTGCTGTATTCTTTTTAACAATGCCTTTAAAAACTTTTTCTGATTTAATTCTAACTATTTCTTTTTCTTTGTTCTTCAAACCTTCAATGGCCACTTCCAAATCTACCAAATAATCCTCTATTTTAGTGGAGTATTGTACACAAGTTTTTAAGCCGATGCCTTAAAACTTCTAAATATTCAAGGTAAAAACATATCATTTACATACGAAATAGAAACAGATAACATGCTGCCATTCCTGGATATTAAAATAATGAAATGCCAAGAAAAACTTAAATTTGGAATATACAGAAAGAATACACATGCAGATAATCACATCAAAGCTGACAGTTTTAACCCTACAGCACACAAACATGCAGTAATTAACAGTTTAACACACCGGCTAGTTAACCTACAAATTAGCAAAAAATATTTTAAAGAATACAAACAAATAGAAGAAACAGCAGTTAAAAATGGTTTTAAAAAAGAACTAGTACATAAAAAGGTGCAGAAATTCAAGAGACAAAAACATATCAAAGAAACCACAACACTTTCAGCAACAAAAGATAAACTTATTTTTAAAAAATTCACATATCATCCATGGGCCACAAAAAAAAATTTCAGAATATTCTTAAAGATTTTAATATCAGGTTGGCACCGATTAATAGATTTAATGTTAAAAATTTGCTGATAGATAATGTTAATGACAGTATTCCACAAGAAGAAAAATCAGGTATTTACAAAATAAACTGTGCAGAATGTGAAAAAAATCTACATAGGGAAAACAAAGAGAAACATAGGCACACGGTTAAAGGAACATTTCAGGAACATAAAGTACAAGCAAATAGAGAAATCAGCAGTAGCATATCATTTTTGGACATAAAATCATGACATAATAAATAAAACAAAATTATTAAAATCAGTACAAGGACCTACGGAATTAGCAACCTGGGAGAAAATCTACATCTACAAATACAAAGACAGCATAATGAACTTTGACATTGTCGAGGATGAAAACATAAACTACAAGTTTATCACACTGCCACCAGAGCAGAATATACATTCCCACAGCTCAACGAATGATCTGACAGTTGAACTTTAGCCTGGCTGAAGATGGGAACTAAATGTTCTGGAAACCGGTTCCATACATTTATGAAAAAGTAAGTAAGTGTGTAGTTCAACTGAATCATACAATGATATCAATTAATAAATTTTCTTTTATTTTTTGTATGAATTAATTCTCCCATGTAGTTAATTCTACAGCTTTCTGAATAGTTTTAAAAAGTTTCAGCTAATTTTTGAATTCTTGATTTAGAACCAAAAATGGTGAGCTGTTGCTGATTCCTCAATTTGTTTCAATTTGACATTTATTATTTATTTCTTAATCATACAATAATTCTTCTTTTGGATTAACAAGTGTTTTTTTTCTTCTGTTGCAATCTTTATAGTTGATTTTATAAATGTTGAATTTTTTGCCGGAGTCAAAATAAAATTCCAGTATTTAAACAGGGATCAAAATAACATTAATCTTTAAAAAATTATTTTGGAGTACTAAATACAACTTAAAAACCTCTAAAAGGCAACACAAAAGACAGAATTACCTCCAGCAAACAATTAGGAATTTATGAAATCAACTGTTAAGCCTGCCCCCCACAAAAAAAATATCCACACATTACTTTATATTTTTAAGATCACATGCAAAATATCAACTTACATACACACTGTGAAATCAGCAACAGCATATCTTGGAAATTCTATCTAATCTGTCGTCTAACACACTCTTATGCTTCACTTACTGTTAAATATAGTGAGACTGGTTTCAAAGACATATCCTCTCCACCTTCAACCAACTTGATGACTTGATTGTCGTAAGTTGGTTGAAGATGGAGAGGATGTCTGTTCGAAACTGGTCCTAACGTATTTAAAAGTAAGTGAAGCAAAAGAGCGTATTGGACGATAGATTAGATAGAATTTACATTTAACAAGCTTCACTGTGTGAGTTCCAAGAGAATTTTTTAAAAAATTTCTCATTTTTTGAAAGTTCTTAAATGAACAGCATACCATTTTGGTTAAAAAAAATCATGAGTTCCAAAAGGAACCAAAACTTAATTTCAACCTTTAGGATAACAATGATTCCATTTCCAAATTCATCAGATCTACAGACAACCCCATACCATGCTGATGAAGGAAAGAGCCTTCAAAACTTTTACAAGCAAATTAGAAAAAATTACTGAAATTTCAGTGATTCCTTATCAAAATTATTTAATTAAAAATATGGTGTCTAAATATATTATAAAATTATAAATCAAGTTTATTGTGTATTAAATAGCATTTAGACTATTTAGAGCACCAGGTGTTGATCTACTGGTGGAATGAAGAATGAGAAACACTGTGGTTGAACTTAAGGCATGTATTTGGGATTTTATATTTTATCTAGAGGTAAGAATAGATTTACCTGCAAGAGTTGATTGTCTCTCTGGAGCTCAGCAATGCGAGTAACAATCTCTGGGTCATCTACATCACTTCCTTCAGAGTGTGAAGGGGAGCTGCTGCCTTCTGAACTGTCTGCATCAAATCTCCTGCTAAAATGTTATATTATTAGAATAATATTAGCAATTACATTACTTTTCCTCACCCATTCTAACACTTCACCATAATATTTACAAAAGGTTAAATTTTGGAAATAGTAAGCAAATTTTCAGAAAGAATAGATATAAAAACTTATTAAAATCTGGAAAAGAATTTGTGTCCCATGTGGATTATTGCTTCTATTTGAGCAATTCAAAAATATATAATGCTTGTATTAAGGCTTTATATTATAGATAACACAATTTACTGTTTCACTGTTCTGTTCAATGATTTAGTATTGGCATGTATTATACACAGCACTTTTATATTTTGAGTGTTACTAATTTATTATTTATGCTGGATTCCTCAAGCAAATATTTTTTCCCCATTTATGCATTTAACTATGATTTACTTGTCATTAGTTGCTCTGAATTTCAATAACTTAGTGATTTACAATTCCTAAGATATTATTTAGAGTGAAGAATTCACAGTTGCATAGAGCTAAAGCTCTGTGAGAGGGTCATGCTGACACAGCTACATACTTCTTAATAAGCAGAAGTTAAATACAGCTCAATGATTATACAGGAGCACACTGCATATATATGGCATTATTGAATCTGCAGGTCGAGAAATTTTTTACATATGCTGTTCAGTATACTGATAAAGTTGTAATTCTCCACATGCAACTTTTGAGCTAGAATTTTCTGCAGTTTCAAAAAGGGTAATAAGTGACTTTGGCAGGCACTTTTTCAGGAACCATTCTTTCACTTATCATAATTGGGAGCTGACAGTGTGTATATAAAATGGGCAGAAATACCTATTAGATGCCTACACCTAATAACAGCAATAAAGGATTGTGTGATTTGCATTCTTGAAACAAAGGACTTTTTATAGGATTAATAGCAGCATAAATGCAACATCTGTCTAGTCTTACTATAAATAATTTCACAAAGTTTTCAATAAATTGACACTAGATGTTGAGGAATATTTAAATATTTTAATAATGTCAGTTACATGTTGCCGTATCATGAACATAATTTGCACATCATTATCGAAAATGGCGACCTTTAGCAAGCAGTCCTTTTAGTCTTGTAGCCACTCATCAATTACAACTATACTGAATGTGCAATGTTTTGAATCCCATCAGCAGTTAGCGCATGACATGCCCAGCTGCCAAGAATGAAACACTGTGCATGCAATATAGTTTTTACATGAAAGGCCTGTACATTATGCAACATATAAACAGGAGATTCTGCTGCTATCTTCACAAGAGAGTGCTTCAAGCTGTAATATTTGGTATTTCTTCTTGTAAGCCATTAGCTGAGGCAGAGACTATAATTTGCAGTCTTGAGGGTTTAGGTCTGGATTATCAGCAGGCCAATTACAGGTGGAAATTAAATTCGATACACTGGTTGCAAGACAATTTTGGGTTGTCTGGGCATTATATGCTAGGGCTGAATTCTGATAAAAGTGCCAGGTATGACCATGGAAGAGGGTTTGTTGAGGTTCCTGACCAAGACTGACTTCAATACTGTCTCCTGGTACACTTTGGCTAATGTTTTCACCCTTTCTAACATAAATGCAGTTCAGTTGTAACTAATACTAACACCCAACTCCACGATTACTAGCTTTTCTTGAACCTGTAGCATATATCCTTTCATTTTGAGCACTGAAAGACTCCTCTGCTATCCATTTCATGTAATACTTATGCAAGCCCTTTGCTTTTATGAATTTTTGGTGCTTCAGTTCATTTGTGAGAAAGTGTCCTTTGTGTCATTTGTAAGCATGTAGTCCCAGGTCACAACTTAACACCAACTTAGACATTCTGTATATTTATAGTACAAGGGCCATTATTATCTTCCTACCAGATTTCTCACCATATGAGCCGCCACTGTTTTAACCAATTGTGGAGTCCATATTGTGCATGGCCTTCCTTGCCTCTGGCAATCTTTCACAGTTTTAGTATTTTTGATAGTGTAATATATGGAATCTCTTGGATATTTTGAGCTTCTGGAGTGTTTTGCTCACTTTATGCTATGCTATGACAGGTACACAATTTTCATAATTGTCCCAGTCCATCATTAAAGCTACTATAAACAAAATATCATTTCTGCAGCTCAGCTAATGACTCCTCATGTCTCATGTCATATCTCAGATATGTGGTACCTTCTATGAAAGGAAGTACAACCACTGTCAAAAGTTATGACAGATTATAGTAAGGCTAGTATCATTAACAAATTATGTTCCTATTGATTCCCACTTTATTCCACATAATAATAAAGCAATTTGCTAAAATATTCTTGAAATATTCATTAGAAGGAAAAGTTCAGATGTCTATATGACACTATAAAAAGTAACAAAATGTAAATGTTCCATTATGATTTGAAACCAAATAGCAGTTGTTAGATTGATGCTTTGAACATAAATCGTCATAAAAAGTGAGAAGAGTGAAAACATTATAAAAAATAAGATTATTGCAACTCTTTACTATTAAAAGCAGATGTAGCAATTATTCCATTTGAAAATGAATATTTTGTTACTAGGAAATGCCACAGTAGTATTCCTGAAATTTTAAAACAATAGAGATAGCAGCAGTGTCCAAGATAAAAGACGTAATATTTCATGCTTCTCCATGACAATGCTTCTGTTAATAATGCTGTAAGAACTGAGCAAAGAGGACATCAAGAGTGCAATTGTATCCATCCTGTTCTCCTGATTTTGCTATCTGTGGCTTATTCATTTTTTCCAAGGGTAAGAAAAGCTGCTTTGGCACCAGTTTTCTGCTCATTGTGAAATCACTGCAGCATATTTATGAAACTGTGAATAATGCATAAGTAAATGTGTGGCAGGAACATTTTTAAGCGGTTTATAAAATTGAACAAATGTTTAACTATCGTTAGGGAATACTAAGTTTCTGAAACAAATGCATTAAAGAAAAATATTAATTACAGCATGTGCACTGTACAATGGAATTTCCTTTGAAAATTTGTGACAAATATGTAGTATATTCAATACTATAACAGATACACAGAACGGGTGTTTAGTTTAGCGGCAAAATGACAAATGGCAAATTTTTTAAGAATTGATTTTGTATGCAGCAGAGCATAAAAATTATCTGAAAAAAAAAAGAATTAGGAATCAGGAGTTAATGCACAGTTAATAATATTTCAAGGCTTACTTTCCTGCATTTGTCAGGTCAGATGATGAACTGATGAGAATGACAGTCATGCAGTATGGTTACTAGAATAGTTTGTGGAATATTCAATTAAAATTTGTTAAATATATTAACTCCATTTACATTATGTGGAGTTAGTGTTAACATATTTAATAAATTCTAATTGGATATATAATCATTCCACAGTTAATAACTTCCTAACTACAATTTAAATAAATTTATGAGAGTATATGTTTTATTTGAAATAAACAAAAGCCAGCTGTTAATACACAAATCCATAATACTGTTTGATCCTAAAGATAAAGCCTTGCCAGTTGAAAAAGATTGACAAGTCACATCTTTATTGTAACAGTTTTTAAGTGTTACATCTTTATTGTAACAGTTTTTAAGTGTTAAGGCTAACTTATATTCTGTAGAAATATACAAGGCAATCTAAAAAGCTCTCGGCCTTATATATATATATATATATTTTCCAGTGAGGCTGCAATCCTATTACCCTATCTCTGAAATTGCGTTTGGAAAGTCTGCAAAATATTCCTCAACATTAAGGTCATTGTATCATTGAGTGATACACTCTTTTGCTTCACTTACTTGTTTAAAATATGTAGAACCAGTTTCACAAACCCTTCGTTCACATTGTCAGCCCACTGTCAACTGGAGGATCAACTATTATGCTGTGGCAATGTGTAATCTGCTCTGGTGGAGGTAGTGGAGCAAAAGAGTGTTAGTTTGACTCAATCACACAATGATCTTAATATATGATTAGCTTCACTGTGCAATGTTCCAATAAACAATTTTAATTACTCCTCTACAATTGCAATCACCTCTTGATTTGATGAAAAATGTTGACCAGTGAGAAATAGTTTAAGCTATGGAAATAAATGAAAGTTAGAGAGATTCAGATCTGAGGAGGAGGGTGAATGATTCAACAATTCACATTTAGTTTCCATCTTTAAAACACTTTGGGAGCAGATGCATGTCTTGAGGGAGGAAAAAAAAAATTTCTTCTGTAAATCAGTTTTTTACTCACAACTTTTTTCATTTAGTAGGTTTAAATAATTGAAATAATACTCTCTGATTCAATTAATAAAATTCTTGTAGTATTGCAAAAGACTGATGCCATAACTTTTGCTGCAGATGGTAAGTGATATTGCCTTCTTTGGCATTGAACAACCGACTTTTGTTTATGTATTTTGCCTGTTGTTTCAATTCTGATGTGCAATAGTGGATTCAAGTCCCATGCACAGTTACAAGTCAATGCACCAAATCAATTTTGTTGCTGACAAAATGCTTCAAACACTTGTAATGTGGAGTCAAGGTAGGTTGATGATACTTTGCAATTTACAGATGATCATACGGCTGAAGAAAATGACTTGGAATACATGAGTAGGAAGCTCAATGAAGAATATGAAAAGGCAGGCCTAAGTTTTAACTTTGAAAAATCTAAACTCTAATTATATGGTAATAAGAGGAGAGAAACTAAATGTAATTATTGAAAATATGGAAGTGATTAAATATAGTGACAAATATAAATATTTAGGCTTATAATTACTGATGATAGAAAAAAATGATAAAAGAAATTAGAAAATGCATAAAGAAAGGAAAATTTGCAATAGTGACTTTTAATCCTATATTATGGAATAAACAGATTAATAAAGAAATAAAACAAAATTTATAAATACAGTTTTATACCATGGAGAAACATGGCAACTTTACAAGAACTATAAAAATAATTTTTGGCAACGGAAATGGATTATTAGAGATGGTCAGCAAGAGTGCTGCAAAGAGATAAAATCAGAAATAATACAATAAGACCAAAAATGGGAATTAAAAATAATATTTTAACAAGGCAATTGGTATGATATGGTCATTTAATGTCAATGGGCCATGAAAGATTACCAAAATTGATTCCACTAGGAAGATGAAAATGAGGAAGGCCACAGATAACATGAATAAAGGGCATCCAAGAAGAAGTGGAGAGTAGATACTAAATGCCTCAACCGAAAGAAATGGTTTTCGTCAGTTCATGCCATTTATAGTTAATTATAAATATGAACATTTTTTTACTTTGCAATTGGCTTCCAGAAGATGTTAATACATTGTAAAACTGACTAAATAATACTTAAAAATAATAAATTATTTATATAACATATAACACATAATTTTTTTAAAATGCCTATAACCTCAGCAATTTACAGTTAACTATTTTATTCCTGGCTGGTGTGAATATGTTGAGCAATGGCCTCTGACAAAATCAATCTCATTCAGTAACAAAATGGAGGAGTGCATGGGTTAGTTGCTGTTCAATCCTCTATAGATAACACAAACTTGCCATTTTAAATGTTACAATATTGTTGCATGTTTTCCTCTCTCCTCCTGCCAAGTGTATGTATGACGACACCAACTACTTTTCAACTTGCGTAAGTGATCACAAAGAAAAAATCTTACTATTCATACTTTAGTTCACTGGTCATCTAATATATCATGCATTTCTTCAATGAATTCTGTTGCATTTTTAGACATCTTCCATGTGAGGTCAAGGCCGGTAGAATCTGTTTAAATACAGTAGCCCATTTAATCATTGAAAATGAAGAATAATTCTCATAAACTTTTATATGGTAAAAATTTCTATTGGTATTAATTAAAACATCTTTTACAAAGAACTTTTATCACTTCATAACACTCAATTTTATTACTTTCACAAATACCTGTAACACTTGTGCTTTAGATAGTTATATTAATTAAAGTATTTAAAACAACATTTGATATTTCGAATGAATGCCTAAGATAGATATACCAACATGAAAAACAATTATCTTACTTAATTAAAACTTTTTAAAAATTGTAAAAACTTGTAAAAAATTTTCATATGGAATTAACACAGTGAAGCTCACATGAATTAAATCTGTCATCTAACACTCTTCATGCTTCACTAACCTTAAAAATATTCAGTACTGGTTTCAAAGATACGTTATCTCCATCTTCCGCCATGGATGACTGGTGTAAAAGGCTGTTATGTAGTATTAGAAGCAATGTTCCGCTCTGGTGAAACTTTTATGAACTTAAAATTTATATTTTCTTCCTTCAGCATGTCAAAATTTATCAAATGATCCTTATGTTTGTAGATGTAAATCTTTTCCCAAATATCCAATTCTACCGGTCCCTGTACAGCTCTCAATAATTCAACATTTTCCTTTATATCATGATTTCGGTCCAAAAGTGATATGGCACTGCCGATTTTCTATTTGTTTGTATTTTAAATTTCTCATATGTTCTTTTAGATGTATCCCCACATTCCTCTTAGTTTTTTCTATGTAGATCTTATCACATTCAGCACATGAAATCTTGTAAATCGCAGCTTTTTTCTCCTTTGGGGTATTATCTGTAGTATTGTCTTTCAAAACGTTGTTTAAACTAAATTTATTAGTGGGAGCCAATTTTATATTAACATCTTTAAATATTTTTTGAAATTTATACATCACTGTTGGATTATATGTAAATTGAGGATGCACTAAAGATTTTGAATATTCAAGATAGAGATATAAAATTCACACATGAAATAGAAAGAGACATATGCTGCCTTTTTTGGATATTAAAATTATAAAGAGTAAAGAAAACTTGAAATCTGGCACATATAGAAAGGACACACATGCAGATAATTATATAAAAGAAAATGGTTTTAATCCTATAGCTCACAAATATGCAATTTTTAATAGTTTGATATGCAAATTGATCAATTTACCAATCAGTAAAGAAGAATATAACATAGAATATAAAAAAAAATAAAAGAAATAGCAATTTTAAATGGTTTTAATGAAGATTTAATACATAATAAGATTAAAAAATTCCAGAGAAAGAAAAGAATTGAAAATTCCACTACATTATCAACAATTAAAGAAAAAATGTCCTTTAAAAAATTTACATATAATCCAACAGTGATGTATAAATTTTAAAAAATATTTAAAGATGTTAATATAAAATTGGCTCCCACTAATAGATTTAGTTTAAACAATGTTTTGAAAGACAATACTACAGATAATACCCCAAAGGAGAAAAAAGCTGCGATTTACAAGATTTCATGTGCTGAATGTGATAAGATCTACGTAGGAAAAACTAAGAGGAATGTGGGGATACATCTAAAAGAACATAAGAGAAATTTAAAATACAAACAAATAGAAAAATCAGCAGTGGCATATCACTTTTGGACCGAAATCATGATATAAAGGAAAAAGTTCAATTATTGAGAGCTGTACAGGGACTGGTAGAATTGGATATTTGGGAAAAGATTTACATCTACAAACATAGGGATCATTTGATGAATTTCGACATTCTGAAGGAAGAAAATATAAATTTTAAGTTCATAAAAGTTTCACCAGAGCGGAACATTGTTTCTGATACTATGTAACAACAGTCTTTTACACCAGTCGTCCATGGCCAAAGATGGAGATAATGCATCTTTGAAACTGGTACCGAATATTTTTAAGGTTAGTGAAGCATGAAGAGATTTAATTTATTAATTAAATTAATTAGACAGATTTAATTAATTAATTATCTTACTCTTGCATAGCCACTTGTCAAGGCTGAGAACTTTTCAGACTACTGTTGTATAGGTCTTTCAAGTTACCCATAATTGCTGTATTTTGCCCTTGCAGCAGCTAGTTCTGTCCTCAGCCTTTCAATTTCTGCTCTTTCCTCCTGGACACGTCCTTGTAGGTCTGCCTGCAAACTCAGTAGCTCTCTATGCTCCAACTGCAGCATTGCTTCTTCCTGTAGCAGGCCTTGCAATTCCTCTTCAGGCTCCAAGGGTAGGTCAATCCCTTTCACTCCACTGTCGATACCTGCTGCACCTTTAGAAGAAAATAACACAGCCAAGTATCAGATATGTTACAGCCACAAAATCACATATTAACAATTTGTGTATGTTAAACAACATGCGCAATGAAATGTTAAGGATTTCCCCTCAACAAATAATGGAAAACATATTTCCATAGTACTGCTTATGTTTGTTTTTTTTTTCAAACTTTTCTCAGCAGGTTATTAAGATATATATAACATTATTTCATTTTTTTTGTTGTTTAGATTAAGCCAAACACAATTCTTCATTTTTTAGGAAAATATGTAAGTCAAATGATGATGATTTTATAAGTAGTTTGAATTGTGGGAATTTTCACAGTGAAATATAGTATAATACTATGCTAAATGATGGAGACAACAGCCTTCAAAACATGTCCAAGTGAAAAAACTTTAGTGAAATTTGAGTGATTTCCTCATTGATGAGTTACTATATCAAATGATGATTTTGTTTTAATGTATTCCTGAATCCATGACAATTGTAATTCTCAACATTTCTACACTTCTATTAAAAAAAGAATAGAAAAATGTTCTCAGTTTGAGCCTTACAATGTCTTTAGAAGACAGTTTCCTTCAAATCTTGATCTAAAATATGACAGATACATAACAGATGGTGCTCATAAAGGTTGAAAAGAAGGTTACACATATATTGCAAGTAATCAAAATGATTTTACCTCATCAAAAGCAGCAGACATTTAACTGCAGTATATAGTATACCTAGGTATATAAAGTGTAAAAAATGAAAATGGTATGAACATTTTGCAATTGTTTCTTTTCATGCAATAGTTCTTACTAAAAGTAAAACAGCAAGAACGTGTGTCCTTTGCATACTATTCATTATACTTTGCAGAAGTATTCAGTTACTGGCAAAAACAGGAGAATGCTTGCAAAGGAAGTCCAAAGTGAACAAATGAAGACAAGTATTTATAAGTGGCAAAAAGTATAAATTTTAGCTTTACAAGTCAACCAGCGTAGGTATAAATATAAAGTTGTAAGACCACTTCAGATATTGGATCTTAAAAGATGTGTAACCATAAAGAAACTACTAATGAGAGCTGCTCATAAGAAAAAGAGGTACAATGGGCAAGAAAACATGAAAACTGGATAGCAAATCAATGGAAGAGAGTTTTATTTACATATGAAGCTATATTTGAGCTTTTTGACATAAAATTATACATGTTTGTTTGCCATTTGCCAGGAAAATGCATCTAGTCCTTTTGCATATCTGTAAAGTAAGACATGGAGGGAATTGTCATAGTCTGAGTTCTTTTGAAGGCAAGGGACATGGTAATTTTGTGCAAATAGGAGGGACATTCTAAGTTTTTGGCCTGACTAAGAAAACACAAAATTTAAAAGAAATGGTTTTTTCATTTTCAACATATTCACCTTGTAAATCAATACATTTAGTCCAATGACTTTCCAACTTTTTAATACCCTCAGTAAAATAAGATTTATCCAACAATGAAAAGTAAATGTCTATCTCAGCTTCAACCTCATCATTTGGTGTTATCTTTGTCCACCAAGTAATTTCTTCAGGCCTGACTATGAGCTAAATATGGCAAATGTGGAAACACTTGGAAGCAAAGTTCATGCAGTTTTGCAGCAACAATCCCAGAAGTATGTGAAGGTGCATTATTGTGATGAAAAAGAATTTCTTTTTCTAAAGATGCGGACGTTTAGCCTCAATAGCATCGTTCAGTAGTAAAGTGTAATTCCACCTGGTGATGGTTCTGCCATTCTGGAGGAGCACCACATGATGAGAATCTCAGAAAACCATAGCCATGACTTTTCTTGCACATGGCATTGTTTTTGCTTTCTTTGCTGCACTTTCACCTGTTGCCAGCCACTGTTTGGACTGCTCCTTCATCTCTGGAATGTAGTGATTAATCCATGCATCTACTGTTATGAAACATTGGAGAAACTCACTGGAATTGCATTTACACAAGTCTAAACACTCTTGTGGAATGTTCATTCGAATGTATTTTTGGTCCACAGTTAACAAACATGGCACCCATTGAGCGGAAAGCTTTCTCATATGCAAAACTTGTTGAAAAATGTAGTGGACACAGCCTACTGAAGTCTTTGCAATGGCAACCAACTTGCATATCTTCGATGATCACCGAGTACAGCATTGTGAATGTTTGTCATAATCTTGTAGTATTTTGGGACACCTTGAGCACTCATCATTTTGAATGGATGTGCAACCGAGTCTAGCAGTTATCAGCATGCCTACAAAGGATTCACCAGCCAGATTCTGCACTGAGCAGATCACTTAAAAGTATCTACAGAGATCTGGTAACAATACTAGCAGTTGAGTGAAGAAGAGGGTACTGGCAGGTACTGGATTCTGCCCCCTATTAGCCTGACCTCATCACCACCATTCAAGAATTTGAAATGTTAAGGTCAGGTATATTTTTTCTGTCCTTCATAGATCTTTGGTTACCTTGTTTAGAGAATTTTGTACTGCATAGTAATTGCTTTTTGACTGTTATCTGTATTCTTTACAGTATCTATGCTAATGATTTATCAATCACCTTTTCAATTCCATTTTTAATATACTCCTTTACCTGCATGAAATTCAACTGAATTGTTTTTTCCAGAAATTTTACTCAGTAAGGGCTCAAGGCTTATATTTTTACTTTGGTCCAGCAATTATCATGGCTACAAATAAGACAGGAATTGCACTTGATCTTAACACAGAGCAAAAGTGATTCATGAGAATGAGTGAGATAAATTGTCTGTAAAGCAGATCATGAAGACTTTTAATGTTGATAATATTCAAGCATGTAAGATTCTAAAGAAGAAGCTGAACATTTTGCAGTTTTGGAAAAATTGTGCTCAAAGAAAAATGATAAGAAAACTTGAGAAAAGTGCAAAAGAAGACGTTAATGAAAAAGTGTGGGAAAGGACTGCCAGTGTCAGGGCAAAAAATCACCATGCATTGGGTCCTATGGTATAATAATACAATACAACAAGTTTACTCCTTTACAACAACAGTACTCTTTTACAATCGCTCAATCATGCAAATACAAACTATAAGGGACCTCCATCTATTTTCGATGTACCCCTCTCATTTTACTATATTTCGTGATATACTACCTTTACCTTTAAACATAACAATTAGAAACAGTGCCTTCGGCACCTATGGTATAAGAATATTCTAAAATGATCACTCAAAAACTGGAGAAGGCTGAAGTCAGAGAATTAATGAATTGGAGAATTACTGCAAAAAACATCAGATAGTTTCTATGAATTTTGTGATCACTCAAGTGATGTAAGTAGCAAGGCAACTGAGTAGTGGGTAGCTAATTTGCTATCCACAATCAAGAAATGTCAGCCTGAAAACTAATAATGATAATGGGACTGAATGTTTTAAGTACATGCCAAATGAATTGCTAATGTTTGAAAGGTAAAAATTCTAAGTGATCAACAAGGCAGCAAAGCCACAATACTTCTGAAACATTAACTTTTGGTTGAGTGGAGATTAAACAAAAAAGCATGGATGACATCATAAATCATGGAGGAATGGTTAATAGCTTTCAATGGGAGAAAACTATTAACCATGGTTTGTTCTTGGATAATGCAACTTGCCACTTCCATATCAACCTTTCCAACAAGCAATTTGCTTTGTTTTCTCTCCACATCATTAGTGTTTCTCAACTAATGGATAAGGACATCATTTGGAATTTTAAAGTCCACAATCTTTGCTTGCCAATGAGGATTCTACCTCACCCACCTCTGAATGTGCAAGAAATGTCTCAGTTCTAGAGGCACAATTTGGATAAACTAAGAAGTAGAGAAATTCCTACCAGCCTCTGGTCTAAACTGTACAAAGAATGGAAAAAGAATCCCAAGAAAATGCTGATGAAGTTGACAGAAAGGATACCCCAAATATGCAGAGCAGTGATTAAAATTTGAGGCTCCTTTGAACAAAGTAAAATGTAATTTTATTGATTTAGGTTGAATAAAATGTTTTATCTTAAAGAAATTTGTTTATTTCACCAAAACCCAATTTTTCCTAAAAATAAATGGTATTCAAAAACTTTTAAATAGCAAGCATGCATGCATACACACACACACACACACACACACACACACACACACACACACAAAGAAGTTCTTTTTTGATGCTACTATCTCAAATAATACTTTAGCATAATATATTTAAATGCTTGTCAAGGTGTGGTCAACTGAGCTAATGGCAGATTCTTGCAGTACCCTACATTCTCATAATAAATGTTGTACCTTCAGCCAAATCATCCTCCAGTTCATCACTTGAGTCCTCTAGTTTGCTGGATGAAGCTGCTGCCATGTCAGCCATTACTTGTGTTTTCATTGTGCTGGAAGTAGAAGCAATTGGGGACTGTAGTGTTTCTTGGGGTTTCTGTGCTTTTTCAGACGATTCTTGTGCATCATCTACAGAGTCATAAGACTGCTGCTCTTGTAGACATGCGGTGGGAGAGGGAGGATGTACTTCTGAAGTTGATGTGGAGGCAGTTTTGTGCTGTGGTGGGAGAATGGCTGAATCAGGAGCAGCAGGTTTGACTTCTATTGGTGCAGTTATTATGGTGTCTTCATCTGAACAAGAGGCAGCTTTTTGTAAGGTAAGATCTATATGAAACTCATTTTCACCAGGTTTGGTACCAATTTTGTCTTCATCCAAGCTCTTCTGGTTTTGAGACATCTCTTGTGCCCTCTGCACCATTCGCAACTTCCTCTGAAACAGTAAAATGCTCAATTGTAACCAGCAATACTAGTTTCATAAAAATATTTGCACTTTGTCAATGAAGCCAAAAGCAGCATAAGAAAATGAAAAAAATGAGGAATAAAACAAGCAAATTTCATTCTATATACCCAATCATGCATTAAGTTCAGTTTCAAAGTTTTCAACAAGCTTAACTACCTAAACCACAATGTGCTAGAACTCACAAATCTGATTAATTGGGACTGGTGCCTATTTGGATTATCCAAAATTGTTATAATTAAGAGTACAACAATAATGAATATGTACATTATTTGACTTGTTGCCTATTCAATGTGCAAGTGATCTACCAGATTGTTGCTGCATAATAATTGGAGGGGGAGCTGCAAGGTACAAGAGTTCTGTTAAAGTGAAATGTTGATATGTGTCAATTTCTTATCATTTTGTGTCTGTTAAGTGTTTTTGTTGATTGCCCAAATGGTCAGTTAGAGAAAGCATAATAGCATTTGAATGCAGTTCAATAATACCACATATGCACTTAGTGGTCGATTTAGTCACTCAAAAAAGGTCACAGCTTCAAGCATATTAACAGTAATAAAATCATATGAATAAATAAGAAATAAAAAAATAAAATAAAAACTAAAATTAATATGTACCAAAGCTGATTTATGCTTACTAGGGATGTACATGCAATTTCAGAAAATATTTTTAGCAAGGGTGATAAATTAATGTGAGTTTAAAAAATGGACGTGAGACCTGTTATATGGACTACAATGCAGAGCTATTAAGGATCCAAGCCAAAACCTGCACAAGCAGCATTAAATTTTAAGTTGTTACATTTCTTAAATGAGGAAAAAGGAAACAAATGATTATCAATATATTTTCCAATATTAAGCATTATTTTTCCACTTAACAATGTTTATTGGCAGAACATATTTTGTGACTCCTGGGCTGTTAGACCGATGTGAACAAGGGTCCATGAACATGTTCTGCAATGTTGTTAAGTGGGGAAAACAAGGACATGTAATCAACTCACCAAATAAAACATTTCATTTATAACTAAACATTAACTTATATATGTATTCTTAGTAAGTTTAGGCTTCATGACCAGGGACAGTTCCCTTGTTAGTGGTCCAATCACCTGTTTCATAAATGATGCTTTGCATTAGTATTAAACTTGTTTTTCAAAGCTGTTTGAAGGCTACTTGGGATCACTTGACAGCTCTGCATTCCAGCTGCAATAAACCATGCATTTCAAAATGTTCATTCTTATTAATTGATATCATTGTATGATTCAGTTGAACTACACACTCTTAAAGCTTCACTTACTTTTCATAAATGTATGGAACCTGTTGGATCATTCGTTGAGCTGTGGGAATGTGTATTCTGCTCTGGTGGCAGTGTGATAAACTTGTAGTTTATGTTTTCATCTCCAGCAATGTCGAAGTTCATTAGACTGTCTTTGTATTTATAGATGTAGATTTTCTCCCAGGTTGCTAGTTACATAGGTTCTTGTACGATTTTAATAACTTTTCTTTATTTATTATGTTGTGATTTTGTGTCTAAAAATGATATGCTACAGCTGATTTCTCTATTTGCTTGTATTTTATGCTTCTAAAATGTTTCTTTAACTGTGTGCCTATGTTTCTCTTTGCTTTTCCAATGTAGATTTTATCACATTCTGCACAATTTATTTTGTAAATACCTGATTTTTCTTCTTGCGGAATACTGTCATTAACATTATCTATCAGTAAGTTTTTAACATTAAATCTATTAATCGGTGCCAACCCAATATTAAAATATTTTAAGAATATTCTGAAATTTTTTGGTAGACCATGGATGATATGTGAGCTTTTGAAAATTAACTTATCTTTTCTTGCTGAAAGTGTTGTGGTTTCTTTGATATGTTTTTGTCTCTTGAATTTCTGCATCTTTTTGTGTACTAGTTCTTTTTTAAAACCATATTTAACTGCTGTTTCTTCTATTTGTTGTATTCATTCACTTTGACATTGCCGGAGATGAAAACATAAACTACAAGTTTATCACACCGCCACCAGAGCAGAATACACATTCCCACGGCTCAACGAATGATATGGCAGTTGAACTTTAGCTTGGCTGAAGATGGGAACTAAATGTTCTCAAAACTGGTTCCATACATTTATGAAAAGTATGTGAAGCTTTAAGTGTGTATAGTTCAAATGAATCATACAATGATATCAATTAATATGATTAGCTTCACTGTGCAAGTTCCAATTTGCATTTTAATGTTCATTCTTGCTTACTGTATATTCAAAGAATGACTTATTCATGAACAACAGCATAAAATTTTTTTCCAGAAGAGTTCCACTATGTTTTAAGCTTTAACAACATATATTTTGTATCCCCTTTATGAATATAAGTGTTATCTTTAGTAAATGATAATGCATTGGTTTATAGCAAATGTAACATGATTTAGACAATGTGTGAGCTATTATATTTTATTTTAATAATGTTAAACATGTTCTAATGATTAATTATAACAATGAGGGTAAATTTCTTACACAATTCACTTACAGTAAGAAGCAACAGTAAGTGAATTGTGTAAGAAATTACCCTCATTGTAGTAATTAATATATACCATCTTCATTGTAAACAGCTACAAAACAAACAAGTATACTCTCATGTTATTGGTGTGTAGGAGCAGCTACCACCAATTATGAAGGAGATAATGGCAACACATACGGCCCTGCAGGAATTAATGAGCATTCCACCAAATAAGTTTACCAAAGTAGTAATTTTCTATGACTTTAAGGCTGCCATTCAAGCAAAGTTTTATAACTTCATAAAGATATCAACACAAATTAAAGACTGCTATAAAATAATAACTTAACTGCAGGACTAAGGGGAACGAGTGGCCAATATGTTTGCAAGAAAAGACACTGTAATATATCAAATGAGAAAAACAAGCCCATCCTTTGCAACAGTAAAATGCTTGAATATATCAAAATTAACACATCTTTATAAACTAGAAATAGAAAAATGGGCTGACAAGAAATGGAAGTTCATCTCCAACATGAATAAAAATGCAATAAGGACCATGAAAAACAGAAGTTGCAGCCTTTAGATTCATAACTGTTTAGCAACCCACTTTACGAATTGGAACTGCCACAGTGAAGCCAATCATATTGATAATGCATGATTTAATTGAACTAAACACTCTTACTTTGACAAGTAATGAAGCATTAAGAGTGTTTAGTTCAACTAAATCATACAATATCAATAGGAATTACATCTTCACCATTATGTGCCTTTTGTAGCACTCAAGAAGAGATGAATGAAGTACATCTTAAGACCTGCAGTACATTATCTACATAGAATACTATGATATAGAAGTATTGGAAAGTAAGAATGCTAACACTTTTATTGCCGGATGAAAGGCATGAAACAACATAATTCTGCCAATTCCCAAGGTCTTCTTAAGATGATGAATGGAATAATTCAAACAATGGTTTTAATGAGAAATGTGTGATATTTATCTTTCAGGACAGTGAAAAACATAGGGAAAAAAAACTTAATCAGGAAATATGTCCCAATAAGGATCAAACCTAGGCTGCCATTAACAATGTTAGTACGTTAACCATGACATTGGACTACTTTGGATTGTTAGGGTGCCTCTGGCACAAAGATACATGGTTTTAAAATAGAACAATAACAATAGAATACTTCTCTGCTAAGTCAAGCTAGGCTTGGTGTAGGTTCTTTCAATTTACTATCCAAATAAGTACTTGAAGAGCTAACTTTCTGATATTTCCTGTAGAGCTATTGGGCAGAGGAGGTCATTATTTTGGTTTTTGTCATGGGCAGGAATTTCCAAAGAGCCTAGACCTATGTGACAGTACTCTCTAACTTAGACATACTTTTTTTAAAATTGTTTTGCCTATTATGCAAGTTTGGAACAGATGCAGTTGCTTAGAAAAGCTCATTTTGGCTGAAAGAAATTGAGGAAATGAGGGGAAAAAGAAAGATAAGAAAAATGAAAGACATAAGAATAAAATGTTCCTTATACTAAAAGTTCTGAGTATTGCTTAGAAGTTTTAAAAAAAACACAGAAAGAAGAAAAAATGTCTGAAAACAATGAACTTACTTTCAGCTGAGTTATTATTCTTTGAACTTCCCACAGCTGCTCCTCTTTGCGCTTGGACACAAAGCCTGCATTCATCTCTCTATGTATCTGGTTAAGAAGGGATTCTTGCTTTTTTAGTTGATCTGCAATTCCAGTGGGGGTATCTGGAAGGGAAGGGCTGCCTGCTGTGAGTGGCGGCACATATCTGGTGGAAAAGATAACACTATCATCCCAACAGGAAGCACCAGGGTCAACCTCAACAATGTTTACTAGCGTCAAGAAAACTATTCACATAAGATTAATCTCTAAATAATGTCATTGAAGAAATAAAGGTTAACTTGGCTATTAATCTATTCCTAAAGTTTCTGCATATTCAATTTCCATATTTTTCTTATTTATCTGAAGGGGAGCACACCACTATGACACATTGGTATCATTTGCTTTTTCTCTAATCCCCAAGTTTCACTCTTGATCAACTTAAATAGGTGCTTAGATTTGTTTAACAAATGTTTTCTACAGTAACTTCAGCACTTTAGATTAGTAGCAATAGCACAGTTATTATGCAGTTAATGAATGTACATAATAACCATTTTGCACTGGAATTATCCTTTTTCCAATTTCTAAATAAGCCATTTAAAAGAAGAATCAGTAATGATATAAAATATGTATTTCTTTTTACAGTATTTAGAACCAAGCTATAATCTGTCTTTTTTCAAAATATTCCTAATACTTGCAGAAATTGTAACAATTATGTCAATTTTTGTTAGGTATTTATTATTTATTAAACCTTATATCATTTACAGATTGACTGACTGAATTTGGTATGTGAAATAATACAATTTGTCACTTAAGATACAAAAACCTTCTGTGCACTCCTTTAATTTCAACTCTGCAGTTTCAGAGCTAGAGTCTTAGTGAGCTTTAGAATTTTTCCTACAAGCTTAAGAATTACCTCTCCTAAAGGTTACATCATAATAGAAATGTTCTTTGATATTCCAGAGTTTCACACTCTAGTAAGATGTGTTTTGCAGTCTCATCAGAAACAGGATTTCTATGGTAGAATTCCATCTTACAAAGATGTTTTCAGAATGGGTGATATCCAGTAATCATTCCAGTAGCTTTCCTGATTTCTACTCAGTCTGGTGCTATAGTACGTTTTAATAACAATTTTGTCCAGTTCTTGACTGATAAAGTTCTTCTAATCTTATCTGATGTTCTTTCTTGATCCATTGTTAGGCTGCAGTTCTGGGCCTATGAATGTCTTAGTTTCTTCTTTTGCCATTTTATCTGTCACTTCATTCTAAGCCCTAATGTCCAGGTATCTAATAATTATATACACATTACTCAAAAGATTCATAATCAATAATGAATGATCTGTCATGCCTCTATTGCAGTGCACACCACTTCCAGCACACTGAGGCTTTTAATGCTGCAATATTTTGTTTCTCTTTAAAATATTCCATAATTTATATTCCAAAGGGCCAATAAATAGTAGTACTAATTCTGCTGGAATATACAGTGCTTTCCCACAAACAAGTTGGTATCTGAGTGATTCAGCAGGGGAAAAAATGTTTAAAAAGTTCACATACCATCCATCAGCCAAAAAGGACATTTCAAAAAAATTTTCAATTAGTATAATACTATCTTAGCATCTTAAAACAGATAGTGTGTAAAAATTTATTGAAATTAAACAAAATAAGAGTACAGGTGGAAATAGAAAAAATCTGGAATTTACTAGATTACTTGTTAAAAAAATCTACTTAGGAAAAACAAAGAGAAATATAGGTATTAGTTTGAAGGAGCATTGGAGAACCATCTATTACAAACAAATAGAAATTTTTGGGATGAAAACCACGAATTAGAAAAAAAATATCAAGTTATTAAAAACAGTTAAACAACCAAAGGAATTAAATATATTTACATAAAAAATATGAGCAAAATTTAATGAATTTCGACATCCCAGAAGTAGGCAACTCTTTATTCAAGTTTATCTCAAGACCACCGGAGTCAATCCAACTTCTATAAATGATCTATCAGTCATTTAACAGCTGAGAATGTGGACAAGGGTCCACAAAACATGTTCTGAGTATATCTTCAGTAAGTGAAACCAGAAGAGTGTGTATAAATAGTTTGACTTAGAAGAGATTATTAATAAATGTTTCACTGTGTTAAATTCCAAATTTAATTAATACTGTGATGGTTTTTAAGGGCTTCGTTACTTTCTTCAATACATTCTGGTAGATGGCTGCCATCTTTTGATCCTTTGTTTGCAAAAATGCAGCTGTGACACATCCTCATATAACATTCTTCATCAAACCATAATTGAAGACACTCTAGATATCAGGGCATAGCCTAGGATTGAAGGTGCCCTTTTTTATGTAATTAATATCTGTATGTAATAGCTTTCTTTCAATTTTAAACTATAGTCTGTTGCCTTTTCTGATTATGTATTTTTAAATCTAGGAATAGTATGTAGTCTCATGTTATATTTTTACGTGAAATATTTTTTTTTTTCAGCAACTTCTATATGCAATTTGTTTATTATGCATAAAATGTTATTCACATATTTATATCATATTTTACATATATTACCGACAATAAACTGACAATTTGTAAGTTATTGTTTAAAGGGGCAAACATTTTGGCTCTAAATGGAGGTTGCATATGCTCTAGCTGCCTTCATTTCCATATTAAAGAGAAACTTCCCAGGTATTTTAACAGTAAGCTAATGAACCTAGGGCAATCTGGATGCAATAGAGCTACTGCTGTTATGAAAACCTGACTGTCAAAGCCTATTTACCTTATCATTTAACTACTCCAGTGATTTATTTCTTTTAAATATAAATATCATTCAAAGAATTCTGTCAAATATTTTATAAGTCAGCTGTATGTCAAATCTAAACCATTAAAGATTTTTATTCATACTTTTATAGCACTAACAAAAGAAAGTATACATACACTCTGCACTTCCAAATATTTCTATTGCAATGTACTTAGACATAGATAAACATTAAGATTTAACACGGCCTACACATTAATTTTTTGGCATACATATTCACTATACTTACTTTTCCAATTTTATATCAGGAAACAGAGAATTACAGTGACAGAGGAAGGCAGTTAGAAGCCGATGGCTCATTTGGAGAACAGGGCTCAAGGTTATTGCTATAGTTTGTGCATTCATTTTGTTGTGTTTTTCCTGCCACAGAGAGACACAAAAATTAGACAGTAACTCAGAGATGCAATTTGAGCTTCCAGCTATTTTTTCTCATTAATGTAAACTAAAAGCTTCTCCTGTAGAATAGGTCTCATTCAGAATGTAAAACTATGTGCACATTATAAAATTTAAAGCATATAAGACTCATCCCTAAGAGTGTATATTTACTATCTCCAGGGAGATCAAATTATACTTCTTGCAAAATGGTAACTGCATGCATTACTAACAAAGGCCAGTTTATCACATGAGGTTAACAAGTCAGGAATATATGAGATTAAATGTGCAGATTGTGAGCAGAACTACATTGGGAAAATGAAAAGAAATTTAGAAATTTGAAGAAAAGAACACTTTAGGAACATTTGATTGAAACAGATAAACAAATCAGCAATAGCAGCTCATTTTTGGAATCATGAAATAAAATCAGAAATTAAATTATTGAAACAACTTCACAACCCAATAGAACTATTCACAAGGGAGAGAATTAATGAATTTTGATTTTTCGCCGTTGGATGAACTCAGCAAGTTTCTACTAGAACCACAAGATACCACCACAGGAGCAAACGGGCGTCCATCCCCCATTTTGAACAACAGCATTCAGTCAACAGCAGCCGATGATGGGAGGAACCTCTCCCGAAACTAGTCCAAAGTTTTAAAAAGTAATTGGAGTTAGTGATGTTCTTGAACACATTAATGTAGGATACACTATAAGAAGTTGAAAAACTGAAATCTCCATCAATACATATTTCACTTTGTATAAAATAATTACAATGCTTTTTATAAAAATGAGAAACTTCTTTTAAAAAAAATCTAATTTTAATAAGTTCATAATGTTTTTTGTTATGGCTTCCTATATTAAACCTTGGTTAATAACATGGATTATTAAATACATACTGGCATATTTATAGCTGCTGGAATGGATTAAGCAAAATTTCTGCAAAATAATGCTGTATATTATTTGTAACTTTTTTTCAAATCAATACAATTTCAACATAATCAAGTTAATTTAGCCTTCCTTGAAAAAATTGCTTTGCATACTGCATTTTGTAACTCTTGCCCCTTACATGATTTGTTACATTTTCCAGGTGAAGCATTAGCCATGCCAAAAGCTGCTTATTACATGAAGGGAGTTGTGAGATCAGATTCCGAAGTTCCAGCTCTCTCGCTGCCACTTCTTTCACAGCCCCTGCCTCTTCAAACCTTGTGAGCAGTTCTGTTGTCAGGATTGGTTCAGGCAGCTCTCTATATCACAAAAATGTGCAACATTTTAATTTCACCATAATTTTAAGATAATGTACAAGAAGTAAACATTTTTTAAATAATGATAAAATCTTTTGCATAAAATAAAGTAATTACCTTAGAAATTGCTTAAGAAGGCTTGTTACAACTGGAGGTTCATAATCATTTAACTGAACTGGTTCCCTCTGGTTGTAAAATCTTCGCAGATTCTGAACTTTGGACTTAATCCCAGATACTTTATAAATGCTTTCCATATTAAGTCCTAGATTGAAAAGTGGTTATTAGTATTTATTTTATATTACACCATATCAAATAGGCATGAATGTCTTTCTGCACCTTTTCAGCAGGCATTACTCAAATTCACTGTATGTAAAGCATAAACTTAAATAACAAGTTTTTTTTGCTTACTCAGTCCTATTTATTTTTTTATACACTTAAAATTATAATTTTGATTATTTATATAGATAACTAAACATTTTTCTAAGCTAATGATATTTTGGTGCTAAATTCAGACTTTTCTTTATTATAATAAGGAGTGGATCAGCCAGGAGTTTATTCATATTATTTACATGGGCAGATACTGTACACTATAGCAGTGATTATGCTGTCTCCTGCATTTATTTTATTCCTTCTCAGGGGTAGCAGTTGTTGGAATGGATTGTATTAATAATTACTAATAAACGAATTTATCTCCACCTCACTCAAGTTCAAATAAATATTGCAAGTGATTTCTGTTTTCATTCACACACATAGCTGACATTTCTACAAATTTTGTGGCAATCACTGCATTCAACTTTTATCATTTCACTGGTGATTTCATCTTTCAAGGGATTATTTCTGTATACTTTTTGTAAGCATTTAACATCTTGCAACTGCCAAACACTCTCAAGATGATGATGGATTGGATAAAATGATGCAAATAAGTTCGTAGTCCTTAGCATCTAATATTACCTGGTATTCTCCTATACAGGGTAAGTGAAAACTCTGGAAAAAACCTTAATTAGAAAATATAGCTGCCTAGGAATTAAATGTAGGCCTGCCACTTGACAAGCTGCTGTGCTGGCATCTGAGTCATAATGATGGACATTTAGATTTAGGGAATGAACTGGAAGTCTCCTGCTGATTACTCTATCTTTTCAAGCCCTCTTTACACCACAATCTTTTGATATGCCATATTTCTGTGTCAGCTAATAACATGATTTACAGTATTTACTTTAATTCTAGTTTGCACATTTTAATGCTTCTTTCTGTATGTATACTCTTTATGATGTTTATGAAAGAATGTGCTTCTTACCACTTGTTTAAACAAATCAGACACATGACTTTGATTGTAGTGTAGACTGTAGTGATATATAGGCTATGTTTGTGTGTGCTATTACTCTGTTTGGGACCATGCCTTCTTCTCGAATCTTTGAGATTTTTCTTTCCTTTTAAATGTTACACAGTGTCATGGTTTTCTATTCCTTTTCTTTATCATTCTATTTATAAGCACAAGGCAGTCAGCTCTCATTTTTAGTATAAATAAATGTTTGTGGACTCTAGGCTCGTCCCTGCTCACGGCTTTCATCTGGCTGGGTGGGAACTCATGTCTCCAATGGCATCCTTCAGCAAGGTCTACCCCAAAATTCTTCTTTAAAATTTGCTAAATTTGCCTGACTCATTAAAGTAGTGACCTGCCTAACTAATTAATTTAAGCACATATAATTTTCTTCACATTTACCTTTCACTGTCTTGCAGAAAGTTTTAATTTTAACTGTGGGTAGGCTTCCAACTTATTTACTATTGTGCCTCATACTGAGGTTGTTTTGTTAATTAATTCTTTCACCATTATTTGGTTAAACAGTGATGATTTGTAAGAGAATTTTGTATGTTAAATACTTGTTATGGCAGTTATTATTCTAAGTTGCTTTTATAAGTTGTTAGGCATGCAATGCTAAATTTATACTTTATTCATTTGCAATTAAAACTAAAAAAACATTATTCAAGTGCATATTTTCAAATAATTTATATATGATTCATATACAAATGATTTATCCTGAAGTTGAAGATAAGTACTATTTCTTTAATAATAATACTGCTACTGGTGGCCCAGGTCATTAAGGCACGGACTTGTGAGCGGGAGGTCTGGGTTCGAATACCGCTAGGACCGTCCTCCCTGACTGAGGTTTTTCCCAGGTTTTCCTCAGTCCTCATAAATGGTAAATGCCGGGGAGCTACCCTAAACTTAGGCCTGGAATGATTCCTTCCTTAAAAATAAATCCTTTCCCAATATATCATTTCATCTCATGTATCATCAGTGTCCATTGCCTGTGGTGCCTCTGTAGCAAAAACGGATGTTCAACACTATTCATTCATTCATTATTTCTTTAATCTGCAGATTTCGTGACTTTTAAATTCTGAACATATTAAATATATTTAGCACTTGAATATGTCTGTACGGTTATATATTGGTTTCATTTCCCATTAAACCACTGTCCACACGAAAAAAAAATATTACCAAATACATATTGCTGTCATTATACTCCTTCTTTAAGAGGTGCTTAAACAATAATTGCTCTGCTAAATGAAGTATTTAAGCATGATTTAACCCACACTTTAAAATCCCCAACAACTACATTTGTTAATAAAGCACTTTCCATCTAGCATAAGCTCATATCTCCTATTGACATGCTACTTGGGATAGTATATAGAAAATACCTCCTATCTATGCCAGAGAGAGAGAGGAGACAGCACTTTCATCACTAGCACACTCCTCTTGCCCAAAACTCTTGGCTTGTCCACATCGTAATGACTTTTATAATGAGTTGGAAGAAGTTCTGATTGTGCACATTCACAATAACAGACTTTGCAATACGTTACAATATTTAACTGGATTTTTGACACTGAAACTTCACTAACTTTTTGTATTGTGGACATGTTTCAAATGTACTTGCATTCATCCTTTCATTAACTGTTGTTGCCTTGTTCCTATCTCCCTCTCGTAGTTGTCTGATGAATTTCCTGTGACATAGTTATTACAGCCCACCCCAATGAAATACAAATGTAATATATGTTACAAATCTAATAATATTTTATGTTTTCTAATTACTAATGTAGATATCATACATGTATATATGTATAATATGGCTCAAAGTTAACATGTGAGTTGCATGCTGACAAAATAGATAGTTCTTTGTTGCTTTCTGTTATGGTAGCTTGAAAAGGCAAGTGGGCCATAAAAATTCTTATTCAAAGAGAAGCAGTAAACCCGAGGATCCAGTGCAATGCCAGCTTTTAAAGAGACTGCCATTATAAGATTAATAAACTGAACTTTTAATTTTGTTGAGGCTTTGACCTTGACATGCTGTTGTACAGTTAGTCTTTAAACTAGCCAATGTAAACAGAATGTTTTAAATTTGCAAAAATAGCAAATGACACCAGTGCTCAGTTTGAAGTTTCACATGCAGCAAGACACAAGCAGTTTACCAGTTCTACAAGCCACGAGATACAGAAATAATATCTACACACGGCACTCATCTGTAAGTTTGACACAAGGCAACTATGAATGGAAGAAGAAGAAGAAGAAGAAGAAGAAGAAGAACAAGAACAAGAACAAGAAGAACAAGAAGAAGAAGGAGGAGGAGGAGGAGGAGAAGAAGAAGAAGAAGAAGGAGGAGGAGGAGGAGGAGAAGGAGAAGAAGAAGAAGAAGAAGAAGAAGAAGAAGAAGAAGAAGAAGAAGAAGAAGAACACACAGATATACCCTAATTACATACATGTTATTCCATTTGTAATAATCTAATGACAGAAGATAGATTTTATTCTACAGTTGGCTACTTCTCAGCTTTAAATTTATTCATTTTTGCTACATTACAAGCATTTGTACATGGGAGTGATATTTAGTGGTTATCATGAATGTTAAGGCTGCAGCTGACCATTACTTAAACCAAACATACTTCAACTTCAGTAATAATCATTTTTCACAATTCATAAAACAAATACAATACACTTATTTGCTAATTAGGCATGCATTTCATTATCATTCTTGTAAAGTAATCCTTAAGTTAATGAAATGAATTAACCAACAATAGAGAGCTGCTATATTGCATCTGAAAAAGCAGAACTATTAACATGCTAATCACCTGATGTCTGTATACAATATGTATATGATTGCAATCAGAGTAAATAAATAATTAGGTTAAATACAGATTTCTATAGAGAATCATTAGTTTAATTTATGGATGCAAGAATACTTGAAGTGATCTTTCTTAAGCACTTTCTTTTATGGCCTAGGCAACTTTGCATTCTTCCAAACCATGTCTGGAGGTACCCATGCCAGAATGTATGCAATTTCTTGCCACTATACTTTATCAGCCTCTTCTGCACTGCCAAAATTATCATCCCCAAAGTTTCTGTTTCCCTCTTGGGAATAAAAAAAAGTCACATGGTGCTAGATCGAGACTGTAGGCAGGATGAGTCACCAACTGCATATATAAGTCCTCCCAAAATTCAACTGTATGCGTTACTTAAGTTTTGAGGTGTAGTCATGGTGAATAAAAAGACTTTGTAGAAATGTCTTTGGTCACCTGCCACAAATTTTCTTAAAACCTTCTGGCTGGCAAAACCCATTGGCAATAACAGTCTTTCACTCATACAGAGAGATAGTGGCCTTATGTCTGCTTTTGGAAAGAAAGTGGTCACCATGCTCTAGATGGTGTTGCATGCATACATTCTTCACTTTTCACTATTCTCAGTGGGAAGATGCAAACTTCTACTGACATTTGGTTTCTGGACCCTGCTAGTAAATTTAGCTTTCATCGCCTGTTTTCAAATTTAAAGATCATGGAGAACTGTTATTTAGCCCATGCTTGCTGGTGGTCTTCTGATAGCAAATGGGCACCAACATGAATAAACTTTTCTCACATTGAAATGTTGATGCAGGGTAGTATGTACCGATAGCTAAGAGATGTCTAAGAGTTTACTCTATGTGCTTTCATATTATTTGCGCATCTGTATGAAACATGTTCTCAGCAGCCACACATTGGTCACTGCAATGAAAGGACTGACAGGTTTTGCTTCATCTTTTGAAGATGTCTGCTGCACTGAAATTCTAACAGCAGTACATATGTTTTTGATGGAGCAGAGTGTAGAAATGCTCCCGCAAATTCTCCATTGATTGTGTTTCTGTTAAATACTTTTATAATCATAAAAAAATCAATGCTCAAAGATCCTCTCTAGTCAACTCTTCGTAGAAAAGCAAACAGTAAGCACAAAATGAATATTGACATTTTTTTGCATTTGTAAGAACTGGAGCTACGCACTATCTTTTGCTATTATTTACCAATCAGGATATGCTCTTTCTATTGCTGCAAACATAAAACTTGAATCTCTCCTCTTTTTTCCATATCCAAAAATTAAATTAGAGAAATTTTTATATACTTTGTTTGAAATGATAAAGTCAGATACTGCGAATAAAATATTCCCTTTTGATTAAAAGAAATGCATAATTTCAGCAGCACTGGCAATTGGCCTTTAAAGAGAAAGTTCCTAATTTTGCAAATAATTTATAATTACCTGTGGTGACAAAACTGTAGGTGCAATCAAAGATAAATTTCATACACAAAGCACTCCTCTTTACGTACCATGTTCCTGTACATAATCAATGCATTCACGTACAACTAATGGAATGTCAACACCATCATGACAATGACTCCTATCTACAGCAACTTCCAAAGGTACACCAAATATTGGCTGCTCATCTAGGAAAAGAAAAAGAAACAAAAACATAGTTTGTTCAAATATTAAGTATTTGTAACAATAATGAAGTAATAGTAAAAGATAAAACATTTAGAAATTTTATAAAAAGGAGAATTATACTGCATTCACAGGACAACATCAGTGTCTTAACCAAATGGTTTACTATGCTCTTCTTCAATTAGAAGTCAAGAGGACCTGGGTCTGGGGAGTTGTGTGGGCCTCATATTTCACATTTGTACCTATCAACCAGATCATCAAGAGTATATTTAGTTCCAAAAGCAAAAGACTGCATGAATATGTCATTAAACCGAACCCCCAAAACAACCTTTATCCCCCATCCAAAAAAATTAAATGTATTAGCTAATTTAATGAAAGTAGATGGTGCAGGAAGATGGTTGTGTAACTCCAGTCATCTATCTGAGAGAATATGAAGCGAATACCACTTAAGATTTCACATAACCAGAACCAAAAGATGTTGCATAAAGACTAAGACAGAGTGGCAACATATGACTCCAAAACTGGAAATGCACATTTAAATGCAAATATAATTTAAAAAATATTCATAGACATGTATTAAGAGTATTTATGACTAGCATGAAGTAATCCAACTAATATTTAATCTCAATAAACATGTATATTCTAAACTTACCTAATTAAAGAAAAGTGACATGATCTAGGTGATGATAAATCTTTAAATTAAGTATTGCACATTGAATGGGAAATGCAACATGAAATTTAGCTTTAGCAGTACTTTTGTAATAAAAAGCAAGATGTGGTATAAGCAAAGAACAAGGTAATTTCCGAGTTATTGTTGTTTATTGTTGCAGCACTATTTTGCTGCAGACTGCCACTGGTGATTGAGACAAACTCGTAATTAAAAATGTTTATGACATGATTCCTGCTAGGACTGTCTTCTTTGATGAGGGTTTTTTTCCAGATTTTCCTCAATCCTCATAAATGGCAAATATCGGGGAAGTACCCTAAACTTAGGCCTGGAATGCTTCCTTCCTTTAATTATATGAAAATTCCCAATATATGACTTTGTCCCATGTATCACCTGTGTCCACCACCTATGGTGCCTCAGCAGTAAGAAGAGGCATTAAACACTAAAAAAACATTTTAAAAAAAAATAAATAAAAAATCTGTGGAGCACCAGCTATTAACCTCCTTACACAGTTCCCAACCACATTGCTGGTGGCTGCATTTCTTTAAAGTCCCAGCCTCTTCCCACTAATCAGAATAACATAGTGGCAACTTAAGATAGATTACTGGTAGAATTTTAGCAGTTTTGTATTGTGTGGGAATTGTTAGTTGTTGCAAAATGGCTGGTTTAGGCAGAGGAAACCTTGTTCTTAATTAAGAACTATTATCAAATAATGGGCGTTGCTGTTTTGGTAATACTTTTCTTTCAGCAAGAGTAGGCATGCAACTGATAACTAGAGTCTGGATTCTTATGTAATTACATATTTTTTTCTTAGTGTGTATCTATCTGAAAACTTAAAATGTTGACAAATTAGGCTACTAGGACAATTATTTTTAACTTTAATGCTACATATTTTCACATTTCCAACAGCTACAAAAATGTATGATAATTACATATTTTTACATAAAACTATCATCCTAAATAATATGAGTTTATATTTAAGTTTTACAGTTTTGAACATAATGGGATACACATTTCAGCTTTCATTACGGGTCAACTACTTGGGTTTAGTCTTCCCTACCCCATCACTCTATGTCTGGAGGCCGCTTAATTTTATCTTTTGTTAACCATGTTTACAATAATATGGAAATGAGAGTGTATCTAAGGTATTTCCTGGAAATTGAGCACACACGTTTCAATATATATATATCTTATTCTAATATTTAGGTGAGTAATTCTATCTTTTATTCCAATATTTAGATGAGTAATTCACAGCTACAAGGCACCCTTATATACTGTGCTCTTATTTGACCCTAGTTCATTTTCATATTTACTATCTCAGGTGAACAGTTTGCAATTTCTGCTGCAATGTATCCAATCACAAGATCTTTAGCTGCAAAACTACAATCCTGGTTTAAGGATGATGCTTTTACCATTTGATGGAAAAATGGTGTTATATTAAGTGTGGGACAAAATGAAATCTCAATTGGAACAGCACACAGAGGTGTGCTTCATCAAAAATAAATAGTTGCTTTCAATTAAAAAGCAGACTTAGAAGCATAAAGATTCATCTCAAAACTAGTTTCCTAAAGACATGTGTGAAGCCCATTATTGCAGCAAACATATCCAAGGTGTGATACCAGTAATGTATACAGATAGTTTCCACCATGTATGAACATATTTTCTGATTGCTGACAGAGCTTATCTCCTGAAAAATGGAGAAATTTCTTGGGACATATAGTATTTCATTTTGATTTATTTTAGGATTGCATCAAAAGCATTTGAATGTGACATGTTTAAATATGTAATTTGTGTCAAATTAATCTATTTTTGTCTTAGATTTAAATAAAACCATTTTTGGAACAATTGTAAGTCACTGTGCAATTATGGTATTACATATTTAGTACTTATTTTAAGGTTTGTTTTCTTTGTTACATATTTTTAGGATAACATTACATAAAAATCTGGATACTGTTATGTAAGATAACCATCAGTTAGCATGGTGTAAGGTTTTATAAATAAAACACAGCCAGTTTTAAGTCCCATGACCAGCCCCCCCTCCTTTTTTTTTTTCTTTTTTCTTTTTGTTACAATGTTGTACAGTTTATGATTTATAGGCCAGCTGATAAAACTTTGTCTAATTGTTACATCATATTTCATGCATGAAAATGTGCTGATAAAGGATTATTTCTATAAAAATGGATAAGGCTCATTTTATCATAAAACTACACATGCTCAAGTTTATGGAGACTTACATATGCTAAAGGCTGATACACCACTATTCTTAATGCTAATTTTGGCAGGCAAAAGATACAGGAAGACAGACGTCCTCTGTAGGGAATAGGGGAGTTCATCAGTTACAACAGTTCCAGCATCTGTATCTCCTTTAAAGATATAAAAGGTGATGCTAATATGACAAAGGCAGTTGAGAAATATCTTCATGAAAACAAATAGGTTTTCTATATAATACTATTTTGTGCATATCATTTGATATTCTTCCACTCAGAAATAAATATGTTTGATCTCTTTTATTATAATTATTTAATCTTTCCTTACACTAAAAGTGAAATATGGTATTCATTTTCTTCTTGGTACTAGTATTTGTGTCTTTGTCCCTTTCAGAAGTATGTGTAGGAACAGTATATTTTTTTCATATAAAAACAGCAAATAAAAGACAAAGCATTTAAGGTGAGCATTCAAAAGATCAGAAAACATTAATGTATGGTTCATTTTTATGTAATGAAGTACTATAGCCTGTTAGAAAGTATAAGAAAGTGAAAAAATTTTGCTTTGTTATGTTCAAGTTTGGCCTAGATGATTAACTTTTTACAAAATATCACACAATTATATGAATGCATAATAACACTTCAGCAACCAATTAGGAAAAAATTAATGTTCCAATATGCTTTGAAGTTATGCTAAAGAGCCTAACACACAAGCACATTAAAGCACAAATTTGGCATAAGTTATGTAAAAGTAATTCACTTAATGCCAGGTCTACTTTCAAACAACTATTGATTCTTCTACATGATAGCAATTACAGGAAAATGTTGACAGACAAAAGTATATAAGCTATTATATCACAGCATCTTCTTATAACACCAATATCATAACAGAAATATGATTCAGAAAATGTATGAACAATGCATTCAAATGTCCCTTCCTACACTTAAAAGCTAATACTCACTTTCTGAGCTCGCTCACTCTTTAATGTTACCCTAACCAATTTTTCAGAAAAACAAAAAGCCTGTGATACTTAAACATAACTTATGGTTACTTTTTAAATAGTTTGATGGAATAAGCTGTGACACATCAAATGCATTATCTGATGATATTACAGCATGGCAATTAAATGTCTTCCATTGGTGCATAGAAAAGTACAACACATTGTTTCTTGAATTCACTGATATTGCGAAAAATTATTATATTTAAATTAATTTTAATGCTTTTATATAACATTTTCAGCTTGTTAGCAATTGGTATATAAAAGAAAATATAATCTTTTTTTATTTTTGCAGCGAGGCAACTTAATTTCATTTCCATTCTTATAAATAACTTGTGTCCACTTTCCAACTCAAAATAATGCACTTTTCACCTCTATAGTTAGACAATTATTATTAACATTCTTAAAGTTATGAGTTCTTACCTAGAATTTCCAAGGAATCATCCATATGCTTAGATTTTTTCCTTTCTTTGAGTTTTAATTTTCCTTTCCCCTCTTTTTCCTTTTTTTTATCCTTCTCACCATCTTTTTCTTTATCCTTTGCATCCTTTTCTCTTGATTTTTCTCGTTTTTCTTTCTTGCTTGGAAATTTAAATGATTTTGATTTCTTAGATTTGGAAGGACTCCTGTAATAGTTTCAAAATAGGGCATTTGATCAAATTAATTTTGATAAGATAGGATGTAAAACATGTGTTCATTTTTTCAAACTACACTGCGTTCCATATATTGCCGAGCTGCAAAATACATGCATGCTCCACCCATTGTCTATTACACACACACTTGTTGCTGTACCCTGCTTTACTTGCCTCCTTTTATGAACGAGACCAAGTTCAGTCAACTAATGTAGGCAGATAATTACCAGATTGCTCAAGTTGCCCTGGTGATTAGAACGAATGTTGTACTATGAATGGAAAAGTAATGGGTTTGCTACCCCCAATGATGAAGCTTTTTTTTTTTTTAAATATTCATTGTTTTTCCTCACTTTCCTTACTATAATAATGTGACCTTTTTTTAGGGAGGGAAATGCATACATAAGTTGTACTGTTAATGCAGTAAGTTCCAAATTTTGGTTAGGTTAGCTTAAGTTAAAAAAAACAAAAAAAAAACAGAGAGGGCAATGCATAGAAAAGTTATACTGTTAACATATAAGTTGCAAATTTTGGTTTGTTTAGTTAGCTTAGCTTAAGTTATATGTACAAGTACATAACTTATACTGTTAAAGCATATGCCTTTTCCCATATCAATTATATCCTTTATGCTTTACATTGTTACACTGTAGTTTCCTATTTCATTTCACTGTATTGAATGTGAATATTAATATGCATCCTAAAAAAATAACTTTTTGCATTCCATTGCTTGTTTTTATGCATTTTGACTGTTATATCCACCTGTATTTGTTAAACATCACTGTACAACTCTCAGCATTCATACAGTCATTCCTCGGTTTTTCCTGCTCCTTCAGCTACTGTTCATGAAAGGAGGCATGACTTGATTCTCAAGCGCAGCAGGGTGTATGGGCAAGTTTATATATGCACAATCCACAGCCCGGCAATATAAGAAATGCTCTGTACTTAGCTTAATACTTTCTTGGCCAAATTGGCTGTAGATTAGCTGAATGATTGCTATTACAATATTTTTTTTAAAACTCTAACCATTTTGTTAACATGGTGGTATTATTCCATGATCATTATAAAAAATAAATCTTTATCATATTTTATTCTTTAATCATTACACCTTGTGAGGATAAAATATGCATAATATTGTAGCTTGCTATTGCTCTGTCTCTTTCTGCATAGAGACAACCCAGCTTTCTACTAGGTGATGCCAACTATACTTTTGTTCATTTTCAATGTTTTTTTCATTTCCTCATGTTGAAAATATGGACCAATTGAGTAATTACAGTAAAAAGATCTGATCTGATAATTTTAACTCAAAGTAAGTGCTTGGACTCAAATTTTGAGGAAATTGTAGAACATATTTTTAGAAGAATCAGACTTTAATTCTGATAACAGTTTTAAAGACATTTAAAATTATTAAATAATATGCTTTGGAACAAAATGAAAATATCCTCAATATCAACAGGCTCCAGTTTACCGTCTAATTCACAAGAATTGGGTCTATTCAATAAGCTGGTTATGAATGTTATAATAATCAGTTGACGATCTGCCAAGAAGCAATTACTTGTATGGCAAAAATCAGCACAACCCTACAACCTACCTTATTTTAGAGGATTTAATTTATTATGCTTATTTTAACTTAGTAATGACATGAAATATGGTCTTATATTTTGGATAAACTCAGTTAAAAGTGAGCGTGTTTCCTTTTAGAGAAAAAAGCCATACAAATAATCACTGGCACACATAGCAGACATTCATGCAGAAACCTCTTTAGGCAATTTGAAATTTTAACCCTTCCATGCGAATATATATATTACCTCTCATTAACTTTAATATTTGAAATAAAGAAAACTTCGTTCAAAATCAAAATATATATGACAAGAATACTAGACAAAAAGCAACAAAAAGCAAATCTACATAGACCGACTTCAACACTTTTCTGCCATCAAAAAGGAGTTTATTATGAAAGCATTTTAGTACAAAATGTTTTTCCCGCTAGCTTAATAGCCTTAATAAACAATGATAAATCCTTTAAATCTGCTCTTAGAAAATACCTATGTAAAAAGGCCTTTTATTCTGTAAAGGAATATGTAAGTGACAATATATTATACTGAGTTAAAAACACTGCAATGATTTTATATCAATACATATGTAAACATATACATAGTAAAATTTGTGTGACTTGAATGCTTTGTCTGTTTCTGTTTTTCTGGTTTCTGTTGTTTGGGTTGAGTTGTTCTAGGTGTTGCCTTTTCATTTTTACTGTAACTATTTATGCAGATGTATATGATATTTTTTGTACCATATATTGTGTGCTACTGTGGTAATTGTAAATGACAAGTTCTATAGATTTAAATAGCAGGGATTATCACAGTGAAATACTGTATAGTATAACAAATTATTTATGAGGAATTCCCTTAAACTTCACTAGTTTTGTTCCACTTATTTGGACATATTTCAAAGGCTGTTGCCTTCATCATTGAAAGGAATGTCATTTGTTGGGCTCTTTGTTATCTTTAAATTGGCATTATAGCATGTAATACAATATTATGTTGGCAATACTGCAAACAGCTATTTAGTTGGACTTCAGGCTGCTAATATACACAATAACCCAACTTTAAATATGTACTTCAAAATAACTATTACTGTTTGATACAATCGTGATATTCAAGTTATTAAATACCAATCTAAATGAACAATAGCCATCAATCTAAATGAACAATAGCCATTACTTTTTTTTTATATACACAGGGATGCCGATAAGAAAATTTTCCAAAGTTCACTAATAGCTTTCATTAACAAAATGTACAAAATTAAAAATAAATAAGCAGTCAAGAATATATGAATAAATGTCTTATACTATTTAAACTATAATAGATATAAATATCTTATACAAATATCTTCTCCGGCTTTAAAATTACAAACTAACTTCATTTCTGGATCCTCTTCCGGTGAGCTTTCTCCTTCAAGAGCTGCATAACCTCTATCTTTCTTTGAATCCTTTTTATCTTTGCGCTTGCCAATAAGCAGGTCCTTTTTGGAATGTTTCTCGTGAGCATCATCGCTAACTGCAACACATGCAGAAAAGCGTTGTACTTTATGAAATACATACAATAACAGCTGTAAAAAAAAAAAATTAAAATTCCATATAAACATAAGACATTGTTTTCCTTCTGTTTCGTATTTTAAGCCGCATTTACACACATTACGTTCTTCCAAGATTTTGAAATCAATGCGAAATACCTACAGTCACTTTCGTTACTCTTCTTTCCTGATTCTGATGCATATAAGCCTGGGAAATCCTTTTCCACATCTGGACTTTCGAACTCCATATTTCTTCCTCTCCGGCAAGTGACAGGATAGTCAGTTGAGCATCGAAAAGCGTAACTTTTTATCTTAAAACGCAGATGCTGCGTTAAGCGTTTTCTTAACATACTCGATGCAATTGAAAGTGAAATACAGTTTGGAGCATCAGTACCTTTAGTTATTTAGCTTCATGTTGAAAATTATCTACCGGTTCTTTCACATTGAGGACCTTTTGCTCATAACTTTATTCTTTATATAATGTTGGTAGTATGAAAGTTCAAGGCGCGGAAATATAACAGGTTTAAAATGACATTGACAAAACTTACGATTAATATTTATTTGTTACCTTAGTGAAAACAAGAGTTAAAGAATTTAAACACCAGGTCAGTGAAGCCTTTAAGATTAAATATATATATACATATTCTGGAAAACTACATTAATTTTCATTTTACTGTATAATAAAATAAAAAAAAAACTCTTCAGCTATGTTGAGTTGCACATCAAAGTCATAAAGACCCGGGAATTATTACCCTCCATAGTCACTTGTGTAATACATATTTAACATTGGGTGCATTTCCTGAGAGCTAAAATATTCAAAATGAAGCCTTTGTTCAAAAAGGGAGAAAAGATCAATGTCTCTAATTATTGACCTATAGCTATTTCACCAACATTTTCTAAAGTAATTTTTTGTATCCGGGATTTTCACAGTGAAATATATTATAATATGACAAATTATTGTTACGAAATCACTCAAACTTCACTAATTTTGCTCCACTTACTTGGACATGTTTTAAAGGCGATTGTCTCCATCTTCAGTTTGGTCCCACTGGCTGCTTTCCAGTGTGGTATTAAGATGTCGCTCTGTGACTTTAGTAACTCATTGATGAGATAGCTGTTGTTTGGGAGATCAAAGTTAACCAAAAATTCTTTGACTTTGTTTATAAATATAATTTCCCATACTGTTAATTCTATGGGTTTTTGAAAAGCTTTTAATAGTTTTGGTTCCTTTTGGAATTCATGGGTTTTTTTTGCCAAAAATGGTGTGCCACTGCTGATTTTTCTGTGTGTTTATATTTAACATTTCTCATGTGTTCCTGAAAACATATGGTAATATTTCTTTTTGTTTTGCCTATGTATTTCATGTCACAGTCTTTGCAACCGATTTCAGACATGCCTGATTGCTTTCCTGGTGGAATTTTGCCTTTTGTGTTGGTGTTGAAGTGGTTTTTTAAACTGAATTTATTTACTGGGGCTAAAAATTTTTGCCTATTTAAAATCTTCTGGAATTTTTGCTGTGCTCATGGGTGGAATGTGAATTTTTTATAAATATGATCTCCTTTGTAGCCTTTTAGTGTGGTGATGTCCTTTATTTGTTTTTTCTTTATGAATTTCTCTATTTTCTTGTTGACAAGATCTATTGTGTAGCCTTTTTTCTGTGCTATATCTATGATTTTTTGGTACTCCAATTTGCATTCTGTCTTGATTATTGGCAAGTTTGTTAATCTGAACATGAGGCTGTTGATTATGGCTAGTTTATGTTGTTTTGGATTTTGGCTGTTATTTTTTATATAATTATCTGTGTGGGTATCTTTTCTGTATATATATCAAATTCCAGTATATTATCATGTTTTATAGTTTTTATCCAAGAAAGGAGGAACCTTGTTGTTTTCTAATTCCATGGTGAATTTAACAGGGCTCTCCTGTAGATTGAGTACTTTTATTGCGTCCCCTTTCCATTTTTCATTTACTATTGCAAAGACATCATCAACATAACAGATGTGGAAAAGCCTCAACTAATTTTATTTCCAAAAAAATCATGTACATATCCGCCAAGAATGGCGAAAGTGGGTTTCCCATTGATTGCTAGACCCTTCTTCTGTGTATAACTATTGCCTCTGAATGTGAAGTAGGTTTGATTTATGCAAATTCTGGTGAAGTTCAGATATTGATCCATGACTTCTCCAGGTAAGTTTATTGAAGTTAGCCATTTCTTTATAATATTTATTAGATTTTCTTTGGGGATGCTAGGAAACAAAGAGACCACATCATAAGAAACTAGCAAATCCCTCTTTTCTAGTTTTACATATCTGATTTTATCTATTAATTCTGATGAATTCTTTATACTTTGGCTTTTGTATTTTTGTAAGGTGTTAAATTTTCTTAACAGGCAATTGGCTAAATTGTACTTGGGTGGATTTTTTGTGTCTACAATAAGTCATTTTTTTTACCAGGTTTATGTATTTTAGGTAAGCCGAGTAAGTGGAGCGAAATTAGTGAAATTTGAGTGATTTCATAACAATAATTTGTCATATTTTCTGAGGTGTTTGAGAAAGTAATGTACAATAGGCTTTACCATTACCTTGAAAGTATCAATATTCTAGTTAATGATCAGTTTGGCTTTATAAAAGGAATTTAAACAGAAAATTCATTCTATAAACTCATTAATAAATTTTAACTGCATTTAATGAAAGAGTACATGTAGGAGGAATATTTTGTGACTTAGCAAAAACTTTTTATTGCATCAATGAAATTCTGATAGATAAAGTAGCTTTCTATGGAATAAAAAAGCAATATTTAAAATGATTTATATCCTACCTTGGCAAAAGGAAACAAAAAGTAGTAATAAATTGTTACTTTAAAAATAAAAACAATGCATCAGAGTGGGGAATGAATAACTATGGAGAGGATCTGTTCTGGGCCCTCTTCTTTTTCTGATATATATATAAATAAATGATCTCTCCTTATCTATCCATGATGTAGGAAATACTGTTCTATTTGCAGATGACACAAGCTTATTGATAAATGGAAATAGACTTTATGATTGTGCCATTTACCTAAATCTGGTTCTAAGTTCTTTGTGCGTGTGGTTCAAAGCAAACAAATTGTCTCTAAATTTAGATAAAACAAATGTTATAACTGAAAATGTTGATTGGAACATTCACATTGAAGCCAATCATATAGTGGAAAACATTTTTTGATACAGTCGAACTACACACTCTTATGCTTCACTTACTTGTCATTATTGTAGAACGGTTTTGAGAACAACCTGTTCTCGAAACCGGTCTACATAATGACAAGTAAGTGAAGCATAAGAGTGTGTAGTTCGACTATATCATAAAATGTTTTCAATTAAATGTTATGAAATTCATCACCCACATATCTCCAGATCCACATTTACAGATAGGATATTATAATTGTACTTTCACAAACCAATATATTAAATTCCGTGATTTAACAATTGATAACTGTCTGGATTGGAAAGATTATATTGATTTTATGATACATAAACTTAGCAGTGTATGCTATGCAATAGTAAATATGCAATAGTAAATAGTAAAGTTACTTGCATTAGTAATGTTGGAGTCAATTAAGACTTTAAAACTAGTTTATTATTCTTAATTAGACAGTGAGTTAATTTAATACTTTTATGCTCCACTAACCATTGAATTATACAAAACATGTTTCACAGGCCTTTGCCTGCATCATCATGTTCTGTATAATTCAATGGTAAGTGGAGCATAAGAGTATTAAATCAACTTATTGTTAATTAAGAATAAATTAATTGCTTCACAATATTAGTTCTGACATGAAGGTTATTATAGTTTATTACGCTTATTTCAACTCAATAACGAAATAATGAAATAATGAAATATGTTCTAATGTTCTAATATTTTGGGGAAATTCATTAAAAGTGAATGTGTGTATTACAGAAAAAAGTCAAATGAATAATCTCTGGTAAACATAGCAGACATTTATGCAGAAACCTCTTTAGGCAATTTGAAATTTTAATTCATCCTTATGAATATATATTATCCCTCATGAACCTTTATATAAGAAATGAAGAAAAATTTGTCAAAATCAAAATATACATGACAAGAGTACTAGACAAAAAGCAAATCTACATAGACTGGTTTCAGCACTTTCCTGCCATCAAAAAGTTGTTTATTATGAATATTTTAGTATAAAATGCTGTTTCTTCTAGCCTAAAAGTCTTGATAAATAACAACAATTCCTTTAAATCTTCTCTTAGAAATACCTATGTAAAAAGGCCTATTATTCTGTAAAGGAATATATGAGTGACAATATTATACTGAGTTAAAAACACTGCAATGATTTTATATAAATATATATGTAAACATGTATATAGTAAAATTTATATGATTAATGACTTGTCTGTTTTTGTCGTTTGGGTTGAGTTGTTCTAGGTGTTCTTTTTCATTTTTATTGTAATTATTTATGTAGATGTACACGAATTTTTTATAAATGTAGATTCTGTGCTACTGTGGTAATTGTATATGACATGTTCTATGTTTGTAGATCTCTGTGACTGCTTCACGAACTCACTGAATGCTCCAGGAACTAAACTAACTAAACTATATAGAGCAAGTATGTTGTAACATGTTATAAGATAGTAGAACTAGAACATTTAATTCAATGTCATTACAGCGAACAGAAGCAATAAATCAGCCATATTTCATACATGAAATTATTTAGACAGCATAGCTTAAAATATAAAGTTAGGTAATATACCTAGACATAATAAGTCATCACTCTATTTTTTGCTTAACAGCTTAAGGAGTAACACAATAGCTTGCTAATTTTTTCACTTTACAATTTATTTGAAAAAAAAAAAGTGATAATGATCACAGATGCAGTAATTTTTTCCAAATTTACTTGCAGAAGGTGAAAAATTGTCAAGAGTCATATACCCCCCTCTCTCTATTTCTCTTTCATATGCACACACAACACTTGGAGGGGGAGGTGAGGGAAAAATACTGTGTTGCTCTATATATCAACTGCAATGGTAATTTTATCTTACTTGCCGAGCGTATAAAAACCAACTAATCCATACATCCCTCTGTTTTATTATTTGAATGAGATAGGCAAATGTGTTGACACTGACCACAAAGAAAAAGTTTATCTTTACTTTAATATCTATAGCCTATTAAATTCTAAATTTTATTTTGCTTACACGTTTATGTGTATAATGTATACCCAGGATGACTAAAATTTGTTAAAGAAGCTTTTGTAAGTGTTTATTGTAATTAATGTAATTTATAAGGCAAGTTCAAAATTAGAAAAATCATAATAACAAATAGCAATACCTATAGAATAGTTTTGGGTTATTTATTTAGTTCATTTTATTTAAAAGTAAGCAAATATAAAAGTTTACAATTTCATATTTGCTGAGACTCATATTTAGCAGGAAAATATGTAATAGAGTATAATGTACATTTAGTATTGAAATCATCTTAAGTCAATTTTTTTATCCCCCTATTCTTTATTATAAATTAAAATATACAAGGATGATCTTAGTCTTCATTCCTGCTGTAATAATTTGCCGTTGGCAATTTAATATAAATTGTAAGTTTTCTTGATAAAACAAATTGTATAACACTGATTCTTCTGAAATGCTGAATGTAGCTTATAAATGAACAGTTTTGGCCTTTAATTGCCTTTAATATATAGAAAGTCATGTTATTATCATAGTAAGTTATCAAAAAAGTGAATCAATAAGAGAAATAATGTGAAATGAGTCTTGAGTTGCGAACCTTGCCCATTTGTATGGAATAGCAGGCCAGAAATGTATTTCACTACGGAAACTGAAAATTAAAAATATACACAATTAATAAATGAACTGGACTTCATTGTGCCTATAGGTAGCTAAAGATATCTTTATTTTAGTTTAATTCAGTCACCTAACAGTCCCATGAGGAGTTAGTCGCTAGTTATAAATCTAACTGAGGTTCTCTGAACCCTCTTAATCTTGTCCTTTACGAGTTTTACAGCATGTATTTATTTCCTTAAACAGGAATGCTCTTTTATCAGCCAATAGTTAAAATTAAGTATAGAGACAAGTTAAAGCACTTATATTTATTTAAACTTATGCTATGAAATACTATAAATAGCTTCCGTATCTACATGTATTCATCTAACAGATGTATGTATCTGTTAAATCTAGGTAGTGGGTCTGATTATGTGCAACTCAGTGGATATGTCAATAAACAGCTTGGACTTCAATGTCCTGTCGCACCACCATATGTGTTAATTTAGATTAAGTGTAATATAGGAGTACTAATGTAACATTAAAATTGTGTTAATAAGATGTGTAATTTGTAAATTCTGTAATGCAATATACAACTATAAGGACATTATAGAAAACTACAGACAGCTATTTGCTAAAGACAGGATATTTTAGAAGATAAATAAGGCATGGCAATCACAATGTAGCATGAATTTTAATGTACAGTTAAAAATAATATTCTGTATCCTAATTGAAGACCTGAAACAGGGTAAATACAGTGAAGTTATTTGAGTTATGAGTGCCTGAGAGTGTTGCTTACTGGGAAAGTGAAATCCCCACAGTTGGAAAAAGGGAAATAGAATTGCTGTGCATTAAGTTAGTATTTTTATTTTAATATGGATGGTTTTACTATAAGCATAAAATGATACTATATTTAAACAATAATAAGCACCAATTTGTGTTATAAGAGATGTTAAAATTATGCCCCTCAGCGGCAATACATTGCCAGCATCTTCTTAGGAAATTCCTGTATTTCTTCTGCAAGGACACGGTGGTTCGGAACACGTTTCTTATCATTGAGAGATTCTGTCTGTCAGAACTTTTTAACAAGTTGGCAAATAATTCTCTACTTGGAATACAATTGAAAATTGGCATATCACTTCACTGTAAAAATCCTTTTTTACATATGTTGCTATAATACATAAAAACTGGTTCTTCAAGACTATATGTAGTGACATATTGAAAACACCGAGTAACACACACGAATGCACTTCTACTTGTTCACAAAAATCTTCCTCAAAATAACTACAAACTGGTACCTATAAGTGCATTATATGGTCTTAATGATTAACTTCTCCCAATTTGCAGCTATGCTTTACTGGCCCGTATCTCAAATAATTTGTTGTTCTTTCAAAATGAGGAATGTATATTATTTATATCAGCATCTAAGATTGAAATTTTCTGAGTAACTCAAGTTTATCCCAATGTGAATAAGAAGACTTGATTCATGCAGAAAGTATAATAGATAATGAATTCTTTGAGGAAAGAAAGGGCAGTCATGATAGTCCTCTGCATAAAATGGAATCAAATGTCTGGATTTTACTAAAAGAATATTTACACATGATTCCTAGTGAGAAAAGTCCATGTTCTGCCAGTAAAACATATTTAAATTATGTTTACGGAATTTGGGAATCCACACAGTGAAACTTTTGTTAATCTTATTTTGATTTAAAGTAAAACACTAAAAATCATGTCGTCACATTAAAACTCTCTTTAAGTTTCACAAACACATTTGGGAATCAAAATAAGATATTTAAATTATTTTCAGAAATAAAACTTAAGCTGTCATGACATTATTAAAATGTTCTTATAATATTTTTTGCAATGAACTGGCAAAAAACATACAATTAAATATGTAAGTTATTTCACGTACCTAGTTTAAGGAATATTGTGATTATGCTCTCAAGTAACTGGAAGAAGGCAGAGAAATATCTAACCATGTAGAGAGAGTTCATGCTGAATCAAATCCTTCTTATTTTGTCCTTGAATTAGACTACACTCAAAATTTTACCATTATAATTAGCCAATTTTATAAACGGCTTCTATGGCAGTATGCATTTAATGTGCACATGCATAATGACGATTCCTCGTTTATGTGCTATCATTTTATGGAAATTTGGGCAAAAAAAAAAAATAAAAATGGTTATTCCGTTGTCTCATTTCTAAAATAATATGAAAGAAGTGATTTTGCTTTTTGATGCCTATGGAGGGTAAAATAAAAATGCTATCACAACAGATAATGAGCAGATTGTCAGTTTAATTCAATAAATCTTCTTGGAGTCATTATTTATAATACTCTGGGAATAAACACACAGATAAAAATATGCAATAAAATTACTTCAAGGTTGTTCTTGCTGGGAATAATGTCTAATTTAATATTGAAAATAAAATAATAAGAGTAAGCATGCACAATGACTTAATCTAAAAAATATAATACATCTTTTTTATTATGAAACTACAGTGTATTAAAAAGTTGGCATATATATATATTTTTTTTAATGTAATTTTTAATTGTCAAAACAACATGCATTAAATCTTTGATGTGAAAAGGACAAAAAGAGAAAGACATTGAAAATTGTTCAATGAATACAAGAGAGCATATAAATACTAAATTAGAACTGACAAACAATTAAGAGTTCAAGCAGATGAAGAAAAGCGTGTGTACAATGTCAGAAAAGAAACTTATTTTTGGATCTAAAACCAAAGTATCCTAGATTTGGATTTTGAAGATGTATTAGTACATTAAAATCATCTACAATATTGCATGATGTTTATCATAAACTACACAGTATAGGTCTATTGGTCTGTTCCTTTCCACAAAAGTTAATTCGTCATCCTAACGGTATGTAATTACTAATTATAAATTATTTTATAGCCTGTATGGTACATTCTGTATTAGCAGCAAGCCTTAAATATTAAAGATATTAAAGATATCTGACTTGTTCATAATTTGCCAGTAATGGTTACTGCATCGATCACTCTCGGTCTATATAGAATTTATCCATAGAATGCAATCCTGTAAAGCCAATATATGAATTCTGGAATACTATATTTATACAAATCATTGCCATATATTTTTGTTCAATATTATAATATTAATTATTTTCTCTTCTTTAATAAGCAAGGAGGAAATATTTAACCGAAGGTGATAAAAGACTTATTTCTATTTCTATTACTTTGCTTAGGTACAAGTTTCTAATCTGCAAAACTACCTTGAAAAATCACACCATAGAACTTTTCAAATCGTATAAGTGTGCGGGTGTAAAGATATATTCATTTAGTAGTTCTAATTAACTGTGTATATTTATTATTATATTTTTATCTGAGTAATAGAAGTGTATGAAGTTGTGCATCTTAAAGCACTGAAGCTGTTAGTTTGTTATCTATTAATGTATTTTTATTGGTGATTTGTTTGAAAGCAAATAGCTGCTTTTGTGCAGATTTACTATAATTGTAGCATTTTTTTATTTTAATATTGCTATAATCAGTGCTCAAATGTTGATAATATGAAATACTTTAAAAATGAACTATGACTTTAAAAAGTATGAAAAATTACCCAAAATTATCTAAAACTTCTAATTTCGACAAAAAAAAGTAAATATCAAACCTTCAAACATGTTTTACATCAATTTGCAATAAAAAAAAACTGGCATTTTGCTGTATTTAAAAATGTTATCACCTTATTCTGTATTGCAGTAAATTACCGAGTGCATGAGCAGAATCTCAAAAGTATGGGAACGTCGATTATGGGCAAAAGCATTCATATGTTTTGCAAAGCTCTTTCAACATCGGCACTTATCTTTGTAGCATACTTACAATATGCTAAGCCACTAAATGTCAGCTCTTCCAAATCTAATGTATTGAAACTTTCGCCAGTTAACACTTCAGAAATTATGCACATGGAGTGGTACCTCGGATTTTTGTTAGTACACTTTTCATTTTATTTTTTACTATTTCACCATTTTCACAGGCATTACCAAGTGCAACTTGAGTATTTCTTTTTTGTAATAAATCAAATGGAGGTAAACTTTACATCACTTTGTTGATATTTTCTGTTTTAGAGGGTAGGAAGCCGAAATATGTCTTTATATATACCAGCTTCCACTCTGTTTCACTATCGGGAAACAGCTCTTGAGCTCGTTGAATGTGTGTGTCATTTTGGATCTTCAGAGTGCAAACTACACATTTCACTGCTTGGAAGTTATTTCAGTAATATGTATCAGCATCAGCCCTCCAGCGTGTAATGTTGGGTTAGGGTAGCAGGTTAACATCTGGAGTTACACTTCTCTTCTTGATAGAGCTTGAACATAAGTTTTCTTTGTTTGAGACACAAGCTAGTCAACTTTAGGAAAGTACATAGTCTTCACAAGGCAAGTTAGATGCACCATCTTTGAATAAAAATCTTTAATAGTTTTAGCGATTTTGTGTTATACATTGCTACATTGGTGACAAACAGCAGAAACGTCATGTCGAATTCACTCGGGCCACATGGATCGGTTGAACAGTTGAATGAATAAACTGTTTCCAAAACTTCAGTGTTGAGCAAAAATATTTGATCCGGACGGTTGATTTTCATACTCTTTCAATGACTTTGGCAGCGAAGCGGACCTCAGTGACACTGGATTTATCAGTTGAGACAAAGAGCTTGTTACCTTCGATCATTTGTCTAATGACGAAGTTCATTCAGTACAGCGTTCATAGAGAGGAATATTCATTCACTGCAACCGGAGCATCACTTAAGATTATTGCGACTTAATGCAGTTTGCGTTAACAGTAGCATGCTGAGGCTCTCTTTTTGCATAATTTTTGAAAACTTGTATGTGTTTGTCAGGTTTGATATACTTTTATACTGTGAAATTTTTTCTGCTGATACTTTAATTTCAAAACTTTGCACAGTGATATCAAATCATCTACGCCAAATTCAGACACCACTTGGTTTAATTGATACCGTTTACATAACTTTTCGGTAATTTTTGAGCACAATTGAACTGAAACTAAAATGGAAGTTTCTGTACCAAAACAATTAGAAATTGTGATTTGCAGGCCACCAAATGTAGAGTACGGGTCATGCCTTGATGTTTTTTTTTTTTTTTTTTTTTTTTTTTCCACCCTGGAACTGAGATTACAGTTATTCAATGGCTTATTTGTATTACTTGATATGATACGCATGAGGAATGAGGTGTATCAAGGTTCGTTCAGGAAAACAGCGTTGTCACGTCTCTGCAACCTGCGTCTTTCAGTACATGTTTAGTGTTAACCTGGAAGTTAGAGTAAATTATTTATTCATTATTTGTTAATCAGCACACTCTTAGATGTTCGTAATAAGATGAGAAACATTAAATATTCATAGTTTGTCCCGCGCTTGTTTTATTTTTATTATTAATTTTCCTATCTTTGCTATTTGTGCGTAAGGGGAAAGGGTGTCAAAATAAAAGTTAATCTGGAATGCAGTAAATCACAGTCGTCTCTATTCCCTATTCGTACATATGGTTATCCCGATCAAAACCATGTCACGTGATGTGACGTCACTAGCATGACTGTGCAACCAAGTGTAACACAATAGCAATGCACGCAAAGAAATTATTTCTACTTTAGCAATCTAAATTTGAGGATGGATTCGGTAATAAATAACATCTATTATACAAAAAAAAAAAAAAAATACTTGTGACCTTAATTTAATTACTGCTAACTTAATGCAGTTGAATTTCGAAGTTACAAATTGATGCGCTCCAACTCCCAAGATGCAGCTCGCCTGATTCAGCGGTTGTTTAAACAAAGCATGGCGTAAGCAATTTGCGCTTGTTACCATGGTTGACCCTAATGAATGCTGCTGTTTCTACGGAGATATATTATGTAAAGCATAAACCAATTAAATATTCTTTCTAATTATTTCTGTATTAGGTTTCAAATATTCTATATGTATAATTAAGTTGAATAATAGATTACAATAAGTTTTATTTGTATGAATTATCAATGTAGTATAGTTTGAAGGTGGATTTTATTGAAATTGTTTGAGAAAGTCTTTAACTAATGGCGAGAAAACAAATATTTTAAACGTGCTTTCAAATTTCTGCAAATAGGTATCCGGCACTCGCAATAAAGGAGGTAGTACCCCTAACCTCAGAATTTACCGGTCTCTTGTCACTACCGCTTATACTTGGCACGTGCTTCTGACAATCGGGAGTATACCTGGTACGAATTGCGGAAGGATACATTTTTTTTTAACGCCAGGATCGCTCTGAAAGTGAACAAATAATAGTGTAACGCTTATATCGGCAGATAAAATAAACACACCCTGAAACAAAGTTCTGAGGATGTAAATGTTAAATTACATTTTCTGACACGGCTCTAGAGCAAAGTTGTAAACTTTAAATTTCATTGCTTTTCTTACTGTAATTATTTAAGGGCTAAGGCATGTAAGTACAAATTATAAATTCCACTCAAACTTTGCTTAAATGAGGAAGGCAAAACACAATAAAATTAAATTAAATTAGAAAAAAAGTTATAATGTATTAAACGTTTGAAAATTAACATAAAAACGAAAGGCATTAAACTATTTTACATTCATAAATCCTTATACACACATTAGCATTGTCTACGGCATTTTATATAAAAGATGACATATCATGAACATCCGAGCCCGTATTAATGCAAATATGTAGGTGTAAATATTGCATTCTCACCCGGCCTGGTGCTTTCCTCGGCAGCTTTCGGTTGTTCTCTCGTAACATTTTCAATGGCAAGCAGAAACTCGTTGGCGATGCATCTCTCACTGCCAATATCGTATAGATAACCCCAGCGGCAACCGCACTCATATCTTCCTGGTAGGTTAAAGCAAGCTTGCGTGCTAAGGTTACATTCATGAACGTCCCTTTCACATTCATCAACATCTGCTCACATTCCAAACATAAAAAGTTGTAATGGGTGCTAGTTTCAATATAATATTATTTTTAAAGTTTTCTTATATCTGAGTGTCAGATTAATATTGTTTTATTTACCTGCAAGCACTAAGGTTATGTTTGCTAACACAAGGATCATTTGAAAAGTTCGGTAAACTTCCACGAATTATTCTGACATTATCATTGGCAAGCACAATCCTTGTAACGCTCTGTGATAAAGTTTCAGCCAAATGCGACGTATAGTGTTTGAAAGTCATCTGGATCGACAGCTGGCACATTTGTTATGAACCAGTGGGTGGGGACAGTGGTTAAACATTTTTATTTGAAGAGGTGGACGACCGAGCGTGTCAAAGAGGATCTGGATGAAGTTCATTGAAATTCTGCACCAGCATTGAAGACTATATCTTTGCAAATGAGTTTAAACGTGCTCGTACAGGTACAGAAGATGAAACGTGCTCCTGCCACCCAATTGAGACCAGTAAAAAGGATATCGTTAAAATATCCATGCTATCGTAATGAAAGACTCAGATAAAAACCGTAATGCCTACCTATGAAAAAGTTGTTTGGCGATAGATGCCAAACTTGTGGAATGTGTAGAAAACACACGCGAAAGAACATTTCAATGCAGCGTTTGGGGATGTTTAATTTCAATCTGTATCGATTTGCGACCACAGAGTCAACTTGAATCTACCATTACACACCTGTGTCGAAAAGAAGTCAAAGCAGTGAACTATTGGTGAGCAGAATTTTGTTGGGAATGCGAGTTTTTTAATAGGGTTTTCCAAGATAATTCTGATACATTACCTTGAAAAGGGTAAAGGGCTATTATGCATTGAAGGTAAAACACCCAACATTGGCGCAGAAAGAAGTGCTGTTTTTCCAGGATAACACGCTGTCCATCGATCATCGCAATGGCAAAGATTCCGAAATTTGACTTTAAATCCATTTTTCACTGTTCCTTATCAACTCTATTACCCGGACTTAGCTCTTAGTGACAGCTTTCTGTTCCGGAACTTTCAAAGTTAGTTCGTCGAATAAGAATGTCATTGCATATTAGGAAAAAATCACATTTTTTTCCTACAAAAATTTGGAAAATCGCTGGGCAAATCTGTAGTCTTCGATGGGGACTATGTTGAGAAATAAAAGTGATATTTTTCATAAAAAAAAGTATTGAACTTATTTTTTTACCAGCCTTTCAAATGATTCTCGTGGAATAGAAAGAGCATTACGTCTTTACTAAGCTACTGGTTGTAGATTAGATTATGCTGAAATTTAACGGTTATGCTCAATTTAGCAAGTTGATCCGGTTATCAATGTTACTTATGGAGTTGCCATCTTGAGACCACCAAACCGTTCCTTTTAATTATAGAGAAGATTGAGTACCAAGAATTGAACCAAAGATATATATATATATATATATATATATACATCTTAAATTAATTTTCATAACCTCAAATACTATATTATCGTTTATTTTATGTTTATATACTTTATTATAGTAAATTTGTTTACACATTACAAAATAATACTGTGGCAATTTTACCCTAAGTTTGCATAAATGAACTTTTAGTTACACACTATTACAGGTTTAATGTTTTTGTTAAAACCTGCAAAACGATTCAATGTCATCAGATACATTGATATAAGCAATTCTATGATGCCATGTTTACAAGAAATGTTCAATTTTTTAGCTGAAATTATTAAAATTATCTGTAAATTATCTTTGCATTTTCTATAGTTAAGCAGTCAAATGGGATTATTTGAATGAAGCTAAATTTTAATTTAAAAATAGATGTGAAAGAAAACTGTATAAAACATGAACTAACTTCCATTAGTAATCTAATACAATTTTGCACAAACACCAAGCAATTAAACCTCGCTAAGTTGCAATTATGTCTGCAATTCTGCATCGGTTTGCTCTCCCATAATTTTTGTCTTTAGGAAATTAAAATAATATAATCCTCTGAAATGAATGTCTTTTGCAATTTGGTGAATCACAATAACCTGCAATCTTTTCATGTAATTAAATTGAATGTAAACAGAACAATATAAACTAATAAGGCTAGTCTCAAAATTACAGCATATGAGACCAGATATCGGCCTTTCGTTCTAAGTTCTTATCTTCGGAATTACTCTAGCTGTTCGTTGGTTGTTTTACTGTAATTTAAGCCTGTTTATTGCATGAATCTAATGTGAGCTAGGTACATTCGAATATTAAAAAAAATCCAATTCCATTTCTAACTAAATGACTGTGTTTTCGTTTCCTCCTAATGCACAGTGGGAGGATATATATATAGTTTTTATAGTAATTTAATGTTATTTTTGTTTTCATAAATGAAACGGTAGCGAGTAATGCAGTTTTTTGCAGAATAATTCGTTCACAAAGTACGAGCCTCGTATAACAGACTTTGTACACGAGTTTACTGTAAATTCTGTAAATTAATTATTGCAATCTAGTTCGAATTACATCTATTTCTTCACAAAATGGATAAAGTCTGAATTAACATAAAAGGAGAATAAATTGCTGTCCCAGTATGTTTATCTGTAGCAGGAATCCGTCTGCATACATGTGCAGTCTTCAGAAGTTGGTTAGAGAGTTTATAATGCCGGTCGTTTCATAAAATGAGAAATTAATGTAGCATATAAACTGATTTATAACGCTAGAACACTTTTTAAAGTTTTTAACTATAGATTTACTCCTAATAATTCAATTTCCGTATTTTCAGAAACTATTTTTCTTATTTATTTAAATGGTATATACCTACAGAAAATTGTTGTGCAGAAACAGATATTGGTGCCGATGGAGTGATTTTTAAATTATGGTTTTCAGAACACCCCCCCCCCCGTCTAAGAACGTGATTTCCCTGAGTTTCAGAAACTATTCTGCTTATTTAAATGAAGTGGTATATACGGAGTTTCGTTGCAAAAACATATATTAATGCTACTAGAGCGATTTTCCATAAACAGAATTCTCCATGCTCAGAAGCGTGGTATGGTATTTGGCACCATGTTGCACTAGGATTGCCTTTTGTATATAAACACCAACACCGTCCTTGATTTAAGATATAAGATAAAACATTTTCACCATTATATTATAAAATAATATAACTTAGTGATTAATTTATTTGATATTGAAGTTTGTATCATGTAGTAAAATTGTTTAATCTGAAATTATGCTAGAAGAATCACTGCTATTAACTAAAGGAATGTCCTGAGATGTGAAATGTCAGGCCCAGAAAACATATTCACAAGTCACTGTGTTTTTTTTTTTATTCTTTTCTATTTCCACCCAAAGAAATTTAACAAAATAAGTACCTCTAACCAACTTTGAAGCGAAATTTAAATAGCTATCACACATTTATGGAAACTGCCTGCAGTATATATTATACTCCCTTTACCAATGCATATTCCAAACTTGGAATTCCATTCGAAGCCCGGCTCTTTGCAAAAACAGCTGACATTCCATTGATTCAGCACGATAGGTACAAAGTTAACGTTACTGGAGCGATTAAAACTACATTGCTGTTCATGGGGCGGCGCTACTGCGAAGCAGGGGTTCTTTTCGGAATGCCAGCACTCATCCAGGCTTCCGTAGTATTTGAGAGGGCAGCAAGGATCTGTAGAAATGTAAGCACAGCGATAGTCGTAATATTATTTTTAAAAATATGGAGAAAAATACTGAAAGGGAGTAAATGCTTTATTTAAATTATTGATTTAAGCACCAAGCAGAATTATCGAAATTTAGAAAGCACAGAACAACTTAAACCTACCAAAGATCAATTTTTATGTATTATACTACTGCGTGGTTTCGTGGCTTTAATATCTTAAATATAACAGAATACATTATAAATAATTTTGTAAATTTTAAAACAGAAATTTCGGAATATTACTTTCATGTATTAGGGTTGCAATACACAATTGTAATAAAATGGATTTAAGCAAAAATAATACGCTTATAAAACAAAGAAAAAAATTAAAAAATAGGAACACCTCTACTCCTGAGGTACAGAATGGACTTAAAAGCATAGTACATAGGTATTTAATACTGGTGTTGCAAACTTATACAGGCTGTGTTTGACTTGGTTATAAACTTTCAGGGAAGATATAGCAGTTGAATATGAACAATTTTTTATGTTCAGGAACTAGATATTTTGTGTATGTTGTTGGCTTGGTTAATTTACAAACGCTCTTTAACATCTCAGGTCATCAGCACCCCGGCCGACATATTTTGCTCAGAGGCCTCTTCTTTCAGGTTTGGGGTTCTTGTTCGTGCCGTAAATGTACGACAGGGGCCCACGGCTTCACTTCCCTTCCGAAGGAAGCCATACTTAGGCTTTTTACTCCCGAAAAATCCATCGATCCTGAACCCGCAATCTTGAGTTTAGAAGGCAAGTATGGTTACCAGTACACTATCAGGAACAATACATTTTGTGTATGTTACTAATTGGTGTATCAAAGCAGAATAACAACCTAAAATTTTGGTTATATTTTAGTTCATTTTTCAAATAAGTAATGTAAAACTCTTTCACCAGTAGTGAAAGCACAGGCATTGCAACACCGTACCTATTGCAACACCGTACCTATTGCAACACCGTACCTTCGACTGTAGGTGCAGTGTTGAAGAATGAGGCCTCGTTCCTGAGAATGCCACAGGCGATCATGATTCTTGCTACAGCGTTCTTCTGTCTCGATTGATGTGTCTGCATAAAGTTATATGAGATTTTTCCTAAAGAAATATAGATAGGAATTTAGTCGGGAGAGCGAGCAGATCCTCTTCCGATTCATCTCTCCGGAAAACTATTATCAGGGAAATCATTGACAATGTAAGAAAAGTGCGCTGGCGAACTAAAATACTAATCATGTCCTCTAGCAGCTGGGGATTTACAATTAGATCAATAAAATTGAATAGATTTGTCCATTTAAATATTCAGCAGTTAATATGGTACTATCAAGTGTCCTTGCAGTATTCTAGCCCACACATTCACTGCAGACCTTGTTGATTAATGACGACGTAAAAGTTAGGATTTTCATTTGCCCAGAGTTGACTATTTATGCTGTTAAGTATGCCGTTCATCAAAAAACAACTCATTATTCACAAAATGGAGTTCTTCGTTATACCTATGCAAAAACCAGTGTCAAAAATCTACTCCAGAAACATAATCACTTGGCCCTGTTCCCAGACCTTTTGACCTTAAAATGAGAACAAACCGTGTATGACTCTACACTGAATCTATTTTAAGTGTATTCATACGCAGCTGCTCACTGATCATAGAATTCTTATTTTCAGCAATCAGTGAAGTTCCTCTAAACACGATATGAGATAGTTGTCGCAATGTGTATGCCAACTGACAAAGCCTTATAGCTCATAATGTGAAAAGCATATCAGTAAGTTCTCTTAAACGTGTAATTTTTCCAATAGTGTCTTTCATAATTTTAATATCGCCATGGGAACATCATCATCTATATGAAAGAAAGCAAATTAATTTATTTTACCAAGGTTATTACGCAATGCTACTTAGAACAATTAGTACACGCACAACAAAGTGTCTAGCTTTCGTACATGGATTTCTATATGAAAATATTTCATATCGATCACCTCTATCTTCCTGAAAGCCTGTAACAGTATCTCATATACATTCTGTATATAAACAATTAAACTGGATTTTTGTATAGCGGGTCATGCTTATTAAATCAGAAGTTCCTAGCTTATTGCCAACATGTCATATCTAATGTTTTGACTTAAATTTAGATTAGTTTCTTCAAAATAAGAATACTTATGTTAATTATGTATTTAAATTTTTTCAATTAAACTTTTAGTGTAATAGTATTTTTTTACGAAATGAAATTCTTTATTTAAAAATACATTTTTTTTCGATAGGTGTTCGAACAAACCTTCTGCAGACGGTTACACAGAAGCGAAACTCAAGTTTTTTTTAATAGTGTTTAACGCACATTTTTACTATAGACACACCACATAAGGTGGGCACTGATGATACATGAGATGAAATGATAAATTGGGAGAGGTTTTTTTTTGAAAGGAAGGAAAAGTTCCAGACCCAAGTTTTGGGTACCTCCCCGGCATTTACCATTTATGAGGACTAGGGCAAACCTGGAAAAAAAAAACCCTCAGTCAGGAAGACACTCGTTGGAATCGAACTCCAGACCTCTCGCTCACGAATCCGCACCTTAACGACCTCGGCCACCCGTGGCGGTGAAACACAAAGCTGGTATATCAATTATTCAATATTCCAGATAACTGTGTTATGTTATAGAAACCTCTTTTTATATGTCCCAACTTGTCTCATAGGAAATAATCCAGCAAATGGGTCTCTCACTTCTCTCAAAGAATTTCCAGCGTAATTCAGTTGATTGAACAAAAACTTTCCTTCTGTGGTTTAATAATGCATTATTTTTGTTTCTGTACTAGACTTTCTAGTAAACATTTCCTGGGACTCGAACCACGGATCTTCGACTATCGTGGCTGTACTCCACCATAGTCTCCAATATCTCTCAGTAGACTTCATAATTAACCAAACTATTAGGGTTAATTTATGTTAATTTTTTTTCGACAAAAGCCGTTTTCATGCTAATATTTGGTGTCAGAGTCAAATGGGAAGAACACTAGATGTCACGGCTGGGATTTGAACCACGGCTCTTTGGCTTACCGTGTGGTTAACCATGAAGCCTGGACAAGTACTCCAAGGTTTCGAGTCGCCTTTTAGAAGTAAATTTTCTGTAAAGAGACATTACAGATTTCCAGAGTATATAGACTTAGGTAGGAGAGATTCGCAGTTTTGGTCGGACAGGACATGGTAACTCAGATGGAAGTTCATCAGCACGATAAGACGAAAATCCACGGCATAAGTTCCGGTCGTGATCTCGTGTTTTTCCCACCTGACTCTGATTCTAAACCTTAGACTTTTATGAAAAAAATCACATTTATATAATAATTATTCTAATTGGAATAATGAGTAGATAGTTTTTTTATTTTACAGGTTCTTCTGCTTTAGTAAGCATGACCCATTATTACAAAATCTGTTTCACTTATTTATACTTACGTTTTCAATGATAATGTTAAATGTCTATATACAAACACCGGCACCGATGACGATAAGGTACACACTAGACTAGATAGGTAGGTCCTGTTTGATAACCTTTTAGCCTACCATTGCTGCCGAAGGATGGTCAAGCATGACCTAACTATCTAGTGAGGTACGGGCTTTGAATTTAGATAGAACTACGTTAACTATTAATATTGGTAATATTAGCTTTAATAATAATAATAATAATAATAATAATAATAATAATAATAACAACACACTATGCATTCTCTAATGGTTTCAAACAATATATTGATATATATTATTTATTGTTCATTTTATTGGAATTTGGATAAAACGGAGTTGATACCAAACATCACAATTCAATCGAGGTCGCATTGTGGCAAGTGGAAAGCAAATTTACAGATTGTAGAAAATGCAAACAATATGCAAACCTACCACTATATGCATAACGAATACTTCTTTATTTTAATCAAAGCCTTTATTACTCACAAAAATAATGCTCTTCATCTATACTATATTTTCAAATTCACTGTGTATATCCATAATTACATATATACACATAAGTGTCTGAATATAAAACATCGTATAAGAAGCTCCTTAGACACTATCTAGAATTATAAGTGAATGAACGTGTTACCATTAAGGTCTCCATCGATTCAAAAATTGGACAAAGCTCATCAAGGCAACATGCCCCAGTCGCGGATTTGTTGTCTTCTAAACCCAAGATCGCGGGTTCAAATTCGGCCAGGATCGATGGATTTTTTTCGAGGGTAAAAATCTCAAGTATGGCTTTCTTCAGAAGAGAAGTAAAGCCGTGTGTCCGGTGTCGTACATTTACAACACGAAAAGGAAACTCAAGCCTGAAAAAAGAGGCCTCTGAAAAAAAAAATTGTCGGTCGTTTCACGCCCTGAAGGGACGCTGATGACCTCAGATGTTAAAGAGCGTCCGTAAATAAACCAAATTAACAACAAAAATCGCAGATTTGCGCTACTCCTGTGGAGAATTCGGTTGGGTTGTACACATCTTGGATTTGGTTTCAGCTTTTTGGGTTTCAGCCCATAAAGCTGGGAAGTTATTTTCTATTCAAACACACGTCAATGCACAGCATAGTCGGTGAACCTTTCCTGTTTCGCCTATATTTTTTAGGGATCACTAATAACACTAGTCTGATATATGACTGAAGGAAAACGCCAATGGAAAAGGGTTGTGTTTATAATTGTTTTCCTTATTGTATTTGGCGAATCGATCATATGGCATGTACCTGTCAGTAAACAAGCAAGGACAAACTGATTGACGGATGAATCATTCGAAATAATTGAATACATTACTATAACATAGGTATGCTTTGGGAAGCTTTCTTAGCTATTACCTGAAAGCTTTCATAACATTTATTAACCTACCAGGACAGAAACTGTAAAGAGCACATTGGTAGAGGATGCTGTCATCTGCTCTTGGGTCTCCATGACGCCCATTATGTTCTGTGTCCCAACAGGATGCAAAGTTGTCGCAGGGTTCCCCAAAAGTAACGAGATTCAGCTCGCCAAGCATCGCATACCAGCACATGTAGTAGCTTGCAGAAGTCTATTAAAAACGGCGTTTATGGAAATTAGCAACATATTTTTGTTTATATTAGGGTTGCACGAGGGTTAACTTTAAGTTGTTACAAACGACTACTAGGTGGCGCTATTGAGATATGTCATTACTATTTTCGCAACAACTGACATTTGTTATTGTGAAAATAGTTGCAGCTTAGGACTCGACATAGTAGTTTGTTTACAATGAGTGTTTTATCAAGGCAATTTTGCGAAAATATGGAAATTTCACGTGTTGGATGATTTTTTACCATTTTAGCAAATGCCTAACTCAACAGCAATGCATAATATCGCTTCATTCAATTTTGGTAACGAAGTATCATCAGAAAAGACTGTTTACAATTGGATTGTAGACTTTCGTCGTGGTAGAGCGTCCGTCAGTGATGAATTTCATGAAGATCAACCAAAATCAATTGTCAATTTAAAATACATAGCAACATGATTGAAGAAAATCGGCACGTGATTTATAGTGAGATAGAGCATTCTTAAGCATATCGACCGCTGCAGAAATTCGATTTTGAATGAATATTTAAAGACCTGTTTCCGATAGATTCCCCATAATTAGACCGTATCTTTAAAAACGCTTGTGTTAATTGATATAATGAAATGCTCGAAAAATTCCACCGGGGAACTGAAAAATCGTGTATAACATCGTAACATGTGACGAAATTTGGATATATATGAACCAGAAACTAAGCAACATCCACTGTTTGGATATTTCAAGATGAACCGAATCCCACAAGTTGTTCGTTCACGAAACACTTCCAAGAAGATTATTTTTGTTTCTTCGGTTGTACTGGACATGTCACTATCATTTCTTTAGAGGATCGAAGAATATTAATACTGAATGGTATATAACAATTTATTTGCCAAACGTCATCGATGAAATCAGGAAAAACAACCGAAAACGTTGCATTATTCATCATGACAATGCCAGCTCTCACATAGCACGTCAAACAATTAATTGTTTGAAGTATAAAAAAGTCGAAGTAATATCTAATAACCCGTATCGCCTGATTTATCCTCTAACGACTTCTTTTTATTCCGGAACGTGAAACAAAAAAAAATTCTTACATAGCGATTTTGATCGCCTCAAGAAGCTGTTGAAGCCTTTAAAAATAATGTTTTTGAAATACCAACTTCATAGGGGAAAAATATTTCCAGAACTGTTTGAACGCATGCAAAAGTGTATAAATGTTAAAGATAAATATTTTGAAAACAACAAAACAATTTGTTCCAAAAAAGCTTTTTTTCTTTCCTAGTTTTTATAACAACTTAAAAGGTAGCCCTCGTAACTATATTCATCTTAGATTTTTCTGCTCCTATGTTTAACAATAGCTTAAAATTTGAGCAGAACCTTTGCACTGCAGTATGTGTCATTCAAGATGTATGGTCTTGAATATTAACTTTAATTTGTGAGATTTTACCTTCGGAGTCATTTAGAGGCATTCATTAATATGAAATACCAAAGAAGTTATTTTATTACGATGATGACAATGCCATTGAACTCATATAGAACGTAATCATAGCTTGTATATTTAATGTCATAACACTTTCTACACGGTACTTGCGGGAACCAAACTCACGGAATTTAAAGAAAGCGCTGCTTTTTATGAAAAGATTTGGATAGCTGTGTAAATTTTCCAATTCTTATTCAATAAAATACTATTTGTGTCTTAGGACTCGTTAAGCAGAAGTCTATGACCCTCGTCAAATAACGATGTGGTCGAAAAGGAAATGTCAATAGCAATATTTACTTGAATATTTTATAAAATGTATCTTTCCTCAACTTAATGCTATGACAGATGCTGAAAACCATACGCTGATGTACGTATTGACAAATTTTGGATGGGCATTCGAGCGCAATGGTTCAATTATGTAGCCAGCTCAAAGCCTGTAGCTTACACTGACGTACTTTTTCCGTGAAATATGTTGCTACAGCGAGAATATTAAGGGTTTACCTCCACATTGAGGGCAGAATCATAGAAACAAATGCGAGAATTACATAAATTGTTTTTGATTGTGAAGGTAGACAGATATTTATTTATTTGCATTGCGTCCCGCGCTTTTAATTCGGAATATATGACATTTATTGGATTGGATTGAATTGTTGGTTTTCGTCCGTATCTTTCATTCTCAGAAACCCCGCTGAATGAACAGGCAATCGGAATTATAAAGTTGATCAATTAATTGGCTTTGCAGTTTATAAATACACCATAAAATCTTTTGCGCACCTTTACTCCCAACAAGTTTTAGCGAGCTCTAGAATAATCTTGGAAGTATTAGAAAATACATTTCCTTAAATACTGTATTATAATAAAGATATTGTTAATCTCCCCAGAGCTTCAAAGATGTGTTCCGCAGTCCTCTCGGATTGTTCACATAGGCGGCACGTGTGATTTCCGTGGCGGAGTCTCATCGCCCAATTTCTAGTGATAATTCCAATAGCTTTCCTGAATTGTTTGCTATTTCTATTCAGCCAGAGTACTATTAGATTTTTAAATAAGAATTTTACCCGCTTCTTGAGACCGGGAAAGTTCTTCCCATCTTATCTGATGTTCTCTTTTGTTGCATTGATATTCTGCGTTTCTAGCAGTGTTCTTGCTAATGCCACCGAAAGGGTTTGATCCTATGAAGTCAATCGTAGCTCCTTCTTTTGCCAGTTTATCTGCTGCTTCATTACCTTCTGTACCCTGATGCCAAATCCCTGAATAAAGTTCTAGTTGATTATTTGTAGAAATGCTAATGAGAGTTTGCGGACATTCCCGTACAAGTCTAAAGATGACTTGAGATATAAGTGCATAACTAAACTGTCTGTGAAAATGAGTATAACATCTTTTCACATAATTTAAGACAGATCAAAAGGGCTATACTTCTGCCTGAAAAGGTATAATAGAGGTACTATAGAGGTTAGGAACATGAAAATACATGAAAGAGGAACATGTAAAATGAATACAAGAGGATTTTACTAAACTTTTAAACACATAATACTTAACGCTTATGAGAAATGTTGGAGTGCTTTATAAGTAGGTTTGGAAATTCTGAGAATTGCATGGTAAAGTTGAAGATCGTATTGAATACTTGTATAATATAACCATAGTGCCAAGTTTATTGACAGAATTTGTGTTTTTCGATTTTATGTTCTCTGAAACTTTCCCATTATATTTAGAATGAGAAAGTATGTTTATTGTGGTAAGGTGGCAAAGATGCGGGAAAACATGAATTAAAGTCTGTTCATAGTTCAACAATGCGACGTTAAAAGTGGAAAATGGCAGTACTGTTCCAACTTAGTGTACGTCACAAAACAGTGAGGTATATGAGTGAAGATGTATGTTTGCGTGTAACACACCTAATCAAATTCCTTGTGAAATAGTCGGAAATATATGACGGACGGAATGGATAGACCACACTCTAAAAGTTCTGTAAGTGTAACCGGTGTTTAAATATTAAAACAGTGGTTGTAGATTAATCTCCCTAGCTCATTCACAACAACTGCACTGTACTAAGAGTTCCTTACAAATCGTCGCACATTAAATGCTGAATATTACTCAACAATTCTCAAAGTTCCAGTAAAAATACAAACAGGTGTTTTTTTCAGGATAATTCCCTTTCACAAGTAACTGATCGCACCACCATAATTGAAATTGAATGTTCTTTCACGCCTTCTTTACAACTTCGGACTATCTTGCCGGTCTTCTTTCTGAGTGATTTCTGCAAGTTTCCGGACCATTGGCTCAGTGTGTATTGTAAAACAAGGGGATATTCTTAAAAAATAACGACTTAATTTCGAAAAATGGATTAGTAATTTTATACTATTTACTAAATTTATTGTATATTTGCCCACACCACAATTGTGCTAAGTTTGTAAAACATTTAACTTGGGCAAACTATTTTTAGGAAGTTGTTTGGTGAATTATTTTTTAGAATACAGACGTGGTTTTAAAGTGCTGTCATTCCCCATAAATATACAATATGTTGCTCGTTTTAGCTAGCTTTCTTTACCGCTGAGTATAGGGTCTTAGTGTAGTTGTTGGAAAAAAAAAACGTATTTGATTGATTTGAAAGCATATAGTCGCATCACAATGTTATGAACAATTTAGAATGAATAGCAAAACTGGAATTAGATGCATATAAACGAACCATTAACACCGAACAATATACTATGTAGTTTAACATTTATTATGCATTAGAAATTATATATAATATTTTAGTTGCTTGTTTAACGATCTGAATGAGACAACAACTGTAATAAAATATTTTCTTTAATGAACAGAGGCTTTCCACAGTGACTGTAGAACATGGCCAAGAATGATGTGAGCAATTCACTATCGTAAAGTAAGTTTAATTCTAATGTCGGGTAACCAAACAAGGCCAAAACTGATTATTTTAAATTAAGGGTCAATTTGGTACACAAAATAAAACATGTCTATGCAATTATTAATGGGTTCTACATACTTTTTAAAATAAAAAATATATTATAATAGTCCACGCGCTTGTTTATATTTTCCCTTTTGAGAAATTTTGGTTCCTGAGATTTTCATCAATGGGAGCCAACGTAGATTGTTCATGAATCAACTGAGAAATTTAATTATGAAACCTTTTGATATAAAGCCTTTTAGCTACCTACCCTCCATTGAAATCTCTCTAGAGGCCCCTCAAAGGGCTGAGCACCGATCCAATCCAGAAGTTTAAGTCTTTGACATTCCTTATCGGCTTCTTGAAGACTTTCCACATCCTTAGGATTGCTTAGATTCCAACTGTGGTGCTGCATTAGTATTACAGTGTCTTTATCACGTTGAAACTCAGCTTCCGTCACTTTCTGTCAAGAAAAATTAAATTAATTACAGTATTTATTGCCCAGTTATTCACTGTTTTAGATAGCTTTCTATGTCTTCTTCAGCTTGAGCGATTTCATATCTTTAAAGAAAATCTTTCTTATAGCTACTTTTTGTAAATCTCGTTCTCAGCCTATTTAGCGAGAAAGCTTAGTCAGAAACTAAGGCTGTACTTATATTAAATTTAAATTTCTTATGAATTCCACCTAAAGATTATCACCGTACACAAAATTTAATTACAGAAAACTTTGAGCTAACAGTGATAAGAATGAGGAGGAAAATTTACTTTAAAAGAATAAAATAAATTGTGTTGAGAATAGGGAATTTTGGGAACATATTGTTTATTGTTCGTGCTACTAGTTTGTATTTAGTAACAATTGTAATATATTTTTTGTGTATTTTTGTGTTAATTTTTAATTGGATACTTCTACTTTAATGATTTGTAAATGAAAAAATTATCAACTGTCTAATTTAAGAAATTTCACTCGAATCTGTGTATCAATACTCCAGTTACACTATGAATCTTATGTCAAATCTTAAAAATATGTTAGTTTTCTAAGATTTGAGACCAAAATATATTAAAAGGTAATTAATGATTAATTTATAGTTTTAACAGCCATAGTCGAATGATACTGAAACTTTTAATGTGCTAAAATAATATGATAAAGTTCAAAGAATGTAATGAGGCCATTTTGAACTTACCTCGTGTAAATATTGTAAGCATTCACTGAAACTTGACTCACAGTATTTGCGCACTTCCCAGTGCAGAGATCTCAATGGACGGTCCGGAAACTCTTTAAACAGGTTCTGTGGGTTAAAATAAAGTAGAAAAGTGTCTATAGTGAATATACGTACAATAAAAGGAACATCTCTCTCACCTTATGCGTTCCATGATAAACAAAATATACCCAAACTTCATTTGCTAATGTAATATTTGTAGCAATCTTTTCCGTTTACCCCTTAATAAATGCATGGGATTCGAACTATGGGCTACAAATGCATATGTGTCACAAGAAGTCAATGAAAATGTCTGTGCAATAGGACCCAATGTCTTCAGAATACTTTAATTTTTAAAAGAGCTTGTGACTGTATTCTGAGTTTTAATGTACTGTAATCATTGTTATGAAATGTCACTAATCCTTAGTTTTGAGTAGAGATGTATAGATAACAAATGCAATCGACATCTATCGATATTCGATACCTATACATATTTCAGTCTCGATACTCGATACATTTACATGTTTTAGACTAGATATTTTCGATCACGACTCCGCGTGATAGGCGCCCGGAGGTGGCCAGCATGCTGATCACATGCCCTCCTGCAATACTGCCCCCTACCAATGAAGTAGTAAGATCAAATGCATAGGTTACCGGGGCAGGCCAAGGCTCACCGCCAAATGAGAAGAGAAGCTTTTTTTTTAATAGTGTTTAGTGTTGTTTTTACTAATGAGGCACCACAGGCGGTGTACACTGATGGTGTATGAGATGAAATGATAAATAGGGAAAGGATATTTTTTTAAGGAAGGAAACGTTCCAGGGCTAAGTTTAGGGTACCTCACCAGCATTTTCCATCTATGAAAAAAAAAAAAAAACACCTGATTGGACGTTTCTGGTGGGAATCAAACTTATGAGTTCGTGCCTTAACGGCCACGGCCATCCGTAGCTGTAGAGAGAAGAAGAGGCGACTAGATATTTTTACTCGATATCTATAAATGTTTTACTCTCGATATTTTATATCTATGCCAGAATTCTCGTTTTATTATTTTGAGAGTGTTAATATATTAAATTAATAAATCTTAATGTCCTTACTCAAGAAGTCCGATTGGTGAAAACGTTTTATGAGCAGGGACATGTTTCTTTAGGTTGCTATAGTTGTGAGATTTTCCACTTCGCGAAAACTTTTTTTTTTTTTACAAATGCCGCAATTACCACTCACAGAACTCAATTGGAACATTATTCACATTATCCGAAGAAAATATACACGAAATGCACCGCCTTCTGTTACTTCAAAATAGCAATTAATTTGAAAATAACATCCAGGTATTAAGTGCTTACTTTACTTTATCGATTTTGATGAGAGCGCTGCGAACTATTTTCATCGGCTTCAATTGATGCATTCGCCACCACCCTGACCCTTAGGAGAACATAATAGTAGCACAGCCTCGTAGGGATGTCAGCAGTAAACAACATAATTTATCATCGACTACGGGCAGAACCTTCCCTTTCTCCGCACATGTACCTAACATGACGCTAACTCAGCTCGATGAACACTCATGCTCTTGTATTGTTGGCAGCACAGGACTTTAAACAACGACAATTCCTTGGCTTTCGGCAAACGTAAATTAAACAGACAATATAATGTAAAATAAACGTTAATGCTAAAGAAGTACAATATCGCTTAAAAGATCGCATGACTTTGCTCCGCATAACCAGACATTCTGATACCACAATTGGTATGTGCCTTTGCAATACTAGGTACTCTCCCACTGATGCCTACACGAGCATATAAATGAGGAAACCTGCTGAAAAACACCCAAAATGTGTCCGGGAAAGGTAGTTCCTAAGCACGGGGAGGGGGGTGGAAACTATTGTTCATCATCTACATTTATTGTAATAATTAACATAAATACAATAGTGCATTTAACAATACTATTAATTTTAATTAAAAATCCATTGAATAGGAATAAATTGAAAAGTTTTTCTCTTATAAATATACATCTAAATACTACATACAAAAGTAGAAAAAAGTAAATAAATCAGGAGTATTGTTATAAATGTAGAGAAATGCTTATTTTAACCCTTGTACCACAAAATTACGCATTTCCCTCGTAAAAATTGCTTACTGGTACATCTAATGTCCTGCGTTGAACCTAATGGTACGTCACTGGAAAAGGTTGAGAATCGCTGCATTAGGGTTTATAAGTACCCCCATAACAAAAAACCAAAGAATTAAGGTCAGCTAATCTGGGAGAACATGCTACTGAAATTTCTCGACCAATCCATCCCCCATTTAAGGACTGGGTTACGTGTTGTGGCACTATGTGTAGAAAATGAGGCGACGCTCCATCATGCATAGATCACATAAGTTACTCTACTGATGCCTACAACCTCAGCTGACTGTATACGAATGGCTTAGAGATAAACACAACCAATAAGAAAAGAGAAACGAGTTACGGCCAATGGATACATATTATAGAGCTTATATTCATCCTAATAGTCTTCAAAAATTATCCCATATTATAAATGTAAGAAAATATTTTTCGTTAATGGGAACTTTTTGATAGTTTTGATGAACTCTGCGAGCTGTATAATATGCAACACTTTCACTTAAACACTCTGTTTAAAGCAACTGTAGAGAAATATACGGTTCATAAATTTTAGAGCTAATGCTCCGATAATGCGGCAGGAAAGTATAATTGGCTATTTTATTTTATCCAAAGATGAGCAAGGAAAGTAAGATTGCCTGTCTTGAAATAAAGGAAAGAGCCGGAAAGAAATAATAAAACTCACCCTGGGAGCAGTGGTCTCATTTAGATGAAAGCGACGGTCAAAATCGCCAAACTTATGTGCCCGGAGGTAATACCCCACCTCCCGTACAGCCTTGACACGCCATTCTATGTCCTCCGTTTCATTTTCCCGTTTATTTCCTTCCTCAGAGCTCATTTCGTACTCTTTCTCCTCCTCCATAGCTATTGTAGACCCCTGTTCCTCGGTATCGGATTCGTCTGTCTCTTCCATCTCTTCTTCATCCTCTTCTTCGTCGTCATCATCATCACCATCGTCGCCATCGTCAACGTTCTCATTCAAAGTAACGAGAGTTTTTCGGGAGAAAAAGAGTAGAACAAAAAATAGAGTAATTCTGGTCATCCTGACTTATTGTTACTACAGGTCCTGCAAATAAAAACCAAACCATAATTACTACAGTACGAAGCTTGTAGAATATCAACGGAGACAATTCAATTATATTCCTAGGTATTGTTAAAGTTAGTACGATATTTACAAACATTTTGTTTAATTTCATACCATACAGTATAGAATAACGTAGCCAAGGAAAATTGGTCAATGCTATGTAGAGAAACACAACGCAAGAAAATTACATTAATAAAGCTCATTAAATTATTATTGTCCTTTTAGTCTTTAAGGTTTCGGGCAGAAATCGGCTTCTGATATCAACGTTTTAAAGCGCCTATAGTAGCATGACGCCATTTCCGGTGATGAAGGATTGTCTTTTGTAGAATATAAACTGACAGTAAAAGGAATTAAATATAATTATGTAAGTAAATACTGAAACTGTATTATGCTATAACAGCTGATTATGAAATTGCAAACGAAATATCTTAGTCCCCGGCCGGAATCCCCAATCCGAGGCCTCCAAACTGTTCACCTGTAGAGTACAGTTTCAGAATGCTTGGTTCCTTGACATTGTTTGCAGCTATATTTTCGTAACCATTTTTTACCTTAACAATTCAGTAGGCTTTTATTCATCTCATTTGTGATAAGTGTAAAATTTAATTCTTCTTAATTTTCTCTCTATCTGTTTGCACATGTGGGTGTTGGCTGTGTGTAGAAATTGAAATCACTTACACATCTTGTGATGAACTTTTTTCTGGGCTTTATCTGCTAACTTCAGCTATTACTTTAGTAAAGCTATAAGCTTTCTCTCCAAGAGAGAACCCTCCCCTTGTAATCTTACTATTGGCTGGCGATTTTCCAATCTGTGCTATTCTCTAGAATAGTTTTTGAAATAATGTTATATCCTCTACCATTGTTTCTTGAACAATGGAAATGTTCCGCTAATGCCAACATTTTATTGTGCCATCTATTAATATAGCGTGTCTTATTAATGCTAATATTTTGTCTGTTTAAGTGAAAATTTTGTCTTTTTTCCGCTCTGATGTTGCAACTTTATGTTTAGCTAATGTTTGAATAATGTCTACCTAATAGGCTAAAAATTATGGATAAAATCTGCCACTCAAACCAACAAATTTCCGCTCATGATTCAGCACTACAAATTATCTTTAAACCAAAACCTGGAAAAAAAAAAGCAAAGAATTCAATCTGAAATTCCTCGCCTTTGTGAACTTTAGTAAAGCCTTTGATTCATAGAACAAATTAACATGCTGCAAATCAAGGAACACACACACACACAAAGTCCGTGAGCGGACTTACGGGCGAAGCCATGCTAAAGTAAATACTGATAAGAAAGGCCAACCATTTAGATACGATTGATTGATTTATTTATGGACGCTCTTTAACATCTCAGGTTATCAGCGTCCCATTCAATTCAGGGCGTGAAAGGGACGACAAATTTTGCTCAGAGGCCTCTCTTTCAGGTTTGAGGTTCTTTTTCGTGCCGCAAATGTACGACACGGGACCCACGGCTTTACTTCCCTTCCGAAGGAAGCCATACTTAGGATTTTTACGCCCGAAAAAATCCATCGGTCCTGGCCGGGTTCGAACCCGCGTTTTGGGTGTAGTAGGCAAGTATGGTAACAACTACACCACCAGGACCGACATTTAGACACGAAAGAGAGTAAATCAAGGGATCTAATTTCTCCGAAGCTGTTTACATGTGTCTTGTACGACAAGACGATAAAAAAACCTACGTTTTTCAGACGACATTATTATTTTTGCAGCAAAACTGGGAAGTAAGCTCCAAGAGCCCTCTGCGAAAAGCAGACAAGTTGACTTGAAAATGAACTCTTTAAATATGAAAATGATGATAAATATATCTGAACTACCAGAGAACGTGAATAGCGAAATACTGCAGTACATACTATAACATGTTTATCTGAATAAACATGTAGACTTTTTGTGTAGAAGTAAATAATAAATAAAACAGAACAGTGGCTCTTGCTTGGAGAAAATTCTAGGGATTTAACTTCATCATGCAGAATACAATTCCCAAGGGAAGCTAAAGCTTGAGGTACTGAAATGCTGTATTCCTAGTGCTCATATGTGGTTGCCAAGACATTATACATAACAAGCAAGACCATGAACATAATTAAAGTATGACAGAGAAAAAAATGAAAGGAAGTGCTAGGTGTCTCATTTCGGAACAGAGTGTGCAACTTCGATCTGAAGAAACGGACGGACCTGAAAGATTTTAAGGAGGAAGTTCATTCTCTTAAACTGAGAAAAATTGACCGTGTCGCGAGTCTTCAGGAGACCAGGTGGACATATGCGGTCAGGGTGAGACCCTTACACCGGAAAGAGAGACAGACCTTGATACCGATGGTCACGTTTCTTTAAGACCCTAGCACGCAACCAATGGTTAAGAATAGCAAGAAATAGGACTATGTGGAGATATCTGAAGAAGAACTTAATAACAATTTAGGTATATATAGTTAGAGTGATTAGGCCAAGTTTAGAGTGTATGTACAATTCTAAACTAGGGTTGTGTCACTCGGTCTATCTCACAAAGTGAACCAAAGACCTGAGGTCTTTGGTCTTAACGATATTTGATAGTATTTTATTGTTATTTATTTATTCAACGTTTGACTGATCATAGTCCCACATTAATTTATAAACACACGACTGTGGAAACTTGCGCAGTCATATTTACAAATTGTTTTCGTTATCTCTTTTCTCATTTTTGTGGTGTTTGTAATCTTAAGGAAGTCCTTTTTAGACAGCACTTGTTAAAAGGAGAAATTTTAACAGTGGACATTACTATTAAAAGTAGAATATTAAGTATAAAGATAAACAAACTTCCAACTGATCAAACAATTCAATCGAATAAAAACAGTATTTAAAAATAAATATTATTAATATTTACATTCTATTCAGAGAAGTTCTAAAACGCAATTTAAAAGCCAATTTTTATATGTTGAGTACATTTGTATTATTTCAGATATACTGTGCAATATATAGATACATTCTGTAAAATAGAAATGCTGTTTATGGTTCTAGGATCAAATCTAACTATATCTACTTTAGTCTGTCGCATGTTATAACTGTCCCCATTATAATTAAAAAAGCTTCTTTCCCATAACACGATATACTAACTGTAACCTTTTCTTTATTATATGTTTTCAGCAAATATTTTGTTAACAATTGCGTTTTCAAAATTCATCAGGATGACACAAACTAACACGCTGGAACAAAATTTAACAAACATTAAATTAAACTGTAATTCACTTGTTTTATTATTTTTTGTAATTTTTCGTTTTTAAGAACAAAAGTTCCCTTAGTTATAATTAATTATATGTTTCCTACTGTCCTAAATTTCTGAAAATGTACAATGCGATGTCAATGCCATTTATCACCAACCGGATGGCTCAGGCGGTAACACTTGGGACTCGCATTCTAAAGGCCCTGGGTTCATATTTCTTAGAGTCGGCCTTCCTGATCTTATTTTTTTTTTCTGGTCACTTGTGTTAGATTGGAGCGGAGAAGGGTACTTTGGTGCTTCAGCCTTGCTCAAGGGCTGGCCGTTTGTGACTGCGCCTCCAATTGGACGTTTCCGGAAGGAAGAGATAAGATGAGGGGGGACATCAGCCATGACGGGTCCCTAGCATGTTTCTCCCAGGGAATTCGAGCCCCTCAGAAGATCAATCTCCATGACAAACTCCTGGGCAGAAACATTTATAAAGTGCAAGCAACCGTCACACCGCGCCAGCCCACTTCGATCTGGCACATTCGATCTTTTAACACAACCAACGGAATGAAATGGGAGTGTGGAAAATTCGTGGAAAGTAAAGATCCGTCTTAGCATTCGTCTAAGCGACCAGGAGAGACTTCGAAATAACCCATGGTCAGTCCCAAGGAATTTGAACCCCCAACTTTCCGAATGTGAGTCCCAAGCTTAAGATCTGAGACACCCCGTTCGGTCCCCTGGTCGCTTAGGCGAAAGTTGGGATGGATCTTTCATTTCCATGAATTTTTCGCTCTCCCATTTCATGAATGTCCTCACTTTGTATAAAATGCACGTGCTTCAAATATACGTTATGTAAACATGCAGTAAAAAGCTGATATATTTTGAATATAAAGTATTAATAGTATGGCACGGCAAATGGAAGCGGTTAAGTTCACGATTATTGAAATACTTCAACAGTCCGAATAATGATGTAGATTGTATTGGATTGTTATGGTCATAGGAGGATATTCCGGCTCTTCAGCCTTTCTCGCTGTTTTGAAACTTTAAACTAATATAAAATAATAGGAAAGTGAGTGCAGACATTATTAAAACTTAAATGTTTAGACTTACGCGTTGCGCTATTAATATAACAAAATTCCACGTCAGCATGTTCTCGTGTATTTTCCTTTTCCCCCGCCAGGAAGAATTTGTACATCATCTTCAGCTGTTCGTTGTTTATTTTTCGGAGTTGCCAACCATTATATCATTTCACCGTGTATCATTTGTGGTGCAATATTGTAGAAACAGCGATATTAAAGTATCGTTAAGTCCTCGTAAACTTAAACATAACTTATGGATTACAATCTTAAAAGGTAACATAAAATGACTATTCACTTACTTGGAGCCTAATAGGTTAGGTTAGGTGTTCGCTAAAGCTTAATTTAAGAAATTTGCCTTACTGAGATTTACCCTTTAACCCTACTTCTATGCAGTGCTATGTAATGCATTCTATCGCACAATCGAAAAGAGTATATTATTTTTCGTATAACGTCTCAGGGGCTGTAACTACGCAACATTTGAATTTAAATGACCATTAATGTGGTTTTTGTAAATTCAGTGCATTTCTTGCTGTTTGGTACCATCGTGACGTCAGCACACCAAGCTGCCGTCCTTCTTGAAGTGGTTCCACCTATAAAATTAAATGCACTTTTTAGAGCGGATGGGTTGTGATATTAGCTTTTAAAGGAGTCACATCATCTTCTAATAATGTTTTTATTCACTCTCCTGTTATTTGATTTAAGTTTATTTTATTTTTGTTCTCGATACTTTTATCTTGATTTTAATTAAAAAAACTGCCTTTGTTATAACACTAATCATTCCTTTTTTTTTTTTGTAAATTCACAGAAAGATTTAAAATAGAACTATTACAGGGGGAATTTTCATATTAATAATAATGGATCAAGGTATGTAATGAAACATTAATCGACAGTTTTTGCATGCAATATGGCACAGTTTTATATTATGAATATATCTCTTTTACAGAGATTATCCTTTACTTTATCTACTTCTTATTGTGCATAGAATCTAGTTTAACAAGGGAAAAAATGTAGCAAAAGAAATACCAAAAGCTAAAATTTTTACTTACTGATAAATATGAAATGTTATTGCTGCTACTAAACTTTACCTAGCAGTAAACCCCCCCCCCCAAAAGACGCATAGCTTGAATGTTAATTTAAAACAAGTTTAAACCATTGTAAGACATTTTTATTGACAATTATGTAAACCATTCAACAACTTTCATCTTATAAGTGGCTCATGGCCTACACTGTATTCTCAATTTATTTTATGGTATATTTAAGTAATTAAACACAGAGCATTGACAAAATCCTTTTTATCCTTTTGAATTATTTTCCATTGAGTTTACACCTCTCATTCAAATGTGTCTAATAAATGATATACCGCAATGGGAATCATTGTTAGTACTTTTTTTTACCTTTTGTTTCATATTAAGTGGCAAACACTAATTAAGATGTCGGTGGATAAAAGAATGAAATAGCTGGAGAAAATAATAAACGCAGATAAATATGCACAATGGCAGGCAAACAAACCAATAGCTAGATATAGAGATCAAGGAAAAAAGCAAAGAACGCACACATATAGGATATCTAGAAAGATAATAAAACAAGTAAAATGCAAGAAATAAGAATAAAAATATATAAAATAAACAAGTATAAAGACAAGAAGTAAGACATTTTAGTTAAGAAATAAAAATATTAATAATTGTAGAAAAGTGATAAACAAACGTATATTTTATACACAACAGGAAAAAAGTGCAAAAGGTAAAGAGGAATATAGAAAATAATAGATAAATAGATGTTGATGAATGATACATGATGAATGATACATACAGATGGAAGGATGAATAGTGCAGCCAGTGACAATATATAAGCAGGAAACAGTGCAAATAGGAAACATATAAGAAATGAAAAATATAAGTAAATAAGTAATTTGTGTATAAACAGAATCAAAGAACATTAAAGTTGGGCACACGTTATGGTCACAATGTTAGTTAAGTGTAGTTTGATAATGTCATAGCAAAGAAATAAAGTTACCCAAATATTGCTACAATGAAAATCCTTTTTCCTCTGTAATAGGAGATATTACAGGCCACCATGATACCGGACTTCTTTTACCCTCTCACAAGTTACTGCCTATATGGCAGCACGTGGGTGTTTATGACTGCTCTTATACGCAGTCGATGAGTAACTTTATTGTCATCATCTTCAGCTGGAAGAGAAGGAAATCTCTTCCACCCTACTTCTGGCTTCTCTAGAGAAGGCCGAGTTGGTTTCGATTTCAACTCATAAAACCTGTATACGCTTTCTTTCTTTTCTCTTCTCTTCGTTTTAGTAATTCTGAATCATTTTACCCCTTTAATTGTTACTTTTCTTTTTATACTGTTTACATTAATTTGGTTATTTTTGAATTTGTGACTTCTTTAGTTTTGGTTTGTTTTAGCGCTCTTTATTTAGATTCTATTTGCTTGCCCTTTGTGTATTTTTGGACAGTTTATATTTCTGTTGTAAAACGTTATCGTTTCTAGTTTATTGTTCTTTCTCTGCATTCCTCATTGTTTATCATTGCTATCAGTACTTGAGTTGGCTGCTTACATTCTTTCTCATTTTTATACATTTATTTCTTACTTATATTGTTTTTACGTTTTATTTCTTGTTGTTTTTTCACTTGCATACTTATTTCCTCTTTCATTTCATTTGCTTTCCAGGTGTATTATGCTTTTCTCCATTTTTGAACTTCCCTTTGTTCTTTTTATAGTTTTTATTGGGTCCTCCTGTTCTTGTTTCTGTTTTTTTTTTCTTTTCTAATTTGTGGTAAAAATGAACACATCAAGTAATCAATTTGCCCCAAACATCCAGTGGATGCCCATGATACAGTGTAGGGTGTGGACCCTAGTAAGGCTAGCCACCTTATGTTTTCCAGCAACATGGCCTTTATGGGCGAGAGCGGATCCTAAATTGTCGTTTCTTTTGACGTGGTGGAGGACGTTATAGCCCTTACGTCTTTGTTTCCGTTCTACCCCTGCCAAGCCTTATTATTTCCTCCCTCCGTGTCCTCGGGCCGTTAGTGGAGGAGCTAAAGAACTAATTTTCGTGTTCCCCCGGGGGAGGACTATTTCACCCCACCCCCCTTTATTAGCGCTCGCGTAGTGATACACGGCCCAGGAGACTCGGGCTCCCACTTGTTTGTACGCTAGGTCTTGTGGTTTCCGGCAGGGGGCGCCTTGAAGGTCCGCAACTTATCTTACACCGGAGCGCTGCACGCTAAGCTGCTAAGATGCGTATTTATGATGAGCTCTTGGCAGGCTGCTGCAACTGTTGTACAAGGAACGCAGGCCATCACTCTCTGGAGAGACGAAGAGAAAGGGTGAAATAAATATATCCATTAACAAATGTAGAATAATATTTAAGAAGAGAAAGATGGTATAAGAGCATACAATGCTCAGCGGGATTAGGGAAAAAAATCAGAAATAACGAAATAATTCAAGATTGCCAGAAATTGTCTAATAAGCAGCTGACTAAAGGCAAATTATTGAACAGCCACCAAGTGAGTGCCTGTTCAATTAGACTAGGGAATTGTTTATTGAATAAATGCCTAAATACATTAAAATTGTAAAATAAAATAAAAACTTTAATTAGTATGAGGAAAGTAAACACACAAAAAGCAAGTTAGTCAGTGACTGAATGAATAAATAAATGTATAATTATTTGAAGTTTATTCTCTTTTAGGGAAAATAATTGAAGAGGAAAATATCAGAACATAGAATAAATAAATACTTTATAACTTATAGGGGAAAGAAAATGGAGAAAATGAGAAACAAAAAGAAGAAATATAAAACGATGAAAACCATTCTTAAACAAGTAATTAGCTTCATTAACTGTGAACGTCTGGAATATTCGGTAAGCATGAAGAATAAATCTAGGGATTAAGCGAAAGCTAGAGAAAGACACGTAAATAAAAACAGTGGGCACAAATAAGGAATAGGAAGGTATATTTACATATACATGAATATTTAAACATAAAAATATTATATGGTTTATTTTTTTAAATGTTACTGTGGAGTCACAATTATTACTTCTGTGTTATTAAATCACTAAATACCTATAGCTTCTATATAATAGTTTCAAAAGGCATGGTTGGTAGGATCAAAGCATGGAATATAAGAGTATTAACTCTCCTAAGTATCAAAGTTTCCTCAAAGAATGCCATTATCTGTGTTTATCACTTTCATTTTCTTCTAATGATATTTCACTAAATAGAAAGTTTTGTAAAGCGAGGGACTCTGAAAATAACTTACAATCTTGTTGCAGAAGATGTTTTGAACAGAAATGAAGTGCCATTTCTTCAAGATAACAGCTAAAATGATATCTATGATATTGGTCATTATATGGTTATAGTTGCAGTTTTATGATATACAAACATTGGTCCACATAACATTTACTAGTTAATATCTTTTAAACGAATTAGTATAACTAATTTCTGACTTTTTCTCTTCGAAGGAAGGGGCCTTCATGATAGCTTCATGGGCAACATCAACGGGGTCCACCCTGAGGTTCCGAGGACTAACCAATTTATGTGTAACAGAAAATCTGATTGTCTTCAACAAATTAAGTAGCTTTTGTTTATAGCATTTTTTCTGAAATGAAATATTGAGAAATGCTTAGGGATTTAAAATAGTACTATAAACAATAACATTTCGTGAATCAGAAAAAGAAACATTAGAAATAAAGAACAAAAAGAATATCTGGCAACAATTACTTTCACAGCCACCTAAAATCTTCAGACAGTTTAGCATTCTTGATTGCTTAGGTCTCATGATCCAGAAATTTGGCACGTTTGAAGTAGAGGTAAACATGACTGTAATACATGCAGAAGAAAGTATCCACTTGCATCCGTGAGCGATATTAGCTGTAAATGTCACATATGAAATTCAAAACTATAAGAAGTACGGAAATGTGAAGAACAGGAATCACATGAAGAAGTGATGGTTAATGTTCTTGTCACTGCAACTCTAAATCCACAGATAAATGAACTAAGTTAGCCAGAGACAGATGGATCAGCCGAACTCTTATACTAAAACAGCAGAAACACCATGCTTATTTATATGCTTGCATCAGGAACTTGCACAAAGGGATTGCCAACTCCATTTAGTCTTTTGTGAATGGCTGCTTAATGCAATTGCAGAAAATGGTTCACTGTGAAGCAACATACGTATTATCTTATGATAAGACAAGAACATATCAAAAATGGATTATTATTGTGCCTTTTCAGCATCCTTAATCATTTAAAATATTTGGCGTTTCATTCTTGATGACTTTATCATAGTTTTTTTTTTGTTTTTTTAAGGTATAGTTTTAGGTGAAACATGTCATTTTGTCAGCTTTGAATTACTTGTACTCTTGGAATATGCACCTCTAAATGTATGAGCAGAAATATTGTGCCAATAAGATAGTGCAATATGCACATGTGAATTACTACTGATGGACAAGGCCCAAGATGCCGTGCTAGATCTATTTTAAGCCCAGCCGGCTCAACTTAAAAGATACCTTTTAATTATTTTATGTCAGTTTAAACAAAAACTGATATCTACAGCACCAACAACCTAAACCCATATAAAGGAAACGAATACTGAAGTTTATGGTACTATTACTCTCTGCATTTTGAGTAATTTTAGAGAAAGCTTCCGAATCATAGGAATTATATATTAATGGAAGTTATTTTGAGTATGTAATACAATTAAAAATTAAAAGCTTGGTTTATTACTATTTATCTTTATATACTACGTCTTATTTCGAATACCATATAAAGGCTCAGAATATCATTTTAGGAAATAGAATATCTAAACATTACACCATAGTAGCACTTAAAATTCTGAAGTTACCCTTCTAGTGCCATTATGTGACTTGCTAAAGTGTTGACCATGAGGTATAAAGATCCTTCCTACGGAAAGTTCAGAAAGTCAACATTTAGTTGTATTGTTATATTAATCCATTTAAACCAATTTTTAGCAAGTAATCCGCCCTCCGTTGCTAAGGTTTGAACTTTGAAGTATGAGCTTGCTTGGTGGTTAAGTAAACACAGTACTATAAGCTCGGCGCGCTATCAGTGCTGCACTCGAATCCGCTTCTCTAGTACAATCTCGGCTACACAATGGCTGCGGAGCGACTTTTCGATGACCCTTTAGGTATAAAAATTTATGTGCAGCACTTTGTATAACTCGATTCATCAACAGATGATTGGTTCTGTTACTTGATTGTTCATACAAATGCTCAAAAAATGTGAGTAGAGTATTTCAGCATTTCCTTGGTTATTTAGGGTAAGGAGTAACAATATTTTTTACTAAATTTTGCCGAATGCTTTATGGGTTCTAGAATTTTGAGGTACACATATTATTGTGCATTTTTTTTAAATTAGCACATTTACTATATGCTTATTTTGATGTATTGAAATAAGTAAAAGTTAGGGCAAAATTACAAATCCCTTCCGCGAATGTTTTGTTTCTTCATTTGAGTATTTCTCTTTTATTGTTTTCTGTTTCTTTTTCACTTCTGAGCATTTATACGTCTTAGATATCTTAGAGGAAGCATTCTTATGTGGGCACCATAATGAGAAAATGAGGGTAAAAATATAAGTCACTACCAACTGCAACATAGTTTTCATCATTTGCTCCTGGAGGTTGTGAACAACCAACTTGAAGGTTTCCATGTATACTTCCTCATTTCGTCTGCAGGTTCAGCAGAGATTTCTGACCCTGTGAGTCACGGAACATTTCTGTTCAAACTTAAACTCTTCTCATTTTGCATTCTTATGCGTAGGCTAGTATTGTCCACCTAAAATATTTAAATGCCAGATTTAATGATGGAGTTTAAGTATTTTACTATATTCTAAAGAAATGATATATTGTTTCACGGTAAAGATAAATAAATGTAACCATTTCTAACATAAATAAGAATATACATTTTAAAAAGAAACGTTAGGGAATTAGTTAACTTTCACGACTGAGAATATCGGCACCTTGAGGCAATGGCTTATTGAATCCAACATAAAATGGGTTTTAATTCATTATTACCTAATTACATAAATGTCCTCGTGTATCGGAAATAATAATAGTAATAACAAGCTATTTCCGAACTGTATGTCTTCTTCATTTCAACTTGAAAAGTATCTGACTGGAGCATCCAATTATTTGTTTGAGTTAAAAGCAGCATGCGGACGGCCTGTCACATCCGCCAGGTTGTGTCAGTTTTAATAAAAAAGGAATACACAAACACAGTTTACGTCGTGAATAAAAATAATATGGGGAAATGCGATTGGGCCATGATTGTAACCAGGGACATAACCAAAGCGCCTGGGGCAAAGCGGCATACACAGTCCCCACTCAGCACTCACCATGCCCATTACAGAGCCGCGGTATTCCCCTTGGGGACTACAATAAAAATTCATGTGCGCATGGAGCTGCATGTCTGGATTTGCGTTACATCGCAGGGGGGTCGAAAGGACAGGAATTCACATCCGAGTGCGAATAAAATTGCAATTTGCATAATATCTGCATTTTCTCCCTTTTTTTTTTGGAATGTGCTGAATAACCGCATTTCACTGTACGTAGATGGATTTTAGCATTCACAAGAATGGAGTATGCCTTTCACAATCGTAAACAATTTGCAAGTGACCCCATTACGTTGAGGTCCGTTTACTGTATTTTAGTTAAATGTAGAAAAGTTTGAGATTTATCTTTAGATTTTTACTATTTGAAATGAACTTAGGACCTCCAAAACACGATGCACACAGAACCTGTAGTCTTGCACTGATTTTCTAATTATATAGGGTGATTAGTTACGAGTGCAAACGATACACTACAAGTAATTTTTAAATTTATTTATAAAATTAAGCGCCCCTCACTGCAGTTAGTGTTGGTAACTGATCGCGCTGGATTAACCTGAAAAATAATATTTATTTTTGCCAGGGATTTTGCATCTCTAACGAAACACAATACTGAAACATTTATAGACCCTTTGTTTAAATAACACATTTATTTTCCATTTTTGTTACATAGCCTCCAAATGAAGAAAAATATGTTTAGGACGTTTAAATGTATGGAAAAGCAAGCAATGCAAAACTAATTACACAATATGTTCAGAATTCACTTTCTAGGATGTAAATTGTTTTAATGAATTATGCAAGAAAATGCATAACCACCACAGTAAGCCTATAATTTGAATACTGTTTCATTAAACCGCTCTTAATGAGCGCGTTGTTTACTTTTGGAGCTATTGTCGATATAAATTGAAATAAAATTCACATGTTTACACTAAGAAAGGCATATTAATGGTGCTCACAAAGTCCGGAACAATTACCTAGTTACAAAATTATTAAAATTTGTACAAATTTCTAAGGCATGTCATGTGAAATAGACATTAAAATAGTATTGTTTGATTTTTATTGCGAAAAGTACTAGATCGCACATTATCCACAGGTCAATAAAAATCGTAGACCCAAGATCGTGGGCTCAATCCCAGCCGAGCTCGATAGATTTTTTTGGTGTAAAAATCCTAATTATTGATTTGGAAGGGAAGTAAGGCCTTGGGTCCCATGTCGTAAATTTACGGCACGTAAAATAACGTCAAGTCTGAAATAACAGACCTCTTAATAGGCCGTTTCATGCTCTGAATTGAATGGAACGCTGATGACCTGAGATCTATAAATAGAACCACTATGGAGGTGGACACATCTGTTGCATAACATGCTTTATGTGTACTAGAACTGGGTAAGAATGAGTACTCCAAATGTGCTTTGGAAATTTCGTACTAAGTTACGCAATGAAACACCAAGCAGGAAGCATTGTGCCTATTATGAGAAATTTAAACACTGGCTCAATAACAAAGGAACACACAAACATAGTTTACATCGTGTATGGGGGAAATGGGATTGGGCCATGATTGCCCGCAGAAAACAAGCTGCCATTCTAGGTTAAGTGAAGATAAGACTGGCCGTGTCAGAGAGACATTCACAAAGAACTCGAAAACATTAATCGTAAAGCATTCCGTGAGATCCAAATACGATAGAGTGAAAAGTACAACGTAAACGATTTCTTATGGAAGCAACTTCATTACTTTCCACCGTGCATCAATAATTTTAAAAAAACATTCTCCCGCTGATTTCTATAAGTTTTCTCATTAGGAAGGCGCCGGAGGAAAATTACCAAGATGTGCCCCATGGTAAGACGATTCAGCAGTACTGTAGAAGAAGAATAAATCACAAGGTTCAGCAATAAATATTAAATATGAGACAATTTACCAATCAGCCCAAGTCATATACATAGCATAAGAAATATATTTTAAATTCAGAATAATAAAGTCAAAAGCAGCATATTGATTTCCTAGCACACACTAAAATAAGACGTATAGTAGCATTAATACATTTAAAATTTACCATAGGATTACATTTTTTTTCAAAAGAACACTTTAAAGATAAAGACTTATGCAATAAACTGTAAAAGAATTGCCCCATTTTACTAGCAAGATATAAAGTTTTATATAATAAATCGTAAAATAGTTGCCCCATTTTACTACCAAGATTATATCAACTCTTGGGCAAAAACATTACAAACACTAAAATTACTAACGCCTTTCATTTAATACTTTGCTAGGAGTATCGTGTCTTTTCAATTTCTGTAATAATGCATATTTCTTGTAAAATACACCTAAAACAACCTGTTTATTCTTACCATTAAGAAAACTTTTACAATTAAAATAACTTGCTCATCCAGAATACTTGGATCACTGGGCCACACAGAGAAGAAGCTCTCGACAAAATTTATAATTATAAAAACCAAAAGATTCCCAATCCCCGCAGCTTCTTGGCTGCTTCTCAAGCGAAGAGAAGAAAGCTTTTAGATATAACGCTGTCCATCTATAATTCTGCTACTAAGCAATGTGCTACAATCAATAGGCGAATGCACTCAAGATCAGGCTATGGCTAGGTAATAGCCCGAGAAGGAAAGAAGGAAGGAGTGAGGATAAAAAACACAGCTTGAAATATTGATTGGGGACAGAGAATACACAGTAAATGACACAACTTAAAATTAGGTGACAAAGAAAATAGCTTTTAATTGCGTTTCCAATTGTAACAGGGGATCAAAGATGATAAACACTTCGTGATTAGTTTAATTTTCAGTGCAAGGCAACATTTAACACAATGAAAAATCATTTGGCATATCTATGTGTAATTTGGGCTAGTCACAACATTGAACATAAGCGCGATTCGCCTAATGTAAATGGTTTCTACGCATTACTACATAGAAAAAAGTTTCTAAATCTTTCTTCACGGAGAGGACTGTTCGAAACATTAATGACTGGATATAATAGTTAATGGGTAATGCGATATATGATTTTTTTTTCATCAAGTTGTTTGTGGTTACCTTACCTCAAAGCTGGGTCGGACTTGCTGTATAATAGCACAAGACGTAGCAGAACTAAGACGGAGGATTCGAGAAGCTATCACGACGGTAACAGAGAGTATGCTGAAAAGAGACTGGTAAGAATTTGATCACCGCGTGGATATCTGAGGAGCTACACGTGGTTTCCACATCAGAATTTTATAAATGATGTAATGTAAAAATCATGGGGATTTTATCTTCGAAACGGTATGTATAGGAAAGTTATATTTTTCGTGTTTTTAGTGTAATAGATTAAAGTAAACGTTTCGGACTTTGTGAACACGCTGTATGTGCAATTAATTTATATCAGGTAAAATTATAAAATAATAAAGTATTCTCTTCTTTCTCTTCATGAACTTAAATACATTTACACAATAAATTAACCTCCAAACCAGGCTCTATTATGGTTCTTCCTATGTGGATAACCAAAGTATCTATAGAATTGGATGAAAGTTTAACAATGAATAAAACGTATCTTTGTTGATTCCCGTTTTATTTCCATTTAAGATAAAAGAAAACCATAGTTTAATCTAAGGGGAAAAATCCTTTGTGTGATTAGGCTGTAACTGAAAAATTTGAAATCAGTGACTGCAGTTCTAGTTTGAAAAACGGATGTTACCAAGCCATCCATTTGTTTGGGCCTCGCTTTAGCGAGCAGAGAATCCCGATAGTCAGAAACCGAGCTCTCACATTGGGTTAATATAGGCAAACCACTATATATACGCACAAGATAATTATAATTCAAGAACAAGAGGGATAAATTGTAATATTAAAAAATAAACAGATAGAGCTAAATTGTCAAAAGCTTGAAATTAAAAGCTTGTAAATGTTGATAAATATTATTTTCCAAGAAGATGTTGAAAATATTCACATATTGCTGCGAGGTAGTATTTTAACAAATTCTGGTTCACTATCTTCTACCTTCAACTCCAGGAAAACATTCTATAAAAGAATACTTCACTCATTAACACTACATACTCAATCATTGTCGACCTCTACACATGCACAACCAGGACCCGACCTCCGAAATTGAGGTTCTACCCAATGGATAATACAATATCCCGATTCGATGATTATCTTCAATTACTAATGGCATATATTATAATTACAATTTTATTTTTCTCGCTTTCTATACCATTATACACAAAACATGAATTAATTCCTGCAAATGGAAATTTGCAGAAAATACATTGACCTCAGTTTAAGCGAAACTTTTTCTTCAGTTTTCCACTCTCCTGCATCAGTGATCTGTTTGCTTATAGCCTCATTCAGGCACAAGAACAAAGTGAAACGCATGGCTTTTCGGATGATAGACATGTAAAACTCTATGATGCATTAATGTGTGATGAACAAAGCCAGATAGCACAAAGAGCTGTCACTTGCGGTTCGTATAATTATGTTAACAGAATCCATACGTGAAGTTTAGAAATCTAGTGTTAGCAGATATTTGTTTGTAGGTAAATTTATAGGAGGTAAGTGTTAACGATAACGTCAACTAAAGAAAAGAGCTATGCAAATAATCTATGAAAAAATTGTTAAGCTCTAGAGGGAATAAAATGAACATTTATTTCGGGTTGTATTCGTTACAATCCTTAATTTACATTCATGGAACAGAGCATATTAAAACCAAAAACTAACTCCAACTATTTCTGATAAGATACGGGATGGAATGTGCGGAAGAGGTTCACTTGTTTGGGCAAATTTCTGTAGTGAAATCTGGAGTACCAGATGGGACCCATTGTAGGCTGGATGACAGAAATACTATTTGCATTCTTCTTTGCTTTTATATTGTGAAGGGGGAGAAGCATTTCTATATTTTTCATCATAAATAAATAAGATGTAAAACTAAATTTCTTTCATTTTACTTGCTTCAATCCAATATACTTTATCTGCAAATGAAAAAGTTTGAATGACTCTAATTTTTGTTTTAAGTGGAACAGTGACTATTTGATAATTGGGTAAGTAAAGAGCCTCTTTGGTATGTGTATTGTATGGGTATTTTTTATTGTTTTATATTTCCGCTAATCATCGAGTCCCAGCTACCCAGCGAACTGGCTAACACCTACGCCTCGACCATAGATAACACTCCGGGGGAAATCAAAACTGATCACTTGGTATATATTCACTTAATTCCACTCTAATGGTTTTAGATCAAAATAGACAATAGTTAATGTAAGTAGGTTTGAGGAGAGAGTGAATATAAATACCATTAACATCATTGTCTCTGATGCACTTAAATTGTATAAACAATATTTTATCTTTTACTTTTTAAAATAAATTATCAAATTATCAAATCAATGCTTTGAAATTCTAAAATCAAGGCTATGAATTATCAGAAACCATTATATATATTTAAACGTTCCTATTTCAATTCCTATTCAGTTTCATAAAATTGAAATCACCATAAATTTTTTTGCCTTTCTGAGACTTTTCTCAGCTATATTCACTATCTTAACATTGCATATGTTATAACTTAATAAATATTTTTATAAATACTATAAATGTGTAAATTACATTAAATACATGAGTAATAATAGCATATTCCACTATTTTTGTGATAAAAGCCAAGAGATTCTTAAAATATATGGCTGAGAAATGAAAATTCTTGAACCTGAAAATGCAAATATATAAAGGCGGTGAACCTGGTTGTGTTGCGTAGCCGTGATATGCAGGCAACTTCTTGTACACGCCTCTGCGGCAGCTAGACTAACTGCAATCTCCTGAAAACTAATCTAGTTAGGTTATTTCTATTTTTTTTCAATGGAGTTAATAAAATATTTTTCGCACAATGGCTAGATTATACAGTATAAGCTTGAATTTCTAGTAACATTTACATTTATACTTTTTTTAGTGTACAGAAATATTTGTTGGTACAACTGTTTGTGGTTCATTGTAAAATTTATCTAATGGTTGTTATTGTCCAGTATTAGACTAATTTGAATCACTAATTTTATTTATATCAATTGCATATTCACTATCTATAGAGTAATATAATATTCTAATTTACAAAATTAAAGCTCAGAGCGGAGGTCTAACGAGCCTTGGAAACTTTGCATGACGTGATTGAGTTATTCCAGAAATCTTTAAATAAGTTGGGCGGCGCTAAATGATCAAGAACCATTTAACAAATTTATCTAAACATATAAAATTAGAAAAGAAAAGATACAGAAACGAAAAGAAAAGAGGTTTTAAGATTTACATTCAACAAACTGAAAATGACCACATTTTTAACAGAATAATCAGATATTCACGTACAATTATATACAGATTATTAAATTCCGACACTTTTAAAATTGTCGTCATAACAGGTAACATTAATATTTTAATAAATAGTGACAGAACTTTTGCTCATGAAGTTTGTTTTTCTTATTTTAGTGTTTATGACAATTTTTATTTTAAATATAACCAATCAAAGCTTTTCCAGACTACTTTATAACATGTTACTCTTGTTTTTATGGAAGAAATATTTAAAACGCTTTGAATGCATTATTATTATTATTATTATTATTATTATTATTATTATTATTATTATTAACATTTTTTAATCTTGAAGCGCATCTCCGTGACTATTTTTTTCTCCAGTTTCTCCTGTTGTACTGTTTCATTACTTCAAGCTATATAACATTGATCTCCATGGTTACTATTGTTGTCGGTTGAGAAAAAAATGTGAGACATTACTTTTTGGCGACTTTCGTAATGAAATTACTTCTAGGAATGTACAGAAATTTCACCAAGTTTTGTTGCTTTTGTGTGAGTGGAAAGATAGGTGTTTCCAGCATTTGGAAGAAAAATTGCCTAGATTAAGTGAAACTAAACTGAAAGAAGATTTTTTTATTGACCCACAAACTCATGAAATCAAAAGGTATTGATATGCCAATTATCTTTATTTGTTCTTTTAAGTAAGAAACAAATAATTTAATCAGTTTCGACCTGATATATACAAGATAGTGTTTTTGAAAATCTGTTATTGGACAATGTGAAATGAGGATTTTTAATATTGTTTAACGCCTGTTTTTACTACTGAGGCACCACAGGTGGTGGACACTGGTGACACATGAGATGAAATGACATATTGGGTAAGGATTTATTTTTAAGGGAGAAAATGTCCCAGGCTTAAGTTTCGGGTACCTCCCCGGCATTTGCCATTTATGAGGACTGAGGAAAAACTAGAAAAAATACCTCAGCCAGGGAGGACGGTCCTGGTGGAATTCGAACCCCAGACCTCCCGCTCACGAGTCCGCGCCTTGAAGACCTCGGCCACCCGTGACGGTAGAAATAAGGATGAGTAGAGTTTAAGACGGTGTGCAGCAATAATATGTGTTGAAAACTACAAAGCGATAGTTGAAAAAATGTTAATGCTGTACTTTAAGGTGTAATTTGTCATTGAAACTACATTTATTATATTCCCACTGCAACTTCTCCTAATGTGGGTAACATGAGTGATGAGAACCTTTTTATTAGGACAGTGTTGTCATGTAAACATATACAGAGGAAAATGGTAATGTGTTCAAAATGTGAGTAAAAGCAAGCGTTTATAATTATGATAGCCAAGAAGAAGTATCGCTAGGTAGATATTATTATTTTTGGATTCTTAACACACACGTTTTATGCTAATTAATATATTTTGTGAGATTGAATTTCATGTATAATTAAGGAAATATTTAAATCGTGTATATTATGAATGTTTTATGAGATATTTACAACGCCATTTCCCAGCAAAATGATAGGTGATAGGCAATTTTGTATTTCAAATCTGAATTTTCAGGTGGTATTTATACAAATTATTTTCATTCAAGTGTACCACAAAAAGTTAAAATTTGTTATCCAGTGTTTTTATAAGTGGTGGGAAAATTCACAAAATATACTGTAATCTTAAAGTCACAAATTCAAAGAAAATGATGTAGACATAATAGGGGCATACTATAAAATGAATCAAAAGCCATACACTTCCAGACGCTAGCCGTTCTGTGCAAGCCAGACATACCTTTCTAGCGTGCAGATATGGGGAGGAAAGTCAAAACAACTGTATTGTATTTTGTGGCTATATTTCCGCATTGTATGCACACTACATTTTTTAAAAAAAAGATACAACATTTCTTTCTATTTTTGCATTGAGCAGATTCCACTTCATAAAAAAAGGTGTTATATAAAGTATGTTTAGTGCATAGGAACCAAAAAGTAGCCTGTTCCTAAGTTTAACTGTGTTACCGGCACAGGGCGAACAGTTGCGACAGAATCGGTGAAACGCAATTCAGTTTAGCAATGTGGATTACCTAGTTGGGGATTAATAGCAGCTAAAATCCGACTATTCCTTCGCTGGAAGTAAAGAATGAGAGCAGAGGTTTACTCGCGGTGGGATCTTCGAGGGATTTATGGCTGCGAACTCTCAATAAGTTTACAAACACAAGTTTCTAATTTAGTGGCCTTCCGCTTTCAATCGCCGAGCAAAGAAAATTTGTGGCTAGGCCACTACATCACCCACATCCAATTTCGCAACCCTCCAATCGACCCTTCTTTTTTCTTCTCTTTCTATTCTGCTCTAGGACCATGTAAGTTTATTGAAACCGTCCTTTGTTATCTCTTCTTCTATAGAAGCAAATATTGACTTGGTTCTGCAAACAGTGCTTTCCAAGTATTAAGAAAACAATAATTTTAAGTGAATAAAGTCCTAGAATACTTCTAGAAAATCGTTGCAAATACAATTTTCAAGAAATCACAGTAAATCACGAGAAGTGTTCAAGAAATAATAACCATAACTTTTGACAACAAACCTTTATTCCTCTCAAGGTAATTCCCGTTGGATACTATGCACCTATCCCAGTGTTTCTGGCAGTCTTCAAATATATGCCGGAGACCCTTTTTGGACATGTATCGCCTCCGCGACCTTCATCCGTGCTTCTGATAATGGAAAGCGCTTCCCATGGGGGCGTTTCTTCAATTTTTGTAAAGGAAAAAGTCACACGAGATTATTTATGGACTATAGGGAGGGTGACGGACACACTTTACACTGCTTTTTGTGAAGTATTCAGTAACAATATTTGCAATGTGCGGTCGTGCATTATTGTGGTACAGTATTCAGCTTATTGTACGGAAATGTGGTTTTTTGCGTGTCATATGGTCTTGCAGAAATTTCGTGACATCCGTATAGCATTACCCAGTTAAAATTGTGTGTGCAGATACGACAAGCTGGTAAATCATTCCTTGTATATCCAAAAAAATGGGTGATTGCAACTTTCCTTAGCAGAAGCAACATTTCTTTTTTATGTTGGTAATGTTGGAGATTTCTTCAGAGCTTTGCTGTTGACTCTGAGATTGAAATGATGTGGTTACCTTTGAAAGAAGCTCCGCATCTTCCTGTAACGTCATCTGCGACCACATGCAAACCTGCACGCGAGCGTTCCGTTTTTCGGGAATCGGCAGTCTTGCAACCCATCGTTCACAAACACGTCTCACGTGCAACTCACAATGACACCAGCGATGTTAACGTTTTCTTCCTTTAGAGCACAAACTGGAGTACCGGGCCCACCTTCCTTTGAAAGTGATTGCCTCCCCTGTTTAAACATTTTAAACCACCTTACAGCTGCGTCATATGGAAGAATAAAATCTCCACAGACATTCTGTAACATTGTATATAACTCAGCTGAAGATTTGTTGAGATGAAAGCAAAATTTCAGAGCAGCATATTTGTTCCACTTACATTTTTCTGTTGGTGGAGCTAAACATCTCTCAACTTGCACTCCTCTTGCAGGCTGGAACTGTAATTGGCAACAATGAAACTAGTACCCCGTTTACATTATGCATGAAGCTAACAAAATGTTATTTTAGCATTAGATATTATTCTTGGAAAATTATGATTATTCTTTATGAACAGTCCTCATACTATCAAATATCTTTTTATTTACAAAATGCCATTCTTAAAGTTTACTGTTTTGAATAGTAGTAATTTAGAAAAAAATATGCTAGAATCAGTAGGTATATTTAAAGTCGAGAACTTTAATTTGTACTTTCGTAAAAACAAACATTGGGCAGTATAATTAAATAAAATACTCTTTATGTGTCGAAATACTTTCCCAAGTGTTTTTATACTCTTAACAATTATTATAATAGTGCTTTTCTATAAATATGTCCAATTATTGTCTTTTTGAAAGTATTTCAAACTATCGACATTAGAACTTTCATGAAAGTGAAAGTTGAATCAATCAACTGTATTAACACATATACTATTTTCATATTTTTAATTGTGATATAAGTAAAATATGCCCAAGCTATCTTATGGTTCAGAAAATTAGATCATTGTCAGCATATAACACTATATTGGGATGAATACTTCACTAAAAATTCTAAAAATAAAGCATTCAAGCATATTTGAAGATATTAATGATAAAAAGTCCATTCATAACTCCCGCACAGATGAAACTGGTGTTTTACCTTATGATATCCACAAATTACTTAAGCTTTCCAACTGTTTAATGTTTGAAATTGCACATTTGTCTATTTTTCATGTATAATATTTTTTGTTTTATTGCAATCCCTTTAATCAACATAAGGTAAGGAGCATTTTTGGCTACCTATATTTAAAATAACGTATAGGCGTTAGTAAATAAATACAAATTAATTAATATTTTTTGCATCCACGTCTTCAAATGCGCAGAATGCGGTCTCAGAGGTTGTTCATGACGCATGCAATGAGTTACCCTTAGTGTTTATAATTTCTTTTCTGATTCTTGCTTTCAATTCTTAAACACTGTAAGTTCTAGTTGAAAACAAAAAATTCTTTCAAATAGTCCCAAAGAAAAAAACCCGGATCTGTTAAATCTGGCGATCTCGCAAGCCAAGGAATGCCATCAAAACAAGAAATGATGACCAGTAAAGAATTCCTGCAGGTGCCTGTGCTGAGGTCGAAAGCGTGCGCCGTGGTTCCATCCTGTTGATACGTTTTTCAGCTTACAATGAAGATTATGCAGATCAGAAATGAAGTGCTCTCCCACCATTTCACAGTGGTTGACCCGCCATTGGGAAATTAAAAGAAAGTATGGGCTCATTGCTACGCCAGACCAAACAACAACCTTTTTTCTGTACACCGACCTTTCAATGTGTTCTGTAGTTATTGGTGGTCAATACTGTCTTATCAAATGAAAGTGGGTTTCATCAGTGATCATCGGCAAATTAACACGTTTAAGATCTGCTTTGTTTAGTAATGCTTCAGATGCCTGTATGCCTAAGACCTTGTTACTCTCGCTTATTCTTTTGAACTTACATTTTGTAACTTCCTATGCAGACTTCGTCATGTCAAAAGCAATGTTAGAGCGTGACGCTCACTCCTCAATTTTCTCAGTAAGTACTCCCTTTCTCCGTTGATGCGGTTAGTTTTGAACACGCGATATTGTTTCACTTATTCACCGCATCACTCCGCGGTCTCCAAACTCCTTCCTGAATGCACGCTGAACTGATACGGCCGACTTTTATTAGTATTTGGTTTATTTACGGACGCTCTTCAACATCCTCGGTCATTTGCGTCCCATTCAATTCAAGGCATGGAACGGCCAATCAATTTTGCTCAGAGGCCTCTGCTTTCAGGCTTGAAGTTCTTTTGCGGCCGTAAAGCTGCGACTTGGGACCAACAGCCTTAGTTCCCTTCCGAAGGAAATCATGCTTAGCCTCAAAAATCTATCGACCCTGACTGGGTTTGAACCCATGACCTTGGGTCTACAAGGTAAATATGCTTGTCACTAGAACATCAGGACCAACAATATACCTTGTTGCACGGGCCAGCTCTGAATGGCTATGAAACTCAACTTCATTAACTAGTCTTAAAGCACGTAATGTTTTTCCGCGCTTCCTGTTGCCCAATGGTTGAACATGCTCTTTCCTGTATCTGCTGTACTTTTAAATTTTTGAGTTCTAGTTATTGGTAGATCAAAAAGAAACCTGGTTCTCTCTCACATTGGCTCATCATCTCTCTATGCGCTACTGGTGTCCAAGATGGTTAAGGCGCTGACTCGTGATCGGGAAGGTCTGGGGTTCGATTCCCTGACTGAGATTTTTCCAGGTTTTCCTCAGTTCTCATAAAAGGGAAAAGCCGGGAAAATACCTAAACTTAGGCCTGGGACGGTTCCTTCCTTTTTAAAAAAATCCTTTCCTAGTTTATCATTTCATCTCATGTATCATCAGTGTCAAACTTTACGCCTCAGAGCTGTTTACTTACAGAGTTTTCTTCCCCATTTCTTACGTTTTTAAAATCAACTTCGAGAGAAGCTTTTTAGTTTTACAACATGTAAAAATTCTGATGATTTTCATTAGAACAAGAAAGTGAAATATCTAATTCCCTCACTTTTCTATTTAATTTTAAATTACATTACTCTAAACTATGTAACATAAGATAGATTTTAAATAATACAACAATTATAATGCCACAATATAAGGTCAATCACAAAGCGAAGCTTTTCATTGTACGCATGTGCAATCTCTTAACTGAATATGCTCGGGTGGAGAGAGGGGGCAGGGAAGGTGTTATATACCGTCAGAAGAGTACATGAATTTTGTGCATATTATCATAAAGGTATGTTAAAATTTTTAGTTTAACTTACAATTCCAACACTTTTTGCATCTTTTTTAATACAATTTACTTAACATTCCCCCCCCCCTAGTAATTTAGTGTTCTTTAATCATTTCAGGCGCGTGTTTTATGTTAGCTGTTTTGATGTAAGACCCCGATCATAAGCATTTATGGAAATTTCTCTCTGATAACGCATTTGTGGGAGTTTCTAGACGTTTGCCAAAAGTTCTTGAACATTTTTTATTAAAACATTGAAGTATTATAATTATATGTTTTAAATAAATATTACCTTAAGATGATGATTACTATGCGATATGGCGTCGTGCAGTCTTACAAATCCGCCTATGACGGGGTCACTTCCTGTTCTCAGGAAGTACTCCTACCAGGTGTGCCAACGTCCGGCTCCCGGTAAGAGGATTTACATCACTCAAGATCACGGGCGGATTACCGCGCCAGAAATCGGCTTCACCAGCACATACTCGATAGCACAAAAGTGACTTATCCGTCCCAACAGCTCTCGACGTAAATTCTTAAGTGTATGCCCTCATGCTTGTAATATTTGGAAAAGTATTGTTTTAATATTGAAGTTAAGAATAAATTCACTACAGACTGTAAACGCAAAAATATGTTGGTATTATTACATAAGATTTTCTCTGGTGAGTGAACTAACCTCATAGGTGATAATCTTTCCAGCTTCTTGCACTTCTCTTTTTCTATTAAAGTAACCGTATAAGCAATGTAACTTATTATTTACATATTTTGAAAGTTATAATACAAAATATGTCTTTACAGTTTATCTGCATTAATTTATGGGAAAAAAAGAATATGAACCTAAACTAACATTTCTAGATAAATAAAAAAAAAGGTCAAATGATTGCTTGAACAAAAATTTAACTGTTTAGTGAAATATATAACTTAGTTTTTTATATTGAAAATAATTATTACAACCAAACTACAACAAATAACATAAATTAAAAAAATTAAAAAAAATTATTCTTCTCTTTCCATAATTTTGCTTCATTTCATAATCTTCATTTTATTTTTCATACATTAACTCAAACACGGCCATAAGGCCCTTTTTTCACTGACTTTGTGGGCAGAAAATATAACGTGGACTTTTTTTTTTTTTTTTTTTTTTTAGCTTACTGAGACTTGAAGAAATCTGTCCTTTTCTAAAAATGCTCTTACTTCTAATCTTCATGTTCACTAAAAGTCATTTTCGTTTTCACAATCAATCCACTTGCCTTTTCAATTTTCACCTAGAATTCTATACTTATTAATAATACTCCTGTTTGTATGTAAGTATTTGCTACTGCACCAAAGTCAATTTTTTTTCTTTTACCATTGCAATTCACTTAAAAGTCTCTTTAAAATAGGCCTTTTCACAACATCTTTAATCAGTGCTTGACGATTTCTTTTCCTCTTTTCATTTATCTTCAGAAGTATCGATCACAGGGCAAATAACTGTATCCTAGGGTAAAACATATAGGTTTTTATTCATTACTTATCAGCATTAAGCTGCAAGCACAACACAAATGCATTTATATTAATAACTGAATAACGCTTTGGCTTTTGTATCTTTCTTCAGACCCAGTAACTGGAGCTGTATCTTGCACCATTTATTGAGCTTAGTATCAACTAAATGATCAAATTTAGACTTCTGTTTGGCAGCATTATATAGGAATGAAGATATACAAAATTTTCTATAAAAACGAAAAAAAAAAAAAAAAAAGACACTTTATACCCTTTCCCCTGTCTGCTCTTCAATTCTGATTTTTGTGTATTGCAAAATTAATTGCATAGTTACTTAAGCTACATTAGCAGCATTCTATGCAGAATGATGGATCGAAGGACACACCATAAAGGTTTCAATTTTAATACCCATGTACTGAAATTACTTTCCCTAATCCTTCAATAAAAAAATCCATTAGAATTTTTTAGGGAAAAAATTCTGTGATACTTGATTATGTGTAGGAAGAATTAAAATCTTACCTAAAGTATCAAAAGCGCGAGTAAAAACATTGTTAGATGAACTGAACGCGTTGAAAACTATTAAATCACCACTTTTATAGCTGAAATCCGATCAAAAAGGGCAAAATGTCGGCATAATATGGTGACATCACGATTGTACCAATAGCAAAAACTGTACTAGATAGCAGCACATGTTAGAATATAGTCATACAAAGATCATAGATGCAGCATTAAAAGAAGAAGTTAAGATTAAATAAATATTAATGAAATTTTTAATGCTGTAGAACACATACACACACTCACTAACCTAACCTCGGATGAAATTTAAAAGCTGGAGGATCCAGTGATTTACTATTGCTCGCTACGGTCTAACGGCTTGCGCTTGTCTTCTTTTCATAAGTATCTCGCAAATTAGTAATATTGGTTCATGCAAATGTGCGCACTAGCTTCTCATGGTTGTATACATTCTAATTGGCGCACACAGTGAGCTCGGTAGTCACAAACTAGTGAAACCTTGCAGTTAGCGTTAAAAGGCCATTTCTATGTTAGGTTTAAGCTAACAAGTGGTATTAGCGAACTTAACGATACTTATGTATGTATTTCTATATTTTCATTACTGTTGCACCAAATGGAATGTGGTCATGCACAGGCCCTGATGGGGAAAAATGGAAAATATGCATGCAAATATGTCAATGTGGAATTTTTGCATTATTAATAACGCACCGTCTAAGGACCGATACGTGGGACTAAGAGATTCAAATTGTCCATTATGCTGTATTAATGTCTCACCCACCTGTTATTTAGATTAGTTTCTTATTCTCCTTTGCTTGCTACATTTATTTCAGGTTCAATAACTATTCTAATTGATTCACTGTATGAATTAATTTTTGATAAGAGAAAAAATTGTTTCAATAATTCAATACAGTTAGAATAAAGAGGAGAGAGGTAGGGATTGAATCATATCCTCCCAGGTGCAGGGACCGGCGCCTCCACCAACAATATCACAACTAAGGTTGCCACCTGGGGCGTCTCAGTAGTAAAACGGGCGTTAAACACTACTCAAATTAACAATGACTTGCGGGCGCCTAGCGGTAGGAAAAACTCGCAGGTATAATTAAAGGCAGTGTTACTCCTCGGTAGCTGAAGGCTAAGTTAACAATTGCTAATTATAAGTCGAGCTATTACAGCTGACCGGCCCTTACCTTAGGGACGTCGAACCAGGTGGTGTAGTGGTAACCATACTGGAATCCTAAGCCTAAGATCACGGGTTAAATCCCGGCTAGGGTCCATGGATTTTTTCGGCCGTGAAAATCCTAAAAATGGCTTCCTTCGGAAGGGAAGTAAAGCCGAGGCTCCTGTGTCTTAGATTTGCGTCAAGTAAAAGAACTTCATGCTGGAAAGAAGAGGCCTGTGAGCAAAATTTGTCTGCCGTTTCACTGATTCTGATTTGAATGGGACGCTGATGACCTGCGAGGATAAAGAGCGTTCATAAATAAAGCAAATCAACAAATCAACCTTAGGGACTGATGCCACGGGGCTGAGGTTGCAGAGCAGCACAGGATATCCCCGTCGAGTAGAGATGAGAAGGCAGAAGAGAGGAGAGCGCTCTTGAATCTCGGCTATCTCTTAATACAGTTTCATAACCGCCTAGGGGTCTTTACACTATGTAGTAATATTCACGAATTATGGTAAACCAACGCCCTAGATTTGAATTATACCAACCAATGACAGAACAGTGAGTAGATGATCTAGAATTTCCCTAATGACACAAGATAGTTCTAGGTTTTGCGTCATTCTACTTGTTACTAGGCTGACGCTGATGTGATAAAATCCTTAGGGATTGTCATTGGAAGTGGTTAACCGAATAGTTTTAAATAAGTTAGAACCTTCTAATGAAACTAAGCTATGTAAAAGTATAAGATATTCAAGCAAATAAAAGTAATTGTCCTCATAATAATTTTGTACTTAACCAAATTAATGCCCCCCCTCCTCGAACCAGAAGAATATGATACAAAAAGGAAAAAATGTGACAATAAAATTGCATTTAACACATTGAAAAGCAATGGATCTTTAAAAAACGGATTTAATATAGGTAGTAGTTATTTGTTTTTGTTTTCATAGTATAAACATATTGTCAGTAAAATTTAGGAAAATTAAACATTGTTAAAGGAGACGAGAGCACACTCAGTACTTTAGCTTTAATAATTTAGTAATCGGGAAACCTATATGAGTTTAAAATACACAGCTAACAGATTTTATACTATAACCTTAATATGTTTGACCTCTTTTTCGCTGATAAGCGCGCATTGCCTCAACCAGAAGCTGGCAGTAATAAACTGCTTAACTGTTGGGTGTTCATGAAGAAAATCGATCAAAAATACCTTGGGAAAACTGTCAACAAACTTTCTCAGCTGACAGGCGGGTTTTTGCTTTGGCAGAAACGGATTCCCTTTGTTTCTTTTACTCCATGCTCACTTGATTTTAGCCACGAGAATACTGCTGTGCCCATATTTCATTGCAGGTTACGATTCGATGCAAAAAAAAAAAAATGCTTAATCCCAGTACTGAGCCAAAAGCCTCTTACACACTTCCACACGTGCAGCTTTTTGATATTGCCAAAACTAGTCGGCAATCCAAATCATCGGAAATTATGGATTGAACACTTACATAAACTATCCCCAACCTCAGAAACGATCTCAGAAATCTCATATATATTCTCACCCAATAAGATTTATAACGGTTCGTTTCTCGTCACGCTCGTCCGAGGTCTATGTTGGTGACTCATTTTCCACAGTTATTAGTCTTTCCATAAAATTTTTTGCCATTCATACATATATGTCTGAGAAAGCGTCTTTTCCAAAACTGCGCCCTTAATCTTTGCTAAATTCTGCCAGTTTTATGCCCTCCCGAGCTAAAAGCTTCGCGTTGGCAATCGGTGAATGTACTTCTTGCTCGGACATGATGCTACTTATAAAAATGACTGTGAAAGGCGAACCGGTTTTTTCCCTATTTCTAACATTCATACGACTAACATTTCAAAGGCTTGTATCGCTGCCTACTAAAAGCTGTAAATCCAAATGTCCAATTTGTATTTTATTCATATTTGTATTGTTTTTAGGTTCCTACTTGTCCACGAAGATAAGGCTGCTCCTTGGGAGGGGAGGAGCAATACATTTCTCCGCTGCAAATACTGTTGTAAATTCAGTTACAAAAATTATGTCTGCTAGTGTGATCAGCAAGTTGTGATTATTGCACTTTCTAAAGTTTGAATGGTTTTAATTTAAGTTTAACTTGTCTCTTGTGACAAATGCCTGAGAGACTTCTGTGGAGTATATTCTGCTCTCTCAACTATTTCATGTAGTGTTTCTTTTGTGAGAATATAACTCTTTTTATTATTTACTTGTCATGATATGCACTTTCTCTACGAGCATTTTTATGGTGCTGCTAGATGAGACTGGTCTATTAGGAAATGTTCACCAAAATTTTCTTTTTGTTCGGCTACAAATTTTTGTTTTAATGTACATATCATGTAAAAGAACAGATATTTCGCTATCGACATTACATAATTCACGACATAGGTATATTAAAATCAATTGAGTCACTGACATACTCGACTATATAATGCGAAGTTACGTGAGAGACCGGGCAACTGCAAGTAGGCTGACTCTGCATTTTTAACCGTACAATCGGCTATGCGCATATCAGGCAACAAGTATATAATAGTCCGGGCATTAGAAACTTCTAAATTTACAGTGGAAAGTTTACTATAACATTCATTAATGACCATATTCATTTTTATTATTTTAGCTGTAGAAATGGAATTTCAGTTATTAAGTTGTTAATTTTTAAGTAGGAGTTGGAAAAAATAGTATAAGTACCTATAAATGTATTTACAACTTCATCATCTACATAAAAAGAACGCTGGTGACATATAATGGACTTGTTATATTTTACAGTTAATTCCCATGTCACTCTAAAGTCAGTATTCCTCTCAATTTGAACCCAATGTACCTAACTATTGGAACCAGATCTACACATGTGAGAAGAGCATGCAATAATTGTGGGGCATTATAAGTTCGTTATAAACAAGGGGAAAAGGGAGGGGGCGAAAGATAACACATAAAAATCGAGTCCTATTCTTTGGGGACTAGGTAGGTTTAAGAGCTACCTTTATGTTTACGAATTTCGCTTTTGTTTGCGCCGCGTTTAAAACTTCCGAAGAATTCCCAAATGAAAAAAGCAACTCGTGATGCTGGTAGAGTTTTCCAGACGAGTGGAAATCGTGTGCCTTGGCCGCGATATTTCAGACTTAGAGGGTCGGCGCTGGGGATTTAGAGTTGCTGCGATGCAGGGGAAGATCTAGTGCAGTACCTTGGCTAGTGTCCCCAGGTACACAAGGATTTACAAGAGGATTATCTTGGGAAGGGACCTGGAGTTGTATAATTTCTAGTCATGCTCAGAAAATACTTGCAGATCAAGTTGAGAAAGTGTGATCCAGATCATGGAAGAGTCCTACGTATTTTGATGGATTAAAAATGTCATAAACTTTGAATTATTTGCTATAGATATATGCCATCTTAAGCATGTCATCACTGACTTCTAATGTCACGTGATGCATGAACACTATCACATTATCATTAGAGCTTTTAGAGTCTGGCATTTCTACTTGGAAAACACGACTAAAGTAAAGCTTGGCAATATTTATACAATTCTATAATGTTTTCGCCTTTTTTTTTTCTTTCCTCGTCAATTCGCACTACCTGTCTCCGCGCGTTGTACCGACCGTTGTGGTCCTATTTCTCCTGCGAAACTTTTTCTGACACCTTATATCTGCTGTTTAGTTCTAAAAGTTGATTTTCTCTTATCTTTCCTTTTAAACTGTTTAAAATGGACTAAATAGCATGACATTTCTGTTACTTTTCTAGCATTCTTTTTAATTATAAGAAAATTAATTAGTTTGAGATAAATAAATGTGCATATTATTCATATAATGGAAAACACTTTTACTATTAAATGCCTAATATAACATTTGTTGGGTTACCGTAGATATAGAGTAAACCTAGAAGTTAGTATTACTTGCCGCTTAAATGATAGGCGACATTAAGGATTTGATTAGCAGTACTGTTTTAACGTTTTACAAGATAAATTGATTCTTTTTGATTGTAATTTAGAGTATCAACACTGGCAGCTATACATATAAGGATATCGGTCCAGAAAATTATGACTTGAAATTATCTAACGATAAAATCATATTTGTTTTCATAACTAATAAAAATATCCCTACAACAAATTATTTCATTGAGTATGTCTTTTTATGTTTCACCATATGCACTAATGCTGTTAAGTCCATTAAAACTCTGACGGTTATGAAATATTAAAAAGTCCAAAATCACACTAGATCCAACCACTAATGTAATAGACAGTGGAGACACCTGGTATTTCACAAATAACTGTAGCAAAAAACTGGGAAAGGCACACGTATTGAAACATAGACAGAAGAACTCAAACCAAATGAACAAGACAGTAATGGTTATGGTCTAGTAAATGACATGAAGGTGCTAATGACGATGTTCAGATGGATATTAAAGCTTTCCCTGTTGAAATTACAGACGTGATGAGCTTCTAATGAGGAAATTTAATTAATAAATTATTTATCTGAATTTATTCTTGAACCAAACTATTGAACTAATGTCAAGTTTACCTTATCAGAGCAAGGTAGAAATGGAAACTCGAGATACGATTATTCTTTCCTTTTAATACTCCAGGCACACACTTTATTGCATACTTCCGTAATAATTTATAAGTAGACTGGAAGTTTTATTTAACTTTAATAATAATATGATTCGCAAATTGGATTATTTGAACATCTACAGATCGTGAAAAACCTAAATATATATTAATGGTTTATGGTTACTTATTTGTAAGTGAAAATTGATATACAAAAAGATGTTCCATATAGAAAAATGCCTTGAATTACTGCTTTTCAAAAATATAAATCTTAATTCATGTTCGTAGGACTCATATATCGCCAAGCTTATTTTTTATATTAAACCTTAAATAAACTTTATATTTTCCTTTCTTTCTTTCATCATAGTTTAGATACTAGCCTATTTCTATTTATTACCAGTGGGTTTGATTTCTAGTTCTTATATTCGTTCCTTAAACAATCTTCTCTTGTGCAGCCCTTCACCGAGCCAAGGAATAGCATTTAAGCTTTTAGTGCCATGCTTTTCTCTTTCCCATATGGTCCATACATAACTTCCACAAAGTCTTCTTTCTTATTTTATTTTAATGACTGACGAATTGTTCTTCAGATTACTTGAAACATCTCTGTTTTTATCAATATTTTGTTGCAGCCTAGATGATGGAAGTGATCTTTTCTCTATCATATTATCTTCTTTTGCTGTTTGTATTCTTAGAGGTATTTTCAATTGAACGCATTTACTTTATTTTTATCTTTAGATAGACTCATATTATATTCTTTGCCAGTTTTTAAAATTGATATACTGCTACCCATAGCTTATTTTCTTTATCAATAGTAAGTGCCACATTATCTGCAAATGTTAAAATATTTGATATCTTATTCTGTTCGAAATAAATCCCCGTATGCACTTTTTGCCATTTTTAAAGAATGTATTTCGTTTATCATTTATATGTTCAATCTTATAACATCCGCTCATGATATATTGTTTTACTTCCGCCTGAAAGACCAAAAAAACCTCCATTGTCTCACACTACTTTTAAAAATTGTCAATATATCTCTTTAATGCACTCTCTGAAATCTGGCAGGTACCATAAGTTACTATTAAACTGCAGCACACCACTTTGTTCATCATCTTTCACTGTAACCACTACCAACCTTTGGAAGCATTGTCACAGAATATCAGAGACTGCCATATTTTAGAAGCATTCCTTAAGAAGTTATCTAATGTGATTAGATATAAAGGATTCCTACATTAAACTTAAAGAGTTCTTATGTTCCAAGACAGGTATTTATTTGTTATATTTTGCTGTAGAATTTATCATTCTAATATTATTCTCATTAATTTTTTTATCATCTTCACAATAAATGTTTTTTTACTCTTTATAGTTTACTAGCGCATTCATCTCCAATCTCATGATTTATATGAAAATACTATGGATATGAAAATACTAGTTGCTGATTCTTTTATTATTTTTATTATATTAATATTTTAATTATTTATGTTTTGCATATAACGTGCCCTCATTCTGGTACACAATTGCAGTTTGACTGGTTGACCTTCAGTGGGCAGGCAATTCCGGTAGGACTGGAGTTAAAGTTTCGCTGATGCGGGCAACTGACTTGCTCAGTTGCGTTTATCACACAACTGTTTCAGCTGCATTTCTTTAGGTAGTACGTGTTAGACTTTCTACTGTGTATTTGTTTATTGTGGAATATGCCAGGAGTGAGATTTTCGCTATAACAAAGAATATTTACTTATTATTGTTATGTGCAAAAGAAATCGTAGAAGTGCTGCGGGAGAGAATTTCGTGATTGGTGAACAAAGTTCGAGTCCAAGGAGTTTTCATTAAGAAGAATCCAAGACCAAAAAACCAGGTTTTGGCATAAGAGAAGCTTGATGAAATAGGCTATCGATTAAAAACTTCTCCTCGAAAGTCTTTAACACAATTAGCCCAGCAAGATGATGCATCTTCATCCATATAAAATTACTGCTGTTTTTGAAATGAAACCTGTGGAGGAGCTGAAATAAAATAGACAGTTTATAATATTCGGAAGGATGAATTGTGGCGAGTCTCTCAAACTTTTTTCAAAAGGAATCAAGCATTCTCACAGCATAGGGCAGGCATTTTAAGCTTCTACTGTGATGGTGAGTGCAATATTAATTGATAGTTACTACTAATAAACAACAAAAGAAACAAAAAATATGCGCTATGAGCTCCGACTGCGCGACATGATTTCTCTCGGCAGACGGCGAGGCCGTTAGGCATAAACTTCTCGTCGACAAAATCAATTTCCGATTGCGTAGCGGAACGAGGACCCTGTCTATTCCACATTAAGTGTCGACTTACCGACTTACTTTATCGGTTTTAAAGTTAACTCTATTCATTTTTTTGTTTTATTGCAAAAATATTATCCTTAGATGTCCTAGCTTCACTTAACTTCTCGTTCATGCTGTATTTCACTTTGCAGTTTCAATGTATTAATTGTAATTCGTAAGCACATTAATTAATAGGCAAAGCCCTCTGTGATTTTTACATTTACTTCTGAATCCTTTCTTGAAAGCTGAAATAATTTTGCCAACTTTCCATTCCTTTAATTTCCAGTACAAGTTTAATAAATGTAATAATCATCACATACTAGATCATGCCAAGGTACTGCTAGGTGAGAGAAGTTCAGACATAGCCTCCCCCCCCCCCGAAAAGGTCAAGTTTACAGTTTCGGTACACTTGGAACTGAAGTTCCAGAAAGTTAAGGGAACGGAAAACTTGCACAACCCGTTCCAGTCTCCTGGATTGTTACTAAAAGCAAAAGAGTTACAAAGACCTTTGTTAACGTCAGTGTTGATTATTATTTCTTTTCTTACATCTTCTTTACAATTGAAAGATTTTTGTCTCATTGCCCGTGGAAGTTTTCTACAGAAGTCTAACACAAAACCAAACACTTCTAGGAAATACAAAGGTTCTTTTTCGAAATTCCTGACATTTCCTTTGAGGTACATAGCGTCTCTATATCTCTCCAATAATGTGTCATATAGCACCACCAGTTACAAGAACTCGAGAAGAAAGATTCACTTTCTTCCTATTCAAGAAAAAAGGAAAAAGTCCCCTTCCATGAAAATCTGATCCTGTAATAAAGTAAAAGGCAAAAGAAGAAATCTTTTCTTTGAGCTCCCTCCGCCTTTTTGCACATTCCCGGAATCTCCTGGAACCGGAAGGAGCGATGTGGAAACAAAGAAGACACAGAGACTTGGTGATGTATGGAGAGGGGGAACGTACGCACATAACGAAGGGAAGAACAAACAGAAAGAACACCGCTATTCCTTACTTTGCCCGGGAAAAGTATTGAAGGAGAGAAAAGAAGGGAGGAAACCTCCCGTTTGTCAACAAGTTGAAGGCCTCCGGCAGCATAGACGGTTGTCTCCTAGCAACCAATTGATCTTCTCTTGTCTTTGCCCGTTCCAAAAACCCTCCTCCTTCCATGCGAGACTACAGGACGACTCCACTTCCTTCCCGATCCGGCTTCTTCTTCTTCTCCTTCTGCTTCTCTCATCCGAAGAGTAAACACATCTAGATTTCTCTCTGTTGGCTCCGGGCTATTCATTTCAATGGCCATCCAGCGTCTACGACGGAAGAGGTAATGCAGAAAGTTCCCTCCTCCCCAAAATGGGCTCTACCTCCCCTCCTGGATCTAAGAAAGGATTCTGGTGTGTGCTGCACTTAATCATCCGTTATTATGAAGATGACATATCTACCAAAGTGTCATGGGAGGGCGAGAGTAATGATTGGCTGAAAGATGTGTTGTCATAATCATCTTCCATTTGAGCGACTCGGTCCACTGCTAGAGATTTATCAGCAGATGAAACCGGTCTGTTGGGGTGAATTGAGTTTTTCCTACATATTGACACTATCACTCGTCTGCAGTTATTGAGCCGTGATGAGGCGATCCAAAGTGTAAAGCACTAAACCATTCCATACCCAAAATCCCGCACAGAGACATTTTATTTTCATTCCTTGATAAACTTCAACTGCTGATCATGGTTGTCCAAGTACTATCGACTGCTCTTCACCACAGATAGACAAATTGTTTGCGAAACTGAGTCACTTGCTAAAGTAGGGCGCACTCTACAAAATGAAAGTTAAAAAGTTACAAATTCCCCTTAAGTGACATTTGGCAGCATTGGAACTTATTCACCACTATGTCACCTTCTATATTAAAATCAAAATTGTTTACTTTGTCGTGTTTTTGTATGTTTCGAATATTGAGTTGTCAAATATTATTCCTGATAATATTTAAACTACGAAGGCAGATGAGGCGGCGGCAATACGGCAAACATTATCCAACATGGGATGTCGTGTATGGTGGGAGAAAAGCACTGTTTTGAAATTTTAAATGCCTTTTAACTTGTTCTTGATGTGGCTTATGAACACGTTTAGTATTTCTTCAGAATAATTTTTCACATATTTTATGAGGAGTGCAAACGTTTTAATTGTAAAATGATACAGCAGAATTTGTAAACCTGAAACATTTATTTCTAAATATTGCGTTAAAATGCAAGAAGAGTTGACTTTGGTCACTTATGTGATTTAAAACTTTGAAAGTACCCTTCGCTCCAACCACTTTGAATTATCAAACATCACCTCTAAATGTGCTAAAAGTTAAAAAATGATTGCACTGTTGATTACATTTTTTGTTTTTTATCGTTGTCTGCCACGTGAATTGTTCTCTGAAATTCGATAGAATAAAATTAACATTACAGTAGTACAACCATTGTCGAAACTCCAGACTAATCCGCTTACATTCTGTTTTTTCCAATAGTGCAGTTATTCCTAAACATTTTCGAATCGCAAATACTTTTCATAAAGATCTGAACTGAGCAAACCCCCTTATTAATATACATATTTTTAACAGCCTTAAATTGGCCTAAAGATACAGTAAATATGCCTACCTTAAGATCACTCTAAAAATGATGCGACAACGTTTATTATACTGAAAAGACATACCTTTAAATACATTTAAAGTATAAAAACAGTAATTAAACAAATAAGTTAATAATGCAATATCAATTTTCCCTATCTTTAAAGTTAACTTTTATATAATACACATTTTAATCAAAACCAGACTCTGAGAATTGCTTTTTTAATATTGTTGAAGTGTTTTATGTAATGACAGGATTCTATGCGAGATTAAGTTACACACTTATAGAATATTTTCAATATGTTAAACTTCCTTCTTAACCTGCAAGTGTTCATTATAGTTTTACTCCTTTGAAATTCAGTGAGAAGGACGAACTTACTTTGAATGGCACAGAGCTCTGTAGTTTGAAACCACAGAAGTTAAATAAATTCCCAATGTCCTTTCAGCACAAAATTTATTTATGAATTTATTTCTTAGGCGTATGAAGAATAAAGACCTCTCGGAACACAGGGAACTCCCGTCCTCTGTCCTTCCGTCGCCTGGCACGCATATCCGCGTCCATATTCAAAAGAGTTCGTATACCAGACTAAGGAAACTACTCCGTGTTACTAAATATCTAAATGTATGCTCATTTGTAAGAACCGAAAGTATATGTAATCCACGGCGACCATAATTATATATTCCAGACCATACTGTGATAATATCATTACAATAAAAATTCCCAAATCCGCCATTACAGTAAACGTTTATCAAACCCCTTGCAAGATTTCGGAAACCCAGGGAGTTCGCGAACCATTCTTTTGAAAAATACTGCTGGGTACACCATTTTGAAACAATTTATTACCAATCATTAAATACTCAGTAGTTTTATAACATTATTCTGTGCAAATTCAAACAACATTAACAATAATACAGATAGGCAGGCAACAATAGAAAACAAAAGATATGTGTTAATGTTATACTCTTTGTTTTACTTTTATGGAGTTCAGATTTTCAACTTTATGCACAATTTTTATTAGCAAAACCTCTCCATGTAACTGAAATCTTGGCTACACATTCATTCATTTCTTCTTTGAATCCTGCTCGTAGCAGTTTTTAGTTACATGATGTAATTTTATACAGGATTTTCATTTCAAAACTTCCCATTCTGAATGATTTTCTATTTAATGTTAATTTAATTTAAAAAAAACACACCATTTAGATATTGAGGATAAGCATAAAACAAGTGTTGAATTAAATTTAGATTTCACCTCCTCATCTCCAACTACTCATAATTTGAAATTGCAAATTGCACCCCTACTTTCTAATGTTTAATTTTAAAGAAGATTCAGTTTTTATCGTGACTTTTTATCGTTACCTAGCAACTGGACTCTTAGCGTGGTTTAACCTTGGAGAGCACAATACTTTTAAAATACTGAAAATTTATTGTAATAATTAGTCAGGAATTCCAAAATACCGTAATATTAATATTTGTAATTTTTCCCAAAATAAATAGTTTAATCCTTCTATAATTGCTGGCTAATTTTTATTGTGTCCTAATTGAAACAACAATGAAGTTTAAAAAGCAATGTTGATTATATTTTTAACCTCCTCACCCCAGCCATACCCACTTTAAAATTTCTAAGATTTCAAAGATATCCCAACCTTAAATTTTAAAGAGGATGAAATTATCACGTCTTTTATTTTCTATGATAGGGTGTTGTTAGTGTTGTTTGAATATGGACAGAGTAAAAAAAAGTCAGTTAGTTGTAGAATGAAAATGAAAAACTATGGGTAAAATCACAATTATTAATATTAGTAATACAGCATATCTCATAACTCCTTACTGGTCTGTTTACATTCCATTCGTTCTTGCAGGATGTATATCATTTTGAAACAAGTCATTACCAAATCAAACTATTAATTTAAATGTTCAGTAGTTTTTCTAATATTATTTTATCCAAATTTAAATAACAATAACAAGTTGTCAGGAACGATAGAGAACAAAAAAATACGATAACAATGGCATTTTATTTAAATTTAAACATCAAAAGATAAAGAGGTGCTATTTGTAACCGAAAATTCATTCAATATTGGTGTTAAATACCCCTCTCCATGTCTAAATTGATTACATTAAATTTATGTTAAATAGATAGTTATTTAGACCGGAAAGCTTTAAAATTAAAGTTCTGTAAATTTGGTTAGAAAGATATGCTTTGAAGTATACACAGTCTTGATCTGGATTTCGGGACTTCAGCAAACTACTTAAAAATTCAATTCTGTTACTGGACACTTTGAAATTAGTGACAAATGAGGTCTAAGAGTACAAAAAATAAAGAGAGAGTGTGTCAGTCTTGAGAATATGATGTCAGAAAAGCATTTTGACTTTTCATGTGTGTCGCCCAATAAAGTTAGGAAGATTAATTACAATACAATCAGTTACTGATATATTTATTCCTTTTCTAAGACTCTGGTTGGCAAAATGAAAGTATACTTTCTGGATATGAAACTTTGGCAAAGGACTTCAAAATGTATGTTCTAAACTTGATGAAAAAAGTAGAGATTGAAGTTGTTTGTAATACTGCTCAGCAGACGCCACGATTAGAACATGAATTTCATAAAAGAAAGTACCACAATTTCAAAAAATTTACATATTTTGACTAAGAGATTGTAATAGCTAAGCGGATAATAGGTGTCTCGATAATACCCATAGATTACAAAAAGTGCACAAGCCTTAAGTGTATTTTCTTCTAAATCTTACAACTATATAGGAAACTGTTTGCCACTTGCACAAACCTCTCTGTAAATGATTAACTACGATATTAGGATAAATCCAAATGAACCTATCACAGTTTACATATTTAGACATTTTTTTTATTTCGTAAGTAAAATTATACATTCAATTTGTATTTTCTGAAAGTCTACATTTCAGTGTCCAAATATGTGAGCTTGTTATACATAAGCAGTTTTTTCAGTAGAAAACATTGAAATATAGGTTGAGTATTCTGTCTGGAACACCCTCCCTGTTCAAGAAAACAAATGGCGTTCTCATCTTACATACCGGGCTGTCTGTATTTATTAACAGCAATTAGATGTGCACATGGAAGCAATAAAAGTAGCTGTGACGTGTCAGGTTCCCAGCTGATCTCCCTTAGCAGATGCTCGCACCACCCCAACAATAATAACAATAATTTACCGGATGAGTTATAACTACTCCCCCTCTTCCTAGCCACCCTTTTCTCTTCATGTGGTTGATATTATCCACGAGAAGTTCTCGCTAATCGCCCCTTTGATGGTTTTAAATCTCGTGATTTACGAGATCCTGACATACATATTGTTGTTGGTGGTGGGGCGACAGAGAGGAAGTCGCTGGACTGTGCACGATAGAGGATTAGCCTTGCAGTGTCTTAATGCAAACCGCTGTCTTGGAGAGCTGTTTGAAATTCGGTAACACCTGAGAGGAAACTCGAGGACGGTAGCTCACCACGTGCGTATCTGTCCCAAAGGATGAATGTTGCTCATTAGTGCACGTATAATTCGTTCTTCAAGATTGCCGAAAAAACTGACATGTGACTTCTCTTCTTTTCTCATCCCATCATTTCTTTTTTATTTTCTATTTTTTCTGCAGATCATACCTCTGAAGCATTTGCTTCCAGTTTTAGACCTGCGATTCCAAAGGGGTCTTCGCGTCAAGCAAATCTATGACGCAATCTCTTGCGCTCACGGAATTTTTGCCGCATTTTTTTTTATTTTGTTTTTGCACGAAGGAAATGCCATATGTAAGTTAAAACAACATACGGTTTTCCTTACCTCTGTTAAAATAATGTCGTTGTGATCATTCACTATTTTGTGTTATAATGCCAAATACCCAAATACCAAACCCTTGACTATTAAGCCATTCGTTCTCTTACACTCCAATCTTTCTCCTAGAGAGAAAGAGGTTGGGCTTTTCCTCTTCGTTTACATTGTACAGTGGGTAAATTCCGAAGTCTGCCACTGCTTATTTCCTGGGTATCTCTGGTATCAAATTTTGACTGTTAAACATGTCTCACTATTCTTCTTTTTGTTTGTGTTACTTTACTTTTGTTTGTAAGACTGTTTTATGAGTATTATAATGGAGCAGAAGGGATCTACATGAACTTCCTTTTTCGCCAGTTTGTCTTCATTTCCGAGTATGCCACAAGATCATCACTGTATTGTTTATACATTGTGCAAGAAATACTTGGCTGCAGCCTCAGGTGCGTCCATGGAATGCACTCCATCCCTACCGAAGCTTCAAGACATTGTCAGCGACTGAACTGCGGTGTCCCAGTCAAGTTCATGATCTTTAATATTCTACGATTCTTTGCTCAACGACAGAGTGCAGTAGTAAAGCAAAATGAAATCGCAATAAAATGAATATCCTAACTTTTCACTCGCATCCTTTCAATGAAGTTAGTACGATAACTTCTATGCAAACATCTTTCAGCCAATGAACAGATTCATTGATACTATATTGACCAATGAAAATTGAACTACATTGACAGTAAATAGCATGGTTTTCTAATAAGCTACTAGTTGTGTTCCTTCCATCTTTGCTTCGATTCTATTACTCAGCGGAAAAATAGAACTCATGCTGTTCTCTGTAAATTTTTGGCGATTACAACATAATTACGAAACAAACATGGCAATATTTGAATATTAAATATTTAAAACATAAACACAAATACCGGGGCTGTCTGTTTTTCTCGAGTTTATTATAGTAGCCTCATATGTTTAATTTTCATAATGAAATTAAGGCCAAACGAGTTTTTGGAATTACTTTGCCCAATACAATAGGTAAAACTGATAATTTTCATGGAGAAATTTAATTTTTCTTTTATTCTTATAGAAATATCATCTCAAAATAATTATCATTAAGCAAATATTCATTAAGCTCAATTAACCGGCAAAATATTAACACTCGATTTATTATAGAGAATATTTGCAATGCTATCTGCTAATGCACTCACCCTGGTAGAGGAAATGAATGAAAACATTTCTGAGAAGACCAGAGTGACAGTCAACATGAAGAAGTGCTGTATTCCCAAACACAATCATGAAGACAATTTTGACATACTTTAACATATTGCAAGGCTGAAATTGTTTGCAAATTACCTTGCTCTTAAACCTATTAGCAAAGCCTTTTTTAAATATTAAGACTTTCAATTCGGAGATAGTACTATTAAGTTCTAAATACTTCTGGCGAATCTCAAATATATCAACTACGGGAATTAATAAAGGAAATGTAAATCTTAGAAATATTTAGCAGTCATTAGAAATTTGCACTAGCATTAAATTTATCGTCCACCGATGTCAACTATATCCAATAAGATTATAGAACCTTTTATTACAAAAAGCAAATAAACAAATCTCTGTAAATGATAAACTATGATAGATGTGAATCTATGATCCACTGCTGATGTATTTTAATAAATTGTATACTACAGTATACAGAATTTTCATTTTGAAATTTCCCAATATAGATAACTACCAATTCAAAGTGAATTTAACTTAAACAAAAAATTCAATTTAGACACCGAAAAAAATTTTAAATGCAATGTTGATAACATTTTTTTGTTTTATCCCCTCATCTTCAGTATCACTACTTTGAAAATTCAACTGGCAGCCCTATCTTAGTGCATGTTACTTATATTTTAAGAAGGTTTCCATTTTTTGTTTTCTATTGTTGTCTGACAACAATTGTCTGGGTTGTTATTGCATTTTTAATTTTAACAGAACAAAAATAAATCAGTCGATTGTTGGATAAATACGCCATTTATTTTGTGTGATGTTAGAATTATTCTCACAGAAATTCAGCCCATTTTAAAACTTCTGACTAATCCACTTACATTCTGTTCTTTCATGTAGAATATGTACTATTATCAATTAATGTATTATCAAAACGCAACTATTAAATTAAATGTACAGTAGTTTTTATAGTATTATTCTGTCCAAATCCAAAGAAAATTGGTAATAATTCGGATCATTCGGCAGCAATAACAGAAAACAAAATATATTATTTAAATTGGCTCTTATAAGGTTGGATTGTCATTTGAAATTTCAAAATGGAAGTGACAGGAGGCGAGATAGTGAAATCTAAAACATGATCAATATTGGTTTCAAACTTACCCCTCAGTGTCTATATAAACTTGTTTTTGTTTTAATTAATTTTATGTTAAATGGGTACAATGAGGTTATTTGAATTGCGGGCTTCTAAGCGCGATTGCTTACTGGGGAAGCGCATCCACCGCAACCATAAAAATGGGGTATAAGGTCGTTACACGTAAATTTATATTTTTATTTGTATTGAAAGCATAAAATGATACTGTATTTAAAACTGACAACAACAGCAATATTGCCATTAATAATAATAATAATAATAATAATAATAATAATAATAATAATAATAATAATAATAATAATAATAATAATAATAATAATAATAATAATAAATTGTATTATAAGAGATAGTAAAATTATTCCCCTCAGCGGCAATATTTTGCCACGCATCTATATAGGAAATGCATGTATTTCATCTAACTTTTCTTAACTAAACACAGCGGTTAGGACCACCTTTCTTGTCATTGAGAGATACTGTTCCTCGTAACTTTTTAACCGTTGGCGAACATTTTCTTCTGGAACACGATTACCAGGGTGTTTTTTTGCGAATCACGTCACCACTTCTGTGCAAGAATCCGTTTTTACATATGTGTCGTACATAAAATTCGGTTCTTTAATAGTACACTTATGTAGTGACACAAGTAAAGAAATCGCCACGGGTGGCCGAGGTCGTTAAGGCGCGGACTCGTGAGCGGGAGGTCTGGGGTTCGAATACCCACCAGGACCGTCCTCCCTGACTGAATTTTCCAGGTTTTCCTCAGTCCTCATAAATGGCAAATGACGGGGAGGTACCCTAAACTTAGGCCTGGAACGTTTCCTTCCTTAAAAATCCTTTCCCAATATATCATTTCATCTCATGTATCACCAGTGTTCACAGCCTGTGGTGCTTCAGTAGTAAAAATGGGTGTTAAACACTGTTCATAAAAAAATAGCACACAATGAAAGCATGGAGTAATACACAAATGCACAACCATTGGCAGACAAAGTCTTCCTCAAACTAACTACAAGCTGCCACGTGCTCATGCATTACACGGCGTGACGCAGTACGCAGAGGCGCTCTACCGACCCGCACGGTGGTTACTAAAACCGTAAGTTTATTAGGAAGATAAGGTGGGCAAGAGAAAGTCTCTGACTATAGATGACATAGCATGTAATATAATTATATATTTTAAATGTACGTTGATTTCTTCTATTATATATATATATACGTTTGTATTTCTCTTGCTCAGTGACCAGTAATTGTAAATTTAAAATTCTTATCAATGGCATACTTTTTTCCGAAATGATGGGGGCAGCATTTCATATGTGTAAAATGGAGTACTAGCGGTCTGGCTAGACCCGTGCTCTGGTTAAGTTTTAATGTATGTATCCTCAAGTCATTATTGAAATAAATATACTTATTACCACTAAGACTGCCAAGTTTCGAAATGAAAGCTCTGTATAACGTATAAATATCACAGTGTATTTGGAAGTTTTTAAATGTCACAATAGCATTATTGTATCGTTTAGCATTAAATAACACAGCAAAAGAACGCATTAAGAACAATTCAATATCACTATTCTCAAGAAAATTGCAATGTATTTTCATTCAGTTATACGGAACAAAACATCCCTTAAGTACTATAATTGCATCATGGAAAATAGCCGCTATATTGCGGAATTATTCTGCTCAATAGATTCGATGCATAGTTTCCCACCGTAGTTTTTATGCGGATTATTGCCTGAAATGGGGTATGGTGGTACATGTTAACAAAACCAAAACAATGACACTTAAAATGGCTGCGTGTATGGCAGAGAAGAAAAACTGCACTACAATGAACAAGAAATGCAAAAAAGTTAAATATTTTTGCTATTTGCGAGTAATCTGTAATAAGAGTACGAAATGGAATAGGCACGATGTCAACTAAATGAGTTACTATGTGTTCTGACTCGCATTCTGCACATACTAGTAGAATACTACAGAGAATGTATAATGTTATGATTAAGTCTATTCTGTTATATTGAAGTGAAATATGGGTTGTTTTTTGTTTTGGTTTATTTACGAACGCTCTTTAACATCTCAGGTTATCAGCGTCCCATTCAATTCAGGGCATGGAAACGGCCGACAAATTTTGCTCAGAAGCCTCTTTTTTCAGGCTTGAGACTCTTTATAGTGCGTAAATGCCGTAAATGTACCACACGGGACCCACGACTTTACTTCAATGCCATACTTAGGATTTTTACGCCCGGAAAAATCCATCAATCCTGGCCGGGATAGAACCCGCGATCTTGGGTTTAGAATGCAAGTATGGTTACCATTGCACCACCAGGACCGACTGAAATATGGGATGGTGTTATTTGAATATGTAAATAAAATTCAAATCGAATTTTGGAAAAGGTTCTCGGGCTCTCCACGTTAAACTGTGGGATTATGAGAGAGGTGGGTTGTTATGAAGATACGGTTAATAGTAAAACAAAGGCGGTGGAATGCTGGTTTAGACTAATGTAGGAAGATAGGGCCACACTTCCCTTTAAATGATATAGACACCAGATACAAAAATATATAACGGCAATGTTTTGGGCTGCAGTAATGGAAAAAGGACTCATTGGAATATGGCTTGTATTTCAATATGGCAACGAGGCAATGAAAATACTAAAATTCATGGAAGAAGATTAGAACACGGCTAGAGGAAATCAGCAGGCAGGAAATATAGGCAGAATGTAACATGAAAGTCTCCTTGAGCTTATCGCATGGAATTAAATTAACCTGGGGTAAAGAGTAACGGGCTCGTTCTAGGAAGAAAGGCAAGATCAGGAATGGCCTGATTAAGACTGGGAGGTAAAAAGACTGAAAAATAACGAATAGTTCTTGTAGGAGAATCTGACCATTTTGTGTAAGGAATGAGAATGGTACTACATATTCTGGCCGGGTGTACCCACGGAAACACTCGAGAAAAACCTGTTTTCAGAAAAAAGAATTTAAGACAGAGATCGTTTGACTTGCTGGGAAGTGTTTGCGGCTCACACTAATGGTTGAGTATGGGAATTTTCCTAGCTAACTTGCGCTAAGCTAGAAGCAATTTATTTTCTGGTTAGAATGCAATAAATAGTATAATTGAACTGTAAATACCGTTTTTCTCTCTTTTAAACTTTTTTATTATTTTTATTGTTGCTTTATATTTTTATTATTTTTCCTCTTTCTAATTGTGTATTCTAAGTATGTATGGACATAATATATATTTGTAATTTGTAATATGTATATAGTATTTTTATAGCAATACACTTACTACTACTGAGCTATTTGCAGCAAAACGCTAATAGATTCGGGTAATATAAAACAGAATCTCCATTAAAGTTTCAAGAGAGGGGGTTGAATAGGCGCCCTTCCCCACAGTGGTGGAAACGATATAATTTCAAACGACAAACGCTGAGCTGGAAGTAACGCAAGGGTTCATTAACTGCTGTAATGTGGTGGTGGTATCAACTGTCATTTATAGATTCCCTTGCTTGCCGCCGCGGATTATTCAATAATAGTGATCAATGGGGCGATAATCCGATAACCGCGCGCATATCGGCGGAAAGCACAATCGCGTTACCCACAATGCTCCGCGCCACAGTGACACAGACCAGCCCGCAGCCAGATTTCTCTCTTTTTTTCTTTTAGGTCAGAGTATCCTTTTTCAGCATTATATTCAAATAGTTCTGGTAACACCATCGCCTCTTTTTCATGGCGTTTGTGAATTATGTATTAATTGTTTGTGTGTTTAATGGTTTTACTGGGAACGGCTGGAAACCCAGCTGCTTGTTGTGTCATAAAAAGAAGAGTAAAAGCAAATCCCTGCCACAGCGAAATTTGAATGTCGTGTCTGTTGCATAGTTTGAACAATGTGTATATAAATGCTCTCACAAATAACTCCATTCCTTGTATTTGTTTAAAATATTATGCACTAGCAGCAAAAACATAAATATTAACAGAAAATAAGATTTTCACTGAATTATTTCGTCCATTTACAATGACCAATACGATATAAGAACGTATTGAATTTTAACTGATCAGATATCACAGTATACTTTTCGTTACTAATTCACATTTATTTACAGATTCTAATTTCCCCATCAGCTATCTCCTCTTCTAGAGTACGCTCTGCTGTAAATTATTGTTTTCTTATGTAGGCAATTTTTTGGAAGTTGAATATTCAAGCATATATCCATATATAAGAGATTGTGTTTTGTCGATAGCAAAATGAAAAACCTCATGTAATATTAAATTGATAGGACTAATTTATAAATAAAATAAGAAATAAATAGAATAAGCAGTCAATAAAACATGGACAATATCACAAACTGTTATTAAATTGGTTTTTATTTTAAACGTACTACTTCTATGTTAGAAAGATCAACTGCATTCTTAAAGGAAAAATTGAAATTTTTATGTACAAGTTTAAGAAAAATATCAGTAAAATAATGAAAATGTTAATTTTACTAAAATTTTTGTGCAGCAAAAGTTAAACAGATTGAAATTGATTAAATTATTTATCGAAGAGATTTTCGTAATAAACTTAAACAATCACGAAACAAATCACTAATATGTTTAAAATAGTTTAAGAAAATTGTATTTATCAATATTTGATATGAAAATCAAATCATTGTTTCTGTATTATATACTTATTTCTACTTGTCTCGTAGACCCAAAATCGCGGGTCCAATCCCTGGGATATTTTTCGGGATAAAAATTAAGTATCGCTTCCTTCGGAAGGGAAGTAAAGCTATGAGTCCCATGTTGTAGATTTACGGCACGTAAAATAACCTCAAGCCTGAAAGAAGAGGCCTCTGAGCTAATTTGTCGACCGTTTCACGTCCTGAATTGAATGGTACTCTCATGATTTGAGATGTTAAAGAGCCTAGTAATTAAACCAAATCGGGAGGTCCCAGGTTCAAAGCCTTTTGGGATAGGCCATACTGACCTTAATTTATTTCGTGGTTTTCCCTGGTCATTTAGGCGAATGCTGGGATGTAATTATTTTCCATGAATTTTCCACTCTCCCACTCGTATCATTTCATTCCGTGGTTCTGCTTTTGGGTTAAAAGTGCTAGGAGAGTTTGGTTGTGTGCGGTGTGACGATGGCTTGCTCTTACGGCATGTGATATGGAGCTGAACTCCTTGGAGGTGGGCATCAATGGGGTCAGGATGTTCTGTCTGGAAACATAGTGACCCCATCTATGTTCCATTTCTGGATCCTAGCCGCCCGGTGTCTCTTTCAACTCATCCCTTCTTCCCGGAGATGCCCCCTTGGGGGCGTGGGCACAAGTGGGTTTAGCAAACCAATCCACTTTATCCTATAGCATATAGCATAAGGATATAGATGTAAGATAACATCTTTTCAGTTCTATATTCAAATTACAAACATTTTATAAATAAGTCTAGTATAATTATTTTTAGCAATGCTGTGCAAAAACATAAATATCATGTAAAATTTCCATGTAGTTACTATTGGTTTGCTCGTATTTCTGCACTATTTTATTTTTTGGAAGTTTACTCCAATTTAATAAATCAGGTTGATCTCTGTACTACTGTCATATTTCTACAGAGCCTTCATTTGGATGCGTGGTCGACTTAGCGGGGATTTGCCTATCCTGTTTGTAACCAGTTCTGTTCCCCCTGCACTTTCCGAAGTCTTTGTGCTGTACATATATGAACTTTGTGAGACCACATGTTGCAGTGTTATTATATGTTGGTGTTGTTATAATGCCAAAAATCAGTATACTTTAGAATACAAAATCTTCAAATATGATTCCTATGTGACAACAAAATCATGTAGAGAAGTGAGACGGCGATCTATTCCCTTAATTTTTTTTTGATTGATTTATTTATGGACGCTCTTTAACATCTCAGGTCATCAGCGTCCCATTCAACTCAGGGCGTGAAACGGTCGACAAATTTTGCTCAGAGGCCTCTCTTTCAGGCTTGAGGTTCTTTTTCGTGCCGCAAATGTACGACACGGGACCCACGGCTTTACTTCCCTTCCGAAGGAAGCCATACTTACGATTTTTACGCCCGAAAAAATCCATCGATCCTGGCCGGGTTCGAACCCGCGATTTGGGTTTACTATTCCCTTAATAGATGTAGGGAAACGGGATCTGTTCTTTATATAATATATTTTCTTGATATATAAAATATTTATATCTGACTCGTTCAGATGAACACCAAATACTTCCAAACATAAAAAAATGAGTTTTGAAACATAGCTAGATAATCTTTAGAGTTGATTGTAACGTTATTATTATTATAATTATTATTATCATCATCATCATCATTACTGTTGTTATTATCATTCCCAAAAAATGGTCTAACAGTTCCTTGATTTATAATAAGCTGTCACTAAGGCTCAAAGCGCCCTGTAGTGTATATTGAGTCCATTAAGTTAAAATTCACTTAATCAATCATGAAAATATGCAGCAGAATACACGATCATCACTGATGCTTTTGGATGATGCTGTAAAATTCAAATGACATTACTTAGCCTCGCGTTACATCTTCGAGGCAATCTCTGTTTAATGGGGAAAAAGTCAGATATCATGCAACCAGATATGCCAAAAATGTGTGGCAGTTGCTATAAGAGTGAAGCAGACACCTTTGGGCATATTCCCACAATATCTGAGTATTTTCTTCATAACGAACCTAAGATCACCATGATTTACATTCTGCAGCACTACCAACACTTGAAACGTATATATATTCACGTCAAATTTGTGTTGTAAGGGAACAACATTACACTTCGCTGGTGCAGAGTAATGAAATAGTTATATGACAAATATGAATATCTGCAATCCTGTGGCAGTATTTTAAAATGTATTCCAAATTGATAGAATTTAAATAAATTTTAAAGCTTTACATATTCAAAAAAAAAAAAAGCCTGAATATGATACATAACTTATTTTTGTACCAAGACAAGAAAATAAACAGGAATGTTCACAAGCAACGTCCCTTTGTCGTGCTAGTTTTTTATATCAAGTTTTGAATGATTTACTGCTAATCTTACGGAGGTAAAATGTTTACTAATTTAATTTACATTATTTCCTTTTATTGTACAATTTTTCCAGCTAGTCTTTTGAAAGTCACTTTGGATGCTGCTCTTGGGATATCTTAGGATGTTAGGGAAAAAAACCTTTATTGTGGTACTGTTTGGAAGCAACAGAAGGAAGCATTCCCCTCTCACAGATATAAATTACTGGTGTGTCTGCGGGAGGGAAAGCCACGTATTGCATGTAAGACCACGAACATGTGGGGCTGGGTCGCGTGACATTATAACTGGGTTGAAGCAATGTGTCATATGGCCACCCCTTTTTGTAGTTCGTCTTCTTAAGCTATTTCTTTTTCAATTCCACTTTTCGTTGTTTTTTCCCTACCTCTAACCCATTTAAGGTACAAACTTTTAAATTGGTAAATTGAAAGTATGAATTATGTATGGCATTATATAGACCATACAGGGTCAATATCGCATTGAGTTAGTGTCGCAGTACTAGGGGGGAAACACTCGTTCTGACATTGGTTCAATATAAGCAGTATTAAAGTGTTCAGTGCTACACGTAGAATTTTTAAAACATGTTCATATTCATTGAAATAGTTCCTTTTTCTTCCTGAATTTCTATAAATTGCTTTCGCTTTATTCATTTACCTCAGAGGTGGGCAAAATGCTTATCTAATGAGTTGTAATATCATTAAATGCAATCTGCTTAATGCGAGACAAGGGAGGGATAAATGCCTGTCAGTTGCGCTGTAGATAAATAAACATTCGGTAGGTTTTGCTAAGTTGTTAATAATTTACACAATACTGCGGCATTATACAACAAATATATTGGTATCATTGTTAACATATATACTGCAATATACTCTGGTAGGGGACTAAGATTGGTGTAAACAAACGTATGAATGGAGGGGAACGGTAGCGTATGCGTGGTAAGATCTAATGCTATGGTTTTGCAACTTTCTCCATCTTCTTCGAGACGTGGAAAGGAACAGACGTGTCCCAGTCCCGTAAGGTCATCTATGGAGGATGCTGATTATTAGTTCAGATATGTAACTCAGACATTAAAACACACTAACTTTAGCATGAAAAGACTCGTACATCTTGGTTTATAACGATAGTTACCTTTATTCATTTTATTTTGATATTTATTAGTTGATTGAAAAAAGAATGTAGTAGATTAGAGCAGATTAAGATCTAAGTACATCCCCAAATATCGTGTTATTGAAGCCTATTGAATTTAGAACATTTTTCCCCTCCAATTCAGGGCGTGAAGGGAAACCACCGACAAATTTTGCTTAGAGGTTTCCACTTTCAGGCTTGAGGTTCTTTTACGTGCCATAAATCTACGGCACGAGACCCACGGTTTTACTTCCCTTCCGAAGAAAGTCACACTTAGGATTTTTACACATGAAAACATCAATCGACACTGGCCGGGATTGAAACCGTGACCTTGGGTCTACGAGGCAAGAATGATTACTACTACACCACCAGGACCGACAATTTTAGGAAGTAAGTGAATGCTCTTTAAATTTAAATGGATTAGCGACATAATTGGTGAAGTCGCTGGAAGATTATTTAACAGCATGGCAATATTAGTATTTACTTTTAAATAACAAATATGCTTTCATTTTGCCTGGTTTGAACCTTAGCACAAACATCTGCTGTTAAATCTTGACCTACTAATAATTGTAACATAGCAAGTATGTAGGAGTAGGTAAAGCGGGATCTTTAAATATGCTTCAGTCTATAAACCCACTACTTCCCTCATGGTGAGAGGATTAGTAAATACTTCAAAATACTTTGAAAGGCGTGAAACTCTATTTCTAGATTTTTTATTTATTGGAATTCTTAGACAAGTTAGTTTCTGCAATTTCGTTTAGTGATTGTAAACACTGAAAATGATAGAACTGCTCCCATTTAATTTGATTTCCACACAACAACCATTAGTAGCATGTATAATATGTATACCGACTATAATCTGATTACGTCCTTGTATGTCCGCTTGAATCAGTCAAAATGCCAAATCACAACTCAATCTTCATTAGGAAGCTCTGGTATTTCGAAATGCTAAAATAATTAAAATTATATAATTTAATTTAGCGAATAATTGCTGAGAGTAAATTGTATATTAAAATTTAACATATTGTCATGAATCTAATCTTTTGGTTACAAATATTGGTAGAATAGCCTTATGAATTTCAGTATTTAAATAAAAACTAATAACTGGGCAATAAATATGAAAGGAAAATTTAAATCATAACTCTCTTGCCTCTTACAGTGTAAGTTAATTTCTGCATACCGATTTTACAATAGCAGTTCCGCTGTGCTCCTGATAGATCGCGACGTGGTTGTGTTCCTATTCTTGTCAACAGACTGACAACTACTGAGGCATCACAGGCGGTAGACACTGATGATACATGAAATGAAATGATAAATTGGGAAAGGATATTTTTAAGGAAGGAAACGTTCCAGGCTAAGTTTAGGGTGCAGCTGTGCATGCTACTGGACTAGGGGATGGATGTGTCACAGGACATGTACTACCGTTCGGTGGCCTATTCCCAACTAACTTTTTCCACTCAGAGCTAAAACCTCCGAGTTTGCTGGCGTGGTAAGAGTTACTTTCCACAGATACAGCTAGATGATAAGGTTTTCAAACGCAACGGTACAATAGTTCAGGCGGTTAGAGCGTTATGCTATAAATATTATTAAAAATTCCGGGTTTATGACTATTTGATGAACAGAATAAGAATAAAAGTAATATATATTTGAAATTCACGCACATAATATCAACAATTGTCCCTCCATTTTGCGTTATGATTGTCGATTGCCGATAGTTTTGTTGCTATCAATACCTCCCCACCAGCTGCTAACAAAAGTGGTCAATGATGCGTGCTCAGGTTTTATAGTGGTTAAGGGATTTGATAAAATGTTACAATGATTTTATTGCGATATTGGGCTGTGATTGGTTCAAAATTTTGTTTAATTTCATTGGTACATTTTATGATGATATCACATAAGTGAAATAATCTATGTAAACATATGTACTATGTGACTTATTCTGATACAATTTTGATATTGTTTCATAATGACTGTTTTTAAATCTTTTAATTAAAAGAAACTTTAAGTTATAGACGAAAGTTTAAGGAAGAATCTCATTTTTACTTTTTCCGTATTTAAAACGCTCATATAGGCCAACAATAATATTTTTTATGAAAAACAGAATAGTTTTACTATTATGTGAAATTTACGAGGTCATCAGTATTATTTTTAAGAACTTAAGTTTATTATACTTAAGTTTTTATTTCATAACACCTGAAAGAATAATATTTTTTAATTTTCATCGGAAGTTTCATTTTTAAACGAATTTATCATTTATATGCATTTCTTTTTAAGTTTTGAACCTGGCACATCATTATTTAAGTTATAATATTTGTTATATGAATTTAAAACTTAAATTTATATTCAACTTGCGCTTGAAATGTTTCCCTGTTAATATGTTTACACTTCTTGTGTACGACTTGTGTCACCATGCGCTGTTATTCAGTACTTATCTCACATTGTCTTAAAAATTATTAAACTTTTATTTTACAAATAAAATGGCTTTATAATTCAATGATTAATCTAATCAAAAACTAACACATGACTCTGTAAAACAAACTAATTTTTTGTCTAGCGATGAGGATAATAGGTTTAAAAGGAATAAAATGATATTGAAAATATTTCTATGCTCTCATAACTTGCACAATAATGATAGTAATTTTTCTCATAAAAAGAGTTACACAATATGAGCTGATATGTTCAAGAAATTTCCCAATAAAGTTTATCGTTGAATTTTAATTCAACTTATGCATAAGTGCTTTAAAAATCCAATTGAGTCAATAGACAAGTTTTAGGACTTTTGAAGTAACTTATATTTAGTATAAAATGAAACATTATCTCTAGTTTCCAACTAGTGCTTGAAACCAGTGCCCTCTAGAAGACTGTTACTGTAGCAATCACATCACGTGCTCTACTTATAGAAAGTGAGTAACAAAGTGCATTCCCCTACCATTGTCTCGCAATGACTCAACACCCCAACTCGCGGTCGTGCATTTTAAAACTCCAGCCCTTGACCGCCCCCGAAATTAATTTCTTGAGTCATCGCATGGAAGAGCCATCAATAACCTGACGTTTAGTCCTGTAATGGATTATAATGGATTACATCCCCTTGCACATCTGCGTGTCAGAGTCCGGGGTTTGATGCTGAGCTTACGTGGGAATTAGCTTGCGAGTAATTGGCATGAGTTAATGCTATCAAGTGTGAAATGAGCAAGTAAAGACAGAGATGCAGGCGCGTTCGGGAGTTGATCGTCATTAAACAATGGCTGAGGTACTTTTGGTTGCATAGTAGAGAAGTTGGTATCATTTCATATTGTTACACGTAGGTAGGTAACGTTTGTAAGAGCTCAATTGCTCATTCGTTCTTTGGGATGCTTAGAAATCTTTTAAAATTTCTTGACATCTTTTATCGTCATTTTATCTGTATATCTTTTCTTGTTTCAGATTACTTAACCGGTCATTTATTGAAATACAGTCCTTAAAACCTGAAAAGTGTTCAGTTCATTTATCACTGGACAGGTGGGCTTAACCGTGTAGCCATTTTCCTGTATCATCTCTCTTTTGCAGTTTTGCAGACAGATGGACTTAGTAGTATGCCCCTTTCTGTATAAATTACCTCATTTTATTGATTCTATGGAGATATTGGGGGAAGAGACCAACTCGACATTTTCCTCCATAACTAAAGTCACAAAAGAATCTCCTACCGCAAGGGAGACGGAAAGGTGGGAAAAAATAATGGAAAAGCGGCTAAAAATCTTAATTTTGGAGGTTAAAATGTTTTTCCCTCAAATCAGTAAATAAAAATAAACATTTATGTTATAAATGAATACTTAATCATAAAATGTATTCAAAATTCCATAAGTAATCCATTGCATTTTATAAACAAATTATATTTTAATCAAGTGAACCCCCCCCCCGAAAAATTAACTGCATTTCTATTTTTTATATTCACTGCCTACATTTAAACAAGGTACCCACAATGCCTTCACATTCAACAATGTCAGTGTAATTTTTCTTGATACATGAAGCATATTAACATTTTTACCCGTTTCAAGAATTCTTTCGCAACTGATGCTAGATATCCTTGAAATTAGATAATCATATGACCTAGAAGTTGAATTAGGTCTGCTGTCTATATCTCGCAACAATGTTTTTCACATCAAAAAGTTTGTCAGGTTTGTTGTGGGCTCATAAGCATTTTATGACTCATCAGCCTGGCCAGCTGTCAACATTGAGTTCCCAGTTTTCCCAACGGCTATTTGGTTTCACAGACTTTTACTCAAGGCTTTAAATTTATTAATGGCAGCAGATGCCTGAGCTTGTTGAAAACGCCTGCAATTCCCTCTAAAGTGACGAAATAAATTTCTTTCTCCAGTTCAGAAAAATGTTATACAACAATTCCTGCTTTATCCTTAGTCAGTCTTACAAATATCTACCAAGTCTTGCACATGTTTGCCAATATATATGACTGACACATGAATTTTCTGGTATAAGAAAAGCTGTGGTCTTCAACAATTTGCCATTCTAATGTCGCTTGTCAAGGAAGGAATAACACCTTGCTTCCTTTTAGAGAAAAGTAATTTTAGGTTTTAACATACAAGCGTTTAGATATTCAACTTAGATGACCAAATACAAAGAGTTATTTGTGGCCTGCGTCCCAACTGAATAGAAGCCGCAGCGCTGGGCCATAGCCGGCTCATGTTTATATTGGCATAACTTTGATCAATAACAGCATGCTACAGTGTTCGTTTTAGTTCATAATAAATACTAACATGCGTTATATGAGACCGAAGCGATGACCGACTGCGGTCATATACTTTCAGATACCTTTTAATGAACTTTTTGTTTATTGGAAACAATGCTATAATTCGTCCAATTTCTTCCCTGATATTTTCTTTAAATTCCGCTACAGTATGAGGGTTATTTGTGTACTTATTGGTTTTTTTCTCTGTTTTAATGCTGACATTTTAACTCAATACACTAGGGTAACTTTTTATAACTTTGGCGCATGATAACCTGCAATAATACAGAGACCTGAGAAATATCGATCTCTTAACCGCTACGACTAATGTTCACGCGGAAAAGTTACTATGAAAGGTAATAGGTGTGACCTTGGCTCAGCGCGCACTGCGCTTAGCTGCGGACAAAGGTTAAAAAAAATTGCCATAATGTTCAGCGTAGAGTCCTTCTTCTTCTTTTTCTTTAACGGTTTATCCTCCTTCGTTATAAGGATTTACAAATTATAAGCCAGTTATAGCCAGTAACCCGCCGGGGAGCTATTTGTCCCTTGACATCATGGAATACACGTGGACATTGTAGGATTTTCTGAATGGGTGGTTAGCCCAATGTCAGCCCCGGCTCCAAGACATCACAAGCACAGAAAGATGCACATGCACACAGGAAGGTGAAAGATGAAATAGATTGCGAATCTGTGGCAGAGAAATACTATCTCGTATTTGTCATTTCTGAAACTGAGCTGAGGAAAAACATGGAAAACATCAACCCTCTTGGTCAGTTTTGAGTCCAACAATGAAAATGTATTTTAGGACAGAGCAACGTGATAAGGTATAAAATGTTTTGCGTCTTTTGCTCTTTTAGCTGGAGTTACATTGGATAATTAGTAGAAAGTTTAAATTATGGTGCGTATCGTGAACTAGTATTTTTATTTTCATTTTTCTTATGTGATAAAATCCGCATTCGAAAGGAGAATTTTTCTCTCGGCCTTAATTTATTTTTGACAATAAATTACAATTAAAATAATTCAAGAAATTAATAAATTTTGTGAACATGAACACTTTTAGTTATTATTTGTCATAGTTGTTCAGTTACCTGCACCCTCTTTTAAGGAGCAGAACCTATTCAAATAAAATTGAAGGTTATAGCTGGTTTCGCAAGAGAAAGCGTGCGGGTTGTTCCTGATCATCTAGTGTTACATTTAACCCCAATATTTCGTCTGTTATCACGGGAGACCCATGCTCTGGTATTCGTGTTATGGTCTTCAACCCAGCTTTAAAACTGGATTGATTTAAAAAAAAAGATACTGCAGAATATGATTCGCATCCTTTTAAGCATGACTTTCATTTTGTTGGCTTTTGCTGGCTGCCATTAATTTCCGCATGCTGGTAGCAGTGTGGTTCATGATGCACCAGAAATAATGCGAATTTTGTTATAAGTCATTCCTGATAAAGAAATAGGTGCTTTCCATAAAATTTTCCCTAAAACAAAAAGGCGTTAAACAGATTAATGTGATACCAGAGATGCTATTGTTTTTAGAGACTGCCAAGCCCCAAGTATCCAAATCTTCATCTCACAAAAATGACTGTTTCAGCTGATATCTTCACTTGCTTGATGGACGTTACAAAACTGTAGTTTTGATTCAAGACAAAGTAAATACTTTTTAGATAGAAGTGGCACGGAAAATGAAAACTTTGGAAACGGTTCTATTTGTGCAGAGCCATTGTCAAAGCTGTTATATTATTATTATTATTTGAAGTTTCTTCGCAGAAAGTTATTGATTAGATTCCACACGAAGAAAAATTAAGTTTGAAAAGAATGCTAGTAAAAACTGGGTTGAGTTCAAATCTTCACAATCAGCTCACTGTGCTATCCATTGGAAATCTGGTTCAAAGAAGGATAGAGAAATTAATTGATATGCCACCATGAAAAATTAAAAAATGTTTGTTATCTGTTTAGCCTAAAAGCAGCAGCAGAATCATTGAGCTCTTCAAACTTCAACACTTAACACTTAACACTTGTCATAAATTGTCAAAACACTATCCAATTCCTCGAAGCTAAAATGAAGCAGTGACTCCTTATGTGCTTCCCTGGTCAATAAGAAGGCACACAACTTGGTTTAAAAATGCTATGATAGGCCAAACACTGCATAAATATAAATCATTCCATTCAGCTCAGATTTTCATTAAGAGAACTGTTCAATAGACCCATGCTAATGAAACGGAGAAAAGAATACATGAAAAACACTGGTGAAAAAAAAAAAAAAAAAAAAAAAACTCGCCCAACACAATCAGATCAAGAATTGAGACAACAACTTTATTCCCAATAATCATAAGATTGACACAACACCTACTTGGGTTTGAGATCCAATTTGTCATCTGTGCTTTCTGGGAAGAAATTAACATGAACCATCTTCAACACAGGTCAACTTTGTCTAAAGTAACAGAATGTGATGCTAGTAGAAGGCGCAAAACCTGGTGGACAGAAATGGGAATAGCAATGTTTTATCTTCTTTCCATTTTACTATCATTATTGTTATTACTTTTTCAACTTTTCATATTTTATTATATTCTTTGTCTCTTTGTTTGACTTATCACTTTGTCCAAAAGTTGTATTTTGATGAAGGATATGCATCTACAACGGGAATTCTTTAATAAGAATTTGAGTTTGAAGTTCTCGGAGATGTATGCATTAAATGGCTCCTGTTGAGCCGTCAGTAGTGTGCGCTGATACTCGTAAAACATGGACGTCCCTAGCAAGGAAGCATTATTAGCATTTTGTGGCCAGAAGAAGTAAAACGGTCTGGGATCTGCAACAGACTGAAGGTTCCTTATGGAAACAATTGAATTAGAGTAGAAACATTTAAAAATAGAACTTCGGACGAAAGACCAGTTTGTGTTGCAATTGGTACAGTGAAACATCAGACTGAAGAACGAATCCACAGGCATGTCATTGTTGATGATTTTACCGCAGAATTCAGTTTGAGTCATGGCTCTAGGTACACTGTTCATGATGACCTTGGATCAAAAAAATGTGTTGCAGAGAACTCCAAGGCAGAGGATGTTTTGGGTGAATCAAAGAGTAAGAGAGAATCTATGCATTGGAAACACCTTTGTTTCCGGTCAAGAAAAATTTCCTAGCATAGCATGCTGATAGTCTTTTAGAATATCAATGGTCATATATTGACAAAAGGGTTACACTTTGACTACCGCAATATAGTGACAAGTTGAAGCCTACAATGTGGTCGAAACGCTAGAACTAACTTGCTCCACAACATGTCAGTCCTGGTGGTGTAGTGGTAACCATATTTGCCTATAAACCCAAGATCGCGGGTTCAATCCCGGCCAGGATTGATGGATTTTTTTGGGCGTAAAACTTCTAAGTATGACTTCCTTCGGAAGGGAAGTAAAGCCGTGGGCCCGTGTCGTACATTTACGGCACGAAAATGAACCTCAAACCTGAAAGAACAGGCCTCTGAGCAAACTTTGTCGGCCGTTTCACGCCCTGAATTGAATGGGAAGCTGATGACCTGAAATATTATAGAGCGTCCGTAAATAAAACAAATCAACTTCACAACAACGCCCATTTCCATACTGCTGCGCAAACACTGAATACACTAAATGTTCTGTCATTTAACTTGTTTAAACATTCAGCACTAGTTCGGGCTTGACATTAGTCTTTCATTTGTTTGGATCTTTGAAAGAACATTTGCATAGTCAAACTTTTGTAGACGACAAGCAAATTTGATTAAAGACGACACTAAACATATTTAATTCCTTGAGGACATCCAAAATTTCTGGACAGGCGAATCAAGTGGGTGGTGAAGCAGGGTGACTGTATAAAAATAAGACACAAGCAGTTTCTGTATAATTAAAATGTTGTATAAGTATTATAAAATTCCTGTTATTTAATGACCTTACGTTGATGTATGAATCATTTTATAATATCGTAAATAATAAACAGAAGAGAAGAGATGTCTGGATTGGTATCAGCTGCGTTCTGATACTTTAAAACAAAAAAAATTATTCTTAATTGTGTTTTCCTTGCTAAGAACAAAACTCTTGTTAAAAGCCCTTAGACGATCCTCCGATGGATTATCCTCGATCCCATGATATGGTATACCACTGGATGAGGAACTCTACTCCAAACTAACATTTACACAGAAAAAAATGAAGCAAAGAACATGAGAATGGACAACAGGCTGCCAGGTATAACAGTAAAAACAATCGTTGTTAATCAAAAGCAGGAAACACGGAAGACAATGAAAATAACCATAAGAGAGAAGGCAACTACCTTCTGAAAGGAAAAAGATAGAAATGAATAGGAAAAAGATTCGTGGGCCCAAAAAATCAACAATCGGAATAAAGAAAACACTATAAAAAGCCTGTTACATTTAAAAAAAAAATAATGATAATAATAATAATAGAAATAATAATACCAATAATTAGGAAAATTTAAAATTATGTTAATTGCCTGAAATGCTGATAAATGACAACTATTTATGGACAATAAACCCAATTGTTGCACTAGTTAGGCTTTGTTAAATGTACAAAACTAAGTACTATTACATAATTAGCATCAGCCAAATCAAGTAAGTAAGAATTATTCAACACGTTTCCGTTAAGAGAATATAAATGCCCTTTATATAAAACATCATTTAAATAACAACGCAACGTGTGATAACGAACTCAAGTCTTTCCTAATCATTCAAATACAGATTACTTATGAAATAAATGTTCATTTAAATTGTTGCATTAGTCTCACTATATTTTCAAACGTTATTTGAGATTTATGACATAAACTATACTATTCGCAAAACCTAATGCCATATGAAGATCAGTCAATGACTGCGCGTAGCAGCTTTGCCAAACTAAGTGGGTGTGTGCGGGCTAGAACCTTACACACCAGAGCAATCCTAAATGACCTGTCCTTAAGTTTACCTATACTTGGGACAAGGTAAATCTTTTAAAAATATGTATTCAGTTTAAGCACATAATTTTCCCACTTTAAAACGCAACACTTCGCGCTTATGTATAGAGAACTCACTCGAACTAGTTTCTTATTGTGGGCGAACACAGTGTTTAGCTTGTATTTGGTTTGTTGCTGCATAGCGAGAATCCAGTCCAAATCAATGACGAATGTCTCACTAACCACATCTTACAAATCAGATATTTGTACAGTTATAATCATAATGTTAAGCCCTTTCTGATTATAATAATTCCCGTAATTCTATATTAAATAATTTTCGAGAAAGAAATAGAAATGCTATTCTGTCAATTATTACAGGTAACAAGTATGTACCATAACTGACAACAAGCGAGGTGAAGCATGTTCATATGTTTTTCTTCGCTTAAGTAACATTTTTACACAGACATAACTTTGTTAAAGAGCCTGCACATGCTTAAATGCAATACTTACAAATTTATATTTACATTACATTACTCCTTGGAAAGGGTAACGTAATCAATTATTCGTAATTGTAAAGGAAAATTAGAAATTCATAGGACTCAATTCTCAACACTAGCAATAAATATGTACACCTGAAAACTTTAAACAAAACACGATCTATCACTTTCAAATACATTTCCTCGTAACACATTTTGTCACATCACCGCCATCTTGTTTGAGAAACGAAACTGAGACTCATATTAAGTTCTTTAGAACAATTTTTCTCGGAGATCTTTTGAAAATGTTTGATGGCAATATGGACTAAGCCTAAGCCAATAAGAAAGCAAAAGACTAAGCATTACGTAATCGATTACATCACATTACCTACTTGCAGTATTACTATCATAATAACATGCATATGATAGAGAAAATATGTAAGCAAGGCATACTTTATTCTTTTTTAACAATTATAGCTCTCAAAGGGCTCAAATGTTAATGAAACGTCAACTTAGTTCTTTGTGAAAAATTTAAATTCTAACTTCTCTATTTTTGGGGTGCGTAGAAACTTTGTAGTTCACTGTAATGTAATCTAGGTTGCATAACATGTGCATTCCAGTTATGGTACCCATCACCTTTTCTCTTTAATGGTGCTTTCTGCACATGAGCACCACGAAGTACGTAGAATATTCTGCACTAGCAAGTTTCAAATTTAAAATGCAGGAAAGCAGATTTATGGCTATGCTAATCTGTGTGCAGTATTTCTTAAGCTGACCAACATAACGTAGACGGAAATGCTTTCTGCCATTGGCTACCAAAGCTGTTAATGATATGAAAGAGCACAAGGTGAGAGAACGTTGCGAGGAGGGGTCGGAGTTCCAGGTGGCCGTTCCCGGGACGTGACAGACCCTAATCTCCCCGCAGGCTGCGTCGTCACGTGGTTCCCACGGAACCTCCAGATGGCAGCAGTAATATCACTGTTATATGTATTCGTTGGTAAATTGCATTGGGCGAAAATCCCCTTTGTCGCAGCCATTAAGCATTTACTGCACTCAAAAGAATAAAGGGTTTAAAGGGGTGAGTGCTTCAGCAGACGGGGATGCTGTGTAAATCCAGCATCGTGTTAGTGGGACATGATTTTTAGCAAGGGGCATCAACTGTTAACTTCATGAAACAAGTTAAAGTCTAAGATAAACCCTTTGTTTTTTTTCAGAAAGTGCTTATCTGAGAGGGAGTTAAACCGCGTTATCTACTGTTTTCAACGTAATACGGCGCGAAATTTTAGCTCTATATTCAAGTCAGATATGGCGATTTGTACACATTAAACAGAAATGCCACATGGATTTAAACAGATATGTATAAAATTCACACATCCACCGAGAAAAAACATATTACAGGGTAGTGAAACCTGTTTACGACTTTTTGTTGAGCTAACTATTGTTCTTCTCGCAGTTTACTCCTTCATAAAGAGCCAAAGATATTAGTAAGCAGTATTTTAATGACGCATGTTAAATTTCAAAAGTTAAGAACTTTAAAAGCCTCTAGAAGATATTCCTAGTTTTAAAAAATTACTTTAACAAGAGTAAAAAGTAAACAGAAGAAGGCAATAAGCAAATAAAAAATAATCCTATTGCACATAAGTTCAAAATAAAATTTAAAGTGTCTGAGTAAACAAAAAGTTAGTTAAATCCTTGCCAAAACACCCTCTTTAGTATATAACCATGTTTAATCCCAGATTTCTTGACCGGTGTCACCTTTTCTCATATCGAGGGTCTCCATGAGGGACATGGACAGTTTTGGGGTCTTTATTTCAAGCCTATTCCTTTCGGAAAACACGGAAACTCCAAAGCTGCAATTGAACCTCTCACAGAAGCGAGGGTCAGTTTTAACGAGCCACTAAATGCTAAAAAGAAAATTGAGCCTTATAGAGTACGAATGAAAAGTTGATGTCTTCTGGAAAGATGATGAAATTTGTTTCATGGGAGATATAACTTCTTATGTTACAGTTTTTGGCTTTTTATAATCAATAACGAGTTATATTTACGTTTCATGAACCTGAGACCAAGGCTAAAACTGTTGGCGGAGTTACAGCAAAAATTATGAAGAACACTACTGTACCATTCTGGAAGCAATGGTTCATTGTAGTTACAGATAATAAACACGTGTTTTGTTGTCTCTAACATTTTGTGGTTACTATATAAGCGTATAATATTTCCAGAACACTTACAGAACGATCAAAACAAGTTTAAACCTCTAATTTATTATTTATAAATTAACACTCTATACCTTCATTATTTTTACCTCACATTTGTATAAATAAATGGTATAAAGAAAAGGGATGAAAACAATATAAAATACAAAAGAACCACAAAAGAATATGTACGAACAATGCGCACATATAAAGCAAATTTTCGAAATATCTGCAGAAAAAATGAAGGCATCATTCCAAGAAAAATATTAAATCCAAACTATTTTAAGAAATTATCGTTTCTTCACGACTTTATGAACCAAAGTCAAAACGCCAATTCATGGAATATCGACACAAAGACTAGCACCAGAGAAAGACATTTAAATCAGATGCTTGAGCTGGAAAACTCTTGGCAACAGTTATGGAATGTTGATTTCCTGAAACATGGACAATGATTAATTCAGAACATGTATTTTATACTCCGAATTTTAAAATAGAGGTTAGAAAATTCAAAAGGAATCTTTTTTTCTACAATATACCAATGTTAAACCGCACACGTGAACTGAGAAGCTAAATGTCTCACACTACGACATCCACCGTACATCCCAAATATGATACTCTCTGATTGCATCTTTCACCCGAACTTCAAGAATACTTAGTGAACATCATTGTACATCTAAGGAAGAAGTGAGATGGCTGTCAAGAATGGTTTGCGGAAACAGAGAGTAGACCTTACATAGCACAAATCATTGACACAAGCGCTTGGGATTAACACTACATTCAGGGCAGTTTAAAACTCCCGCAACTTAAATCGGTTGACCACCGGACCTAACTCCCTCTAATCGCTGAGATTCTTCACGCGGCACGTGCGGCGCCATTCTCTCCTCTGATCAGATGCGAGCAGGATTTCGACAGAATCGGGTAGTTGTGTTTGGGAAGACCTTAAATAGTGCTGTAGTGCTATGCAATGATGAGATATTCACTGCATCATGGTATATTCATCTTCAATTAGGTACAGAAGGTAATGTCGTATAAGCCGGGCATTTAGGCGTTACTTTCCTGGCAATCCGATTCCAACATGAAAAATATTAAATTTAGTGCAAAAGTTTAATGAAACAGCTTCTTTGGTGACCGGAAATACATATATAATATCGAAGACAGCATGTGCCCACAAAAGAAAAGCTTGACAAAATTAGAACTTCCATTTAAGCCCTCCTCATTCCCCAGATCTTACGGTTTGTAATTTTCATTTTTTGAGAGACATTAAAAAATAGATAATATTCAACTAACTGCCACTCATTGGAGGAACTTAAAACCACATTCGAAACAAAGTAGGATCCATACGTGATGGGAACTGATGCGTGTCAGTGATTCTTTTATAAGAAAATGTGGATTGTATATCAGAGAAAATGGGCAACATTTACAGTATTTACTGTGAGGAGGAGAAGTTATTTAATTCTATTATTTAATAGGTTGTACCTAAGTTTTAAAACTGTGAACGATTGAGCGCCGCGAGTCTGGATAAGAAAATACCAGTAGCAGCGTGTTGTGTAACCGCTAAGCGGGTGAACTCCGCATCGAGGCTTTTAAACTGATCTCACAGTGAAATGAGTTAATAATTATAAAAATAAGCTCGGAATCTCTCAGTACCTCAAACTACCTGACATTTGCAGTTTTCAAATGAAGGAGCTCTCCAGATTAAAAACTAATGTTTGAACAAATCATGTTAAGAAGTGCATCTTAAAATCGAACATTTTCCACTAATTTTATAGTTTCGTTATAAGCAGATTCTGGAATTTCAGGAATTTATTTTGGTTAAAATAGGCTGGCCAAAAGGCACTTAAAATATTGAAAATAGGCAGTAATATAAATAATATAGACATTTATTAAAAGTGAAACGGAGAGTAATATCGTTCATTATTAGTGAAAATGGGTATTTAAGATACTTAATATTTCTTATTACACAGTTAAACTACTTAAGCATACGTCTTACAAGCAAAAACAAGTTTTTTTCAAGGTATCTACTGTCACAATCAGCTGCTTGTCAGAGAGAACATTTTTCATCAAGGAAAAAGAACGTTCTATTTCCACTGAAGTGATGGGAGCATATTTAAAACAAGTTATTTCGGAAGGACTCATACCAGTTACAGCAAAACATTCACATTTCAGAATACCATGGAAATGTTGATCAAGATAAAATAATCTAGTTTTGAATAGTCCTGGCGAATGAACAAAATGCTCAGTGGTTTCTGGTGGAGTTCATTTTCTGTTTATGCGTTTATAGGGGAATCAGATTAGCATCTCTCTTCCGCACTGAACACATTGTAGGGGCGGTTTATTGCACAGCTGTACCGCTCTCATCTTCCTTGCTTGTAATTGCTTGTTACATTTATGCAGCTGAGAAGTTATTCCCATCGCAAATTTCCTAGAATTGTTTCTCGCAGATTTATACAACTTCATTCGTCAGGACTATTCAAAACTACCGCACCTCCCTCATTCTCTCTCTTTCCTGGTACTCGTATGCCCAATGTACCATGAGTTCCTTTCACTAACGAAGGTTCTACTATTTAAAGTGAATGGGTTGGGAGAAAGTTTTTGACTGTTTGAAAAAAAATACACGTGTAACAAGATTCTCAATAGATATTTTTGTGAGTGATAATATCATTTAATTTTTATAACTTTTTTCACGTCGGTGTATTGAAATTCTTTGTGTGCTTTTTAAAATGCGAAAATAATCGCAGAAAAAATCATAACAATCCAAAATGGGCAAAAATAAAGGTTTAAAACTTAAAAAGAGCAACAGAAGCCAAAACAGGCAAAAAAAAAAAAAAGGCAAAATAAAAACTGGCCCTACTGACCCAAAATGCACGGAAACATGTTCATTTCTATTTCACTCTTAAATATATACACCTATATAATAAAGACATTTTGCCTAACTTTCGGATTATAAGTGTTATTCTGACTTATTTTATCGAATATCTAACTATTTTTAAACATATTTTGTCACTACCATGATTTGGACATTATTAGAGTAAATAAATAATTAAATGTTTAATATTACGCTCGCATCATTGTGAATAGTTCCCATCTTCTGAGCGTCAACCCGCTCCCCTTGGTAATGTATTCGACGTTGTGCTTCTTACATGCAGATCATATAATCCCCATGATATCATCCATTTACTTATTAATGGCATTAACCAACTACCTCGTAACGCATCAAGTCACTGAATTATTAAGTCGCTTATATATCCCTCAGGATACAAAACATTATCTTCCGAAAAAGTGGATTCAGAATCCAATGGAAGTGCCACTACTACTTTCGTAAATCTTCAAATATCAAAAGTTCCCTCTGAAAATATTCACTAAAGTTAGAAACGTGCATAAAATTGGGAGTAATGGGAGAATAAAATGGAATATTCGTATTTCAAGACTCGCTATAAACGAAGCTGTTATTGGATCTTAATAGTCAGACAAGAAGAAATAAGGTGTCATTTTCTAAAGAAAAAATAATTAATATAACCTTTAATTTCTATCATTCATAAATTGGTATGCTGTTTTATGTGTTGTGACACTATTTGGGTATATGTGGAGTTCAGGTCAAATTACGGAAATTATGCATTTCTTTCGAGAATATTGGTAACACTGAAATGTGACTTTAAACTTGAAGAGCGAACTTTCTTTTTATGTGTCTGAAAATATGTTATTTAACAAAGTGAGTGGTGGTTCATTATATTTTACACTGTTTTAAGATTAAACGTATATTAATCTGGCTCACTGAAAAAATTTCTCATGTTTTCATCTGTCAAGGAAAAATTAGGAATCGTCGTTAGAGAGATCGGAGGAAGCTACTGCATCTTACGAAGTGGAGGTTGCTGCTATCTCTAAAGAAGCATGCATGACATGACTTCTTACATAATTGGTTCCGGAGGATTGCTGCCTCAAAGAAAATATGAAAATTTGGTGAATTATGACAATCTGTATTGAAGAATCTCGTAAATTAAACAGCTACCTGTTCTCTCCTTGTTTTCAAATAAAGAACGCTTAATCTTTCTTTAAAAACAGCTGGACTAAAGTTTTAGAGCGATTTTGCTGCTATCAATGCTATGAAGCAGCATTTATCCAAGCCCACATTATAATTATAATGTATATACATTAAAATATTAATATAGTTTAATATTTTATAAATGACTGTTTTGTTTAATTAATATTGTTTATATGATATATTTATTCTAATATATAGTTTTAGGACGATGGGGTTTTTATATGATATCTGTTGTATAACTCAATGCCAGCAGGAAAGAGTCTCAAAAGATGAAATAGCAATATGCAACAAATGGCGAACTTGAAAGGCAAGCTACATGCCTATTTATTGACCAAGCCTCAGGTAGCAGGTAGTTATGGTTTCCATTTAGTCGCGTCAGGGCGCCGGGTTTTCGCGCTAGTTTTAAGCGAGCCAATCCTTTCTTTATATTTGGCACTTTTAAACAGTCGCGAGTACTTGCGCTTACATTTGTGAACTCCATGGGCTTCTGCAAACAAAGTGGAGTTTTTTTTGGTTTTTTTTTTTAACGGAAGTATATACGGAAGCAGTCGCCTCGTTTGGGATCACTCTGTCATCACTTCGACAAGACTTCGAGCACTTCGATGTAATTAGTGTACTGTTACGCGTGAATTTGACTTGGGACGCAAGAACTATGTGAATAGGTGTAAATAGTTAAATTGCTGATAGTTCGTTCGCTTAGAAAAAATAAATAGTTCTAGTGCCGTTTGAGTAGCAGAAAGTTTATGTATCGTAAGTAGAGGACCGATGACTCAAACGCAAGGAAAAGTGCATTCCTAAGTTCAAAGTCAGCAAAATAATATTACGGGGATCGGTTATAGGTAAAGGTTATTTTCAGAAAAACCTGCTAGTGTAAACAACGTTTCGATCAATTAACTGTATAGTTTAAAATGTTACGTCGTGTAATTATGGTAACGGAAGATATCCTCTTCCAATTTTTTTGAGCGGGGCTGAACAAAACAGCGAACGTTACCAGGAGATTCTGTTGTCTTGAAGCTTAGGCAACAGCCGAGGCAATCTATTAATCGACTAACTAACCGCTTCAAAACTGGCGCCCAGCTGGGGCCACGAAAAGGCTTCAAGTAATATTAATATTTTATTTTAAGCAGTCAGAGCGAAATGTGTATGGGAGACAGCAAATGAGATAGTCATCATTCTCTCCATAAACAAGCGGTCAAGTTATAAAATGGATGTATTTATTCGGAGAATTTATAAATTTATGGAATTTAGAAATGCAATGTTAGTTGCAATGTCTGTAGAGTTGAAGCAAGCTCTGCAAGACAAGTGACCCCTCTTTCGCTATCAGAGATCGGACCACTCCTGTGAGCCTACCGCTTACATACAGTGCCCCTGTTTGTACAGTGGCAAGAGCTGATGTACATGAGGAATGGGGTGGCTTATTTACTAAATTCAGTAGCCCCGGGGGTCGCTGCGGCGACGTCTTCAAAATGTTTATTACTCTCCGCAGAAAAGGATACCCCAAGTGTTTGTATTGCACCCCCGTGGGCTCCGGACAAAGTATTGCCTGCCCCACGGGCCGCGTTAGGCGGGCCATTAGCTTTTCCTGAGTGCTAAATTCTGCCTCTGCCTTCTTCCACCCTGTTGCATATCTTAAAAGTACGCCAAAAGTAATTCGCAGATAAGCCAAAACGTGATAAATTGCTAAAATTTCCCTTCTTGGAGGAATTTCTTTAATGTTAGTCTACGTGGCTGGCCATCCTTCTCTTTAAAGAAATGCATTTAGTGTGAAAATTTATAACAGCATAATGCTTATCGTCCATGTACAAGCACTTGAAAGTTTTATTATACTTATATTTTCCTTCTTTTGCTTCGTTCTTCTTCATTCTCGCTCTTATTCTTTTGAAAACCTCTTATGTTCCCGTCTTTACATAATTTTTTTCATTTAAATTTAATGTAATGTCACTTATGTGTTTACTGTGAGCTATAAATAAAATTTAGAGCTATATTTCTTAATGAAAACCCTGCCATTCATCTGATATCCAGATACTTAAGACTAACCTGCACTGAATTTCAAATTATTTCAGTTCTACAGGGCTGTTCAACACTTTTTATTACATGCCTTTACTCATGCTTATAATTTTGACGATCTCTCTCAAAGAAGTCCCCGTTGAATGCAATGCACCTGTCCCAGCGTTTCTGTTAGTCTTCAAAGATATGCTAGAAACCATTTGTTGACAGATCCTTTAGAATCGCCCCCGCAACTTTTACTACTGCTTCTGATGACGGGATCGATCCTGGTAGTCTAGTGGTTGCCTCATAGACCCAAGATCGCAAGTTCAATCCCGGTCAGAGTCGATAGATTTTTTGGACTCAAAAATTCTAAGTATGGGTCCCGTATTAAAAGAACCTCAAGCCTGAAAGAAGAGGCCTCTGAGCAAAATTTATCGGCGTTTCATGCCCTGAATTGAATGGGACGCTGATGACTTTAGATTATAGAGAGCGTCCATAAATAAAAAAAAAAAATCAGCAAATCGGATGATGGAAAATGCCTCCCACAAAAGTTTACTTCAATATGGGGAAAATGAAAAATTCACATGCGGCTACCGCCTGTGGTGCCTCAGTAGTAAAAACGCGCGTTAAACACCATTAAAAAAAACATTCACCTGACTTAAACCCATTAAACAAATGTGGCCTATTTTTAGACAAAGAGTCAGAAAAGAGAAATTAACATAAAAAATACAAGTGTGGTATTTGAAGAATAGAGGAAATTCGAACCTCATAAAAGCAAAAAAAAAAAAAAAAAAATGGTTTTTGTCAATGAAAAATTTCTGTGAAATCATCATAAATGCAAAAGAATACTTAACCTAACGTTCTTCGTTATGTTTTCAATAAATTATTTCGTTTACTTTGTTTCAAGTGTATAAAAATAACAGTTGCCAAATATGAAGGCATTTTTTTAAATTTATTATAATAATTTTGTTTTCTTGTGCATAAAATCATTTTATATACATACTCTGGTTAGTTATTCATAAATCAAACGGGAAAAAAAGCAATATTGTACAATTATAGTCTATTAATCATACATTTTGTAAAAAAATTGAAAGCGTACGAATAAATGTTTAACAAACTGTAGTCTACTCGATTAAGTAAATAATATCAGTGATCAATTTTGTTAATGTTTTTATATATCCGTAAAACTCTTAATAAAGAATATTTATAGCAAGTATTCAAGTGATAACAGCTTTTTAAGTTAAGTAGATATATTTGTGATGAAAAACTCTTTTAGGGTTAACTTATACAATTCCAACCTTAGCTATTTTTGGAGGCGAATAAATCGATTCTGATTTTTCGAAGAAATTGTTTTAGCTTTTTCTAAAAGGCGCGCAAATATCATATTACTCTCGGGTTTTCACAAGTAATATCACAAGAGAGTCTATGATTGCCTATAAATTCACGAACTTAGTGAGTTTTAATAAACGTAATTTTTATTTCACAAATAAAATAAGAATTAAAATATAGTTAACCCTAAACTTGGTTTACAATATTGCAACAATTGTACATTTGTATTATGAATATTTAATCTTTAGAGAGGAGCCGAATACGGATTTGGTGACTATTTCATGAATAGAATAAGAATAAAAAATATATTTGAAATTCGTCCACGGATTATTAACACTTGTATAAAATGTTATACTTAATAATGAATACCTACCTATTCGGAAACCGTGAGAATGAAATAGACGAAAGTCGATTATTACAGTCGCTACCGTTAGATTTACTAATACCAACTGAAAAAAACAAAACAGAAAAAAAAAAATAATGTACCATCCCGAACACCTGTTTACTTAAATATATGGTATCTTAGACAAATTATTTATAAAAGTATTTCAATTTGTTTGGCTGAATAAGCACAAACAATTGCTTGAGTGAAGACACATTAAGTTAAATTTACAATACTGAAAACACAGAAAAGTGATCAATGACGCGTGCTCAGGAATTATATAGTGGAAGTATGGAGTTGGCTACACTGACCACAAGACAAGTGCATGTCGCTTGATAAAACGGACATCTATATTCGATAATTGCACTGCCATATCCGGCTGTGATTGATTCAAACTTCATTGGTCGATTAAAATATGACGTCACATAAGTGCAATTGTCATTGTAAATTCTGATATGAATGTGTGCTACAATTCTTTCTTTGATTTCATCTTATTATTTGAACTCGTTATTAGTTAAGTAAATTCTATTCAGCAGACACGATACTGCAGCTTAGGCTGCAGTATCATGATGTCTGCTGAAATTCTTATTTATTATTATTATTACTACTGTGCTGCAATGAGATTCGTTCGTGCTAAAGGCAACAAGAAGTCCCCCTCTCGGTTATGAGGAAGAAGCGCTTATTTCGACGTCGAAGCTTAACCCAGTCGTCACTTTGCACCCCTCTTTTCGTTACCCTCAGGCTCTAAATCTTCCACATTACATCGGTGTCTTCTTACTTCCTACCTTCGTACCTTCCTACCCTTCTCTCAAGTTGTTAACTTAATCCGAATTTTTATTCCGCTCGTGCGTCTTGGGTTGCAAGGTTCCGTTGAGAAATACTTGTCGTTTGTTAACTGAAGGAAGACAGGGCATGCAAAATTATTCATTTCGACTCTGTTAGGATATTTTGGTAAAACTGGATTTGAGACATTGACAAGGAACAATAAGGTTAGCAACATGGTGAAGTATAAGGTGATTGTTAGTACAATAGACTCTGCTTGCAGCGTGAATTATTTGAAAAGTGATTGTTTGCAAGAATCAGGATACTGCAGTTGTTCAGGTATTGTGTTTGCCGCAGTATATAAAGTAACTAAATTACAATTTCCTAGAGATAAACTGGTCAAGACGCGTTCTTTGTCTTCTTTAGAACATCCTGGCAAGTTTCTGCAAGATTTGTTTAATTTATCTCAACTAAATTTTAATTATTTAAAAAAGATTAACATGACTTAATTATTTAAATTATAAATAATTAACTTAACTTTTATTAAAAATACTTTCATTCCAAATCGCCTATTACTTAGGGAATACTAGTGACATAGTACAAAAAACGCATGATATTAAATTCCTTGGCCTAAAAATAGGAATTGGAAAGTATATATATCTTATCATGCATAAACCTAGCTCTACATGTTATGCAATTGGTTCATTATTAATCTTGAAATCACCAAAGATTTTAAAGTTAGCCTATCATGCTTATTTTCACTCAGTAGTGAACTGCGAACTCATTGTTGGGGGAAACTCGGTTGAAAGTAAACGTGTCTTTCTATTATAGAAAAAAGTTACACGCCATTTGTGCAGAACCTTTTCAATTACCTAGAAATACTGTCCCTATTGACATTTTATATAAAAAATAAGGAAGAATTTGCACTAAACCAAGATATCCATAACAAAAATAACTAGATAAAAAGGAAATCTACACAGATCTATTTTAGCATTATTCTGTTTATTAAGAATACATTTTAACATATAATGCTCTTTCCCCTAACCTAAAGGTCTTAATTAATATTGATAAAACTCTTAAAGCTGCTCTTAAAAATCCATGTAAAAAGGCTTACTATTCTGTAAATGACAATATTGTTATATCATTTTGTGTACAGTAGGTACGAGTTAATCTGTATATACACACATACTGTTCTTATATTATGAGTGTTCTAAAAGTACTCGGCCTAAGTCAAAGATGTCGTGAAGAGGCCAAATTGCTACGATGGTTGTTAAGTATTATCCTTTAAATTGCGCTCTGTCAGGTTTCAGACGCTTAAGTATATTCACTTGTTTGTGGCGATTGTGTAAACAAACTAGTGTTAATATTTTCTATAAAATGGACAAAACTGAAACACGAGTTATGATAAAGTTCTTCGTTTTGAAAGGTTTAATTCCAACAGACTTACAAATGTGTTCCATTCCACATTAAAGAATTCTTCTTTTCGTTGTCAATGGTTAAAAAATGGGCTGTTGAATTTAAGCCTAGTCGTAGATCCATTCAGAGTGAGGGCGTCTCAAAACTGCTAAGACCGATGAAAGTGTGAAAAAAATACACAATGCCGTACTCAGTGATAGCCGATTGAAGATTGGCTGACATTGCAAGACCTCGATAGGCCATGTCGCTACATTTTATACAAACAGTGAATGGCAACAGGAGAAAGAGCATCAAAAAAAGCAAAACACTTCCATCTGCAGGAAAAGTCATACTACAGTTTTCTGGGATTCTCATGGTATGGTGCTTGTAGGCTACCTTCAGAAGGGCAGAACCATCATCGGGGAGTATTACGCTTCACTACTGAACCAACTGAAGGAGAGCAGTCAGACTAAATGTCCACACCTTGCGAAAAAGAAAATTCTCTTTCATTATGATAATGCCCCTTACACGTGTCTGCATGACCTTCGCTTCCAAGTGTTTGCACATCCGCCATATTCGCCGAATTTGGATCCTAGCGATTACTTTTTGTTCCCACATCTGAAGAAATGGCTGGGTGGACGAAGTTTTACATCAAAGGATGAGGTTCAAGCTGAGATAGACATTTATTTTTCACAGATGGACAAATTTTATTTTACTGAGGGTGTGAAAAAGCTGGAAAGGCATTGGATGAAATGTATTGATTTACAAGGTGACCACGTAGGAAAAAAATAAATAAAGACATTTCTCTTAAATCCTTGCTTTCTTGGTCAGGGCGAGAACTTTTAGAACGCCGTCGTGAATGTACAAAGTGTAAATAGCTGTTGTAACTGAGAAATTCTATGTCCGCAATTGTTAATGACCGTTGCACAAACTTAACGGAATGCTCTGAAAACTAAACTAAACAGCACAACGACCATTAGCAATTGTCGTGTATGAGGCCTGATCTGTATGAGATCATGTCTGATTTATTTTTAACGCCTCTGTTCCACATTCTTCGCTGTAACTGCAAACAGGATGTCACTTTGCTGACAAGATTGAACTCGCGACCTTGCGGTCATATAATAGTCAAGTAAAATAAACGTCTGTCTGCAGTTTTGGACCGTTCTGTTTCTTCAGTCTTCCCTCTCTCCACCGCCACGGGTGGCCGAGGTCGCTAAGACGCGGACTCGTGAGCAGGAGGTCTGGGTTCGAATACCGCTAGGACCGTCCTTCCCGACTGAGGCTTTTTACAGGTTTTCCTTAGTCCTCATAAATGGCAAATGCCGGGGAGGTACCCTAAACTTAGGCCTGGAATGTTTCCTTCCTTAAAAAAAAAAATGAATCCTTTCCCAATTTAGCATTTCATGTATCATCAGTGTCCATCGCCTGTGGTGCCTCTGTAGCAAAAACGGGCCTTAAACACCGTTCATTCATTCCCTCTCTCCTCAGCCTCTTAATTCTATCCCCAGGCCAAGTTTCACGCAAACTAATATGGTAGTATATTCTTCCATATTTGGGATCGGTACGTATATATTTTTGTACGAGTATCTATTTGTTCTTTACACATGGAGGGAGCCGGAGCAGAAAATGGTAACATTATTAGTTTGAACCCCGCTAATGATTATTTATTGTTTTTTTATTAATTGTCTTTACTAATTCCGTACCTGTTTTGTTTACTTTCAATATACGCTGAAAGAATATTTCAAAATATGTCATTTTCAAGAGCAACATTCTGAATAAATGCATATATATTAAAGGTGCCATGTGCCATGCACTATTGCCTATTTTAAACAAGAAATTTGTTGTTATTGCATTGCCAGGCGTGCCGTATAATTATGACATGTGCCGTATTTGTGGAGGAAAACATGTGTCCCATTTGGAAGTCTTATGGGACATTAAAAACCTGTATTTCTCTCTTGATTGATGTTTGCATTTCGAAATATCGCAGAATTCTTTGAAGAATTTGATTCTGTTATTGTGAAATAATACCGATTCAGATGTTTTGTAATTTACTCATCAACTGGTTTTGACACTGGTTTATAGTTCATTACTAATCTAGCTGCTATTATATATGTTTGTTCCAAATTCTCCTGAACTTTTATTAACATCTTACAAATATGATGTCTATTTCTTCTTACAGGTTAATTATCATTATATGATCTTAACATATTTGCAGAAAATTTAAGAAAGTAGCATATTAAAATAAATCTGTCATGAATATACCACATCGATTATTATATTTTAGAGGAGTTCGTTTTTTCAATATTAAGTTTGTATTGCAACATAATAAAGAGTTGAAATTAACTTACCTTGTACTCAACATATGGAATTAATATGTAAAGTTATACAGAAAGACATTTAACACAGGAAGAAAAAGTAAAGTATTCTATTAGCATAAGAATTACATGGTAAAACTGAAAACTGGATTAGAAAAATCTGATAGAAAAGAATTAATAGTGCATCTGTACAATAAAAATGCAACAATGTAGAATTAAAAATGAATGAGTGACTTTTTCGCAAAAAGCACTACAATTAAATTTACATAAATAAACAAAATATGTACAATTGGTTCAACTTTTCCTAGAGCGCTTGTTATTTTGGAACATAACAAGCGTGGTCGTATATGTATGTGAACCTACTTTGCATTAACTACACTTTTTTTATAATCTTTCCACCATTTCTTCAATTCATATATTGTCTCGGTAGATATATTCTTCCTTAACTTTAAACACTTTTTTCTACCATTTCTCTTTTACCTTCCTTATATAATTACCAAATAATCTTAAAACTTCCTTATTGCCAGCTCCAAAATGGTTTAATATCAAAATTAATAACTGTAAATTGTCCCATTTCTTAATCCAAACTTCTCTCCACGCTTTAGTTTGAGAACATTCAACTATACAATGAAAAAAAAAATTTTTTTTCTACACATAGTGGACACTCTTCCATTTTCACTTTTAATGCACTTAAACCTATTGTTTCTGCTCTACTCTAAGCAAATTCCTCCCTTCCCTTTTTATTACAAACATCTACATATTTTTCTAGCCGCCATTCTTTCTTAAATTTTCTGTAATATTTCAAGATTCTCTTGCCTTGTAGGCTAGTCCATATTTCTTGCTTTTCAATGTCATCTATCCTTTATTTTATTTTATTTCATAACGAAGAGTAAATAAGGAAAAAAAAATCACAAGGAAGAAAAAGGATTAGTTTAATTTGGATCATCCTAGCAAACGAGGATAAGTTATCTCATAATCTGTGAGTAAAAGACGATGTGTAAAAGTGTGCACTCTCTTATTTTTGAAAACAGCACCGTTTTAGTAGTACGTCTATCAGCAGGTTAATGCACTCCTCTGAAGTATTTTAGAAAAAAGAAAAAAAAACTGAAGATGTGTGCTAAAATCGCAATTTTGCGGTTAGAAATTAATCACTGCTCGCTTCTTCACATAGTTGTATGCCGCCATATTTCTTGCCATACTGAACCTCTTAGCGATAAAAGTGTGAAACCTACAGCAGAGACGCGAGTACAATGCATTATTACTCAAAACCCAATATATGTTGAAACGGAGGAGGGTTGGAACGGAAAGCATTACTTTATAGCATCCAAATTTGTGAAGATAATATCAGCAAATAAAGCAACTGTTGGGGCTTTACGTTCACCATACTGCAGAGCCATCAACATGTGACCATCTTTGGTCACTTATATCCCGTTTCTGTGTTTATCTAAGTGTCTAGATTTCCCTACCCTACTCCTGTTCCGGTAAGATAAACATAAGCAACTTTTTTTTTTATTGATTTATTTATGGACGCTCTTTAACATCTCAGGTCATCAGCGTCCCATTCAACTCAGGGCGTGAAACGGCCGACAAATTTTGCTCAGAGGCCTCCTTTTCAGGCTTGAGGTTCTTTTTCGTGCCGTAAATGTACGACACGGGACCCGTGGCTTTACTTCCCTTCCGAAGGAAGCCATACTTAAGATTTTTACTCCCGAAAAAGCATAAGCAACAACTTTAAGAAAAGGAAGATAACTCTTTCAAGAGAAATAAGTTGTGAAAAAGAAATATTACATGTTATATCAGTTTTAAGGGTTAGAGCTATTATATGAAAGTTTTTATTTAATATGCCTATTAGAGTTCTTGGTCAAATATTATTTTTCAGTCACAATCAAAAGAATTACATATTCTCTAGAGTCTACAATGATAGTCTATTTATGGCGAAGTTATTGAGAATTCTTCAATTTCATCTGTAGCATTAATATTTAAGTTTCTCTTTTGTTTTAGGTGGAGAACTGTTTACTACTGGATCATGTTACGTCAGCAGGTAGGCTCTCAACTTCTTTCAAAATCTTTGAGCTTATTTTCTGTGAGCTGGAAGGTAGCGCTTTACGAAGTTTACGACTGTTGTTCTTAAACATCTCTCGTTGCGACACGTGTTGGACTGTACAACATAACACACCATTAAGGAGGTGAAGAAAAAGAGGCAAGGAAAGGAATCTCGACGTCGCTGTGTCGGGGTGAGAGGCGACACAGCTACGGACCATTGCTTGCCTGTCTTTGACGTAAATGGCTTTCGGATGAGTGAGAGAAGGAAGTTTTATCTGGGATAAGATTTCTCTTCCACTTCTTTCCCTGCAGGGCTGGTAGTCGGCCAACCTTTCAGAGGAGAAAAACCCCCCATCGGCGCAACATGACCCCTTCTTATCAGCACACCATGCAACTTCATGCATAAGACCCAGACGATGTAAAAAGAACGACGCTTTGGCCTGCTTTGCCTTGCTTCTTTTAAATCCTGGTAAGCCCTTAAGGCAACTAGCAGATATTTTTGAAAGAACCTCTATATTTACTGCAAATACAAGTTGAACTTTCCAAAAATGCACACACTTTAGAGCACAATAATTATTATTTCAAAGTTTCAGTTTATAAACATAATGTATCCGTATGCTTTCATACCTGTGATTAAAATTGGATGATGTTGTTGAACCGGAGATCAAGGAGGTACCTAAGACGAGTAATCTTTTTTATTGTGTGGTATTACTGCCACGGTAACCTCGTTAACTATTAACAGGTCAAAGAAAGGCTTAACAATAACAATGATAAAATCTCCCGCAACTGTAGGTAGGCTACTATTTGACATCACTTCACATGACGTTTGTCTACTGTTAAACCCTAGACTGCTATTGGTAGAAGGTAAAATATTATTGGTGCGGTCAGACAAACGCTAGGTAAACCCAAAGGCTTTGTACTTTTTAACGAGGAAATGTTAAATGTGCCAATTTAGTTTTCCTATTACACTGTAAAATATCGGGATTTCTATCCGGTAAACTTGCATAAATTACTAATTCATGTCTAAGAACCTTAATCAAAGTAATGCTTTATTTGACGCGGTCTCGAACATCTTTTTCTTATTAACTATTGTATTATTCTACAAGAGCGTTTTTTATTTTTTAATAAATCCCGAAGGAATGTAAGCTATTGCGGTTTTACCCATGGGCGATTTTTGAATAATTTGTCCCAATCTCCATCGATCCTACCTGTATATAGGTATATTTATATAATGAAATATATATATATATATATATATATATATATGTGTGTGTGTGTGTGTGTGTGTGTGTGTGTACATTAACGCTCTAGTGATCGCAATTTTTGTTTTTCTCAACGATATAACCATAAATTAACAAACGTTCGTCGATTTCGTTAACCAGCAAAATTAGACCATTAGGGATGGGGTTAACCTAAAGCGAAACTTTTTGAAAATGCTAAAAATCGCTGTACCGGCTGCAATTTTTGTTTATTCTCGATGAAATTCAGTAAATTTCTGTAAAATAAATTGATAAAAGTAGTTTCTGAACCAGGGCTATTGGTGGGGGGGTTAAATCAAAATTTAAAAACTCTAGCGGCCGTAATTTTATATTTTTAGGAAACCCGGTACATGCTATTGAAATAAATTAAAAAAATATAATTTCCGAAAATCAATGAAATCGGACTATTAGGAGGGAAAGGTTTAGCTGAAACCCAAAATTTAAAATTTGTTCTAATCGCACCAACGAAATTTGGTATATACCGTTTATTTTAAAAAAGAAAAAATCGTTTCTGAAAATTAGGAAAATTGGACCATGAGGAGGTAGGGGTATACTCGAAAACCACAATTTAAAAACACTCTTGCGTTTAATTTTCTCTGAATATTCTTAAAATAAAAGGGCAAACTAACTCAGCATATAAACTGTATTTATAACAATGCATATGTTTTATATTTAACAAAAGTATCTTCGTGAAGATAGAAAATGTGAAATATAATCTAATATGTATTTGAAAATTATATTTTTATGTAAGAGAGCTCTGTAATAACCTTCAGAAAACATTTGCATTACATTTTTACTGCAATAACATTTAAATTAAATTTCAAAGCCAATGAAAAATCGATGAACCTTTCGATTGTTTATTGTGTATATTTGCATAGTACATTGTAATTGTTTTTAAATAATAATTTTTTGTTTTGTGAAACATATGAACATCTTCTGAAATACACAATGTACCTCGAAACTTTCTCTTATTTTTCTCTATTTTAGTGAATGTAAAAATTTATTACGTTATATTTCAAGGGACTCAGTTCATAAACGTGGTTGCATTTAAAAGTGTTTAAAATACCCCAATATAGCTTTGTCTGACAATGGTCAAATATTTCATTTAATTAATATTATACAATTAATTTTAATAACCATAATACTAATGATCCTAAAAATATGATTACTCTTTTATAGATTGCAAGAGCTATAATTTTGTTCTCATAATACCACCCAATAATGCCATAACTTATTTCATTTCATTAATTAATAAGACCATAAATTGAATTTTATATTAAGTTGCTCTAATAGGTGAGGAATTCGCTTAGTTTACGCATCTCCTGCGTGGCGACTTTTTCATAATCAATGTGAAAATACAAACAAGACACGTAGTAATAGTTCATTCTAGATTTAAACTGTCACTGATTGATTGAGACAATGAATAATACAAGTCACTAAGATTATGTACAGGATGATAAATATGACCTATCTCCTATATGCATCACATATGTGTAAACATTAAATAATATATAACATTATTAGCAATATATTGTTATATTTCAATCGAAGGAGTATATGCATTATAGAAATTTGCGGTCATTTATATTTAAGAACGATCTCTAAAGTAGCCAACTATTAAAATAAACATTATAATGACACAAACAAACTTTCTACTATTGGTCCTAATATTCAAGATCTGTAATTTATTTGCCCAAATAAGGCATGGACGATAAATGTTAAATGAACCTACAGTATTCAATATTTTCACTGGTTGACACAGCAATTCTGAATGCAGCTCAATACGTTGTTTGGAATTTAATGGCGGTTTTATTACTTTTAACCATGAACAGCTACACATTTTTGCTAATTATCATAGTAGAACGTTTGTTTATGTCATTTGAAAACTACTGCTGCTGTTTGAGGAACTGCTAACGTGTATGTAATACTAATAGTTACTCGTTTATATTTTGAGTGAATATACTGGATAAAATGAAGTTTCGTAATGGAATCAATCAGCTACTGGGAATTTGTCTACAAAACGTCTCATGTTATAGAATTAGTCCTTTTATGTTGACTAATGCTGATTGCTTTTATTGCAGTTTCTGACGCTAGTTCTCTGAAGCAATTGTTTCGTTAGAGCGTAGACCATTGTAATGGATTAAACCAGGCCAGACTATGCCACACTGTCGCCAAAAATGTCATCTCTCAGAGCTTTAGTTTTGCAGAATACTTCAGTGCTTCACCATGATCAAACCATTGTGCCAATCCTTTGCGGTTGTGGTAAAGAATTCACTTTTCTTCATTGGCCACTATGCGATCCAGAAACAATCCATATCTCTTCCACAAAAGCAGGAAAGTATAGGCTTGCTACCGACGAACTATCTAATAAGTATATGCTATCTATCAATTTAAAGGCTTTCTCACTCTTATATTACTTTGAAGCTTTTTTTTTTTTTTTTTTGAAGCAATTTCTGAAGTACTTTGACTACTATTTGCTTTAACAGTTTTCCTCTATGATCCAGCTTCAATGCTTAGGATCTTCAATGCAAATGTTTTGGAACCATCGCTGGACTGTGCGTTTAGAGGTGTTTCTTTTCTTTTCTTTTCTTTTCTTTTCTTTTTTTTTTGCCATATTTCGAGTAGTTTTGCTAGAGTTGAAAATCGTGCAAAAACATTAAATTCAAAGCCTTATCGAGCTTTATAATTTAATTCCGTTGCTTCTGTTATAGGGTCAAAAGCGCCAGGGTGAGGTAAATTGCTCCAAAGGCTTCTACCTCGGCCTCTAGTATGGAAGCGGACCTTCTGAGGGACTTTAACTCCTTGGCTCCGCCGGTGTTATGTTCTATCTGTAAGTAATGTTAAGGACACCGTCTACGTCCGATTCACACCACCCGTGAACCCTGGCAGCTCTGTGTCTCCCTTACCTCATACGTTCCTCCTGGATATAACTCCATTTGGGATGTAGGCACAAATGTCCAGCCGTTGAGCAAGGCTGAAGCATCGCAATATCCTCCTGCTTCCGAAACATTCAAATCCAAATTAATCGAAGAAATAATTAATAATAAACAAATTAAGACAATAAAAATAATATCATGTATGATTTTAAATCATTATTTAAACTTTTTTTATTTTATTGGACTGGTTATGTGATTATCAATTGTGAAATTATCTAATCTAAGCGATGATAATAATAATAATAATAATAATAATAATAATAATAATAATAATAATACGATTTACATAGTGGTAATAGAAACATAAACTTTAGCATAATTAATGCTAGAGATTGAAAGAATATTTATATTTCATATATTATATGATTTGCAGTAAATAATATAAACACCATAAACTACCTAACATATTTTCAAATGTTTACACTTGGCAAATACGAACTCTCTATGAAAATGGACGCAGACACTAATGGCTTTGGCTAGGTTAAGATAGTTACTTGAGAAGAAACTCAAACACAATCACAAATGGACTCGTGGCTGGTCTGGCAGACGGCTAAAACAAATAAAAAAGGGAAAGAAAATGTTTTCTGTCTGCAAAGATTTCAGGCAGCGGATTACTGGGATGGGAAAGAAGTCGAATGTTTCAAGGAGATTGCGTTGGAAGCACAAGAAATAGGTTAGTCCGCCCAACAATAATGGAATCCTGGAGGAAACAAAATAAAAATCTCAATCACCGGAAGGACACTGAAGGAAAAAAAAATTGTCCACAGGGCGCCTAGAATACAATACAGTCGAGACAACGCTTGATTAATTCTTTAAAATCATTTCAACTGACTGAAAATATTTTACATTGTTTCAAAATGTTGGGTATTCAACAAAAATAACTCATTCTTATGGAATTTCATTTAACCTCTGTTTTTTTTATAATGTTATTTATTACGTTTGAATTTTTTCTTTAATTAAAGCAATAAGGGCTGTTGACCACTAGGAAGCATAACATGCTGTGCATTATGATGAATTGATGACTATCTCGTAATTGGAAATTGCGTCCTTGTTTTGGTTGTATTTTTCCCAATTTAGCACTAACCAAACGGAAGTTATATTCTCAGTATTCTTTAAGGTGTTAATAAGGGAACATGTTTCCAAAATAGATGGCATGTTGGGGTAACAGAAGGAGCATTTGTTTTAAAACATTAAATTATATTATATTGGCCATACCTTAAACTATTTCTCTACACATTTCAAACATTTTATGTCCAATATCATTTCCCTTATATCACTTTCACTTACTCAGTCTATAAGCCAGGGCTTAGCACGGCTAGGGCCATGGCGAATAATTAAAGTTACCCACGAAAATAGGTTAGGAAGATGTCCAATCTGTGAGAAGAGGAATCATATGGATGCATATACTGGTCATGTAAAGAAGAAGAATTGCGGGAAAAGTATCTACCACGACACTTTACTGGATCGAACAGAAAGAGATGGTGTGCTGGGCTCTAAAACAGGCAAAGAATAGAAGAGGGGAATAAGTAAATTTCTGATGATAGTGAGACAGCTCACGAGGCTTATAACGGGTAAGAGGGGTTAAATAAACACAATGAATTCAGCTCTGTATGGGCATTTCTAATATTTATTTCTGTTTTATTATGAAATATCTAATCTGATATTTTGTATTTAACAGACCTAGTGTATTATAAAATGGTGTCACTGGAATAAATACATTCCTACTACTACATCTGGGCATCGTCTTTTCTGTCACCACAATATGATTCAACAAAAGATAAAAATAAATAAATAATAATACAAATCCATGTATTTGGTCTATCGTCATGTGCGTTTATTTGATGACAACCTTGATGCAGCGTTTCTTCCACTCTCTGCGCTATATTTAGTGAATATATTGAAACCCAATGCAAAGTCCGAAGATAGAAGGCATAGTAAACGAAAAACAAAACAAATAAAGTAAGCGTATATAAAAATATCGTGAGATAAATACATAAACTGAATGAAAATTTGTAACAAAACACTTTCTTGCATATACCAGCTATATATTGTATAAAGAACTGGTCGAGAATACTGCGAGGATTGTTCAACGATTTACCTGCCCGAGTAAGAAAGAGAGCTTTGAGTTTATTGAAGCAGTTCTGAACATGTTGTGACATGTTTCGCGGTTACGCATGCGCAGTCTCAGAGTAACGTTGGAAGGGGCAGAATGTCTGGAGAAACTGAGTGATTTGGAGCGCTTTACGGTGATAAATATTCTCACAAAAATAGAAAAATGCCGAAAGAGATACATGAAGGCTGCAGCTTATGGCGAGTCTGCACTATCAAACTATTTAGTAAAATTTTGAGTCAAGAAATGGGTGGAAAGTCCATTGAAGATGACCCTCATGTGGAACCAACTTCCATAGAAAGTTGAGTATTTAATTTTGACTGACAGAAGAAATAAGGTTTCGCGAATAGTAATAGACATTAGTATTTCAGCAACTATAACTTGGAAAATGATTTAGACATGTCCAAAGTTAATGCAAGATGGGTTCATAACGGTGTTCTTCCACAACAATGCGTCAGTGAGTCTGCCATCCAAGAATGTACGTTTCAGCAGCTGAGCCATGCAGCTCATAGTCCTGATTTGTGCCCGAGTTTTTAAGCAATCTCATCATGGATAACTTTTTTTACAAATGAGGAAAATGTCAAGATGGCTGTAAGTTCCAGGCTAGTCAGAAGTTTAAAGTAGTTGCAGGAAAAATAGGTGACTTATATTGTCGAAGATGGTACAAGTAATTTTTTTAAGGCTTTTCTTTCATGCACATGTATATTTGAACAGCCCTCATAGATACGAAAAGGGACTGATGATCGACTTTATTTCTTGCAAATATAAAAGACTACGGTTGAAATAAAAGAGAATGTACTTGTTCAAGTTGCTGTAGGTAGTTTTTTGAAAATTATCAATGTTATCTCAATATATTCGAAACATAAATCTGTTTTGTTTTCCATTGTAGTTTGTTACGACTTGCTTAACTTTAAAACCACTTGGGATAGATAAGGCTTACAGAAAATTGGATTGGGGTATATTTGGTTATTAGGAGAGGACAGTACACGAAATAGTTGGAAAATGGTTAAAAGACGTTTGCAAGATATAGATAAACAAAATATTTTGTCTGAATGCGCAGAAAAAGTATCGCTTAACCTGCAAGCTCAAATACATCTGGTATGGGAAAGGGGGGATTATTTAGATATCTGTGGTAGAAAAGAAAGAACTTGTCTCTTGCATGACTCATATTAGGCGCTTGGAAAGGAAACAAAACAGTTAATGTTCTCGGGGAAAGAATTTGCCTACAGTGCGGAGAAAGCAATACTTGGAGACATATTTTTGCAGAATGAGGGGAAAGGAGATTTTACGAAATGAGCATTTATTACCACAATTTTTGAATTCCAATAAAAGTTTAAACATTTGCCGTAAAGTGTTGGTGCATGCGAAATACACAAACATTTGGGAATATTTCTAGAGAAGACAAAGAAGGTTAATGGCTACAGTGAAGAGGGGGGGGGGGTTCAAGAGTAAGGGTTTCATTGGTTCCATTGATTTTAATGTATATAAAATTAATAGAAAATTATATATATCGAAGTATTTGTTATGTACGGCGAAAAGGCCCGTGCGACATGTGTGTTTATTTGAATGTATGCTAAAACTGGTGCAATAAAACGTCCTATCACTATATACATTTATGGTCAAGAAAGAGAGCAGAACACGCTAGAAACTTGTTACGTATGAAACAAAGTAAGCGATAATCATGTGTTAATAGATGCAAAGTTATATTTATAACAACAATAAGCCTGTTTCGAGCAGACATTTTTCTTCTCTGAACTACAGAATTTCTCTCGCACTTAACAGATCAGGATCCTGGTTCGCAAAAGTATGGACTTGAACTTTTAGTTATTGTAAATTTCTTACCCGTAAAGGCTTCTGCTACACTTTTACTTTACAACTCCATACTTACAAGTATACAAGTGATTTTTTATTGTTTTGTTCTACAGTAGTATTGGTATTAGCCCTGCACTTGTAACCTATAAAGTTTTTTCTACAAGTATAGGAATACGACAAATATTAGTGCAAGCTTTAATATATTTTTAATATTTTTTTGATCAGTTCATCTAAATGTGCGAAGAATAGCGAAAGTGAGGAATATGTATAAAGAATTAATAACTAGATTTAATTATAATGAAAAAGTTAGGTTAAACGCAATTAAACTACAGTTTGTTCTTGTTATTGGCCTTTCCTGTGTCAAATGCATATTTCAATCCAGCATCTCACTTTTTTTTTTTTTTTTTTTTTTTTTTTTTAAAGGTTCTTGCTACATGCCACTAAAATGATTTCTTTCCATTCCTCATTCTCTTATAAAGTAATCTATTTTAAGACCCTTTTCCCAATTTTTTTGCTCATAATGAAAATGTGACTGCCATAAATATAAACAAATAAATATAAGTATAAATGAACAAATGGGCGAATAAAATAAAGGAGCGAGTATAATCGATAAGCGAAATTCTTCTACCATCCCTATCTGTCTGTGTGCGATTTCGTCTCAAAATGAATTACCCTTGAACATTAATAAATGCATAATAAAATATTTAAATTGTCATTATTTCTGAGAAAAAATACAAGACTCGTTTATTAGGATGACAATAATCTACTATGTACATTAAAAATACGAATTTATTCCTAAGGAGTGGACCTAACCTAATTCAAGGCATGTGGCAAACAGCTGTTCCTCCATCTTGCTCAATCTGATCCTATATTACGTTACTTGTAACTTGCTACTAATACTTTACAAGAATTACATTCTTTCGTAGGATAAAATATAGGGGTCCATGCTTTACAAGGACTTCTAATAATACACGTGTAACATATTAAGTCATACTTTTGTGAAATAGTGATAATAATCAGTACAATGAAAGCACAAAACAGCATGCATACTAGTTATATCTAAGGGAAAGCATGTTATTGACAAAGTGTACAAGTATTCGTAAATTTATAATTTATTAATTTTCATTTTAAACTTAATACAAGTACACAAAAATATTGGGTTAAGTTTAGAAATAAATAAAAAAAAATCCATAACATTGAGGGTTCGGGGTAAGCAGCAGTTTTGACAAGTTACTTGTTTTGTAGTGCTTAAGTAAAACACAATGTAGTTTTTATTTTACAGCCCTATTTCCAGTAATACTGTTCATTAGTGTATCACAATGTGGTATTAATGAATATACAGGCTATGGCAGGACAATTAATACAAATACATTATGATGCTTGCAGTTTATCATTTTTTCCTTTATTTTCTCTTTCATTTTAAAAGGAGCACTTGTCAACTAACCTTTAATTTAACCATTTTTTATCTTTACGAAAGTACAACAGTACTGTCTAGTATTCATTTATAATGTAGAACAAATTTACCTAAATTTTTACATGTTTTACTGTCTGTCACCAAATATATTATTTTGGTGTATTCCTCGAAATGTTTGAAAATGTTGAATAAATTAACGCCAAACGTTGCCATATTTTACTATCTAGCAATGCATATCTAATAATTATGGAGTTTGATGGTAACGCTTGAGACTGGCATTGGAGGTCCCGGTTTCAATTACCGGCCGGCCATCCTAACTTAGGGTTTTTTCTTTGGTTTCCCACGTCATTTAGTTGAAATGAGATCTGTTTACATTCCACGAATTTTTAACTTTTCTATTTCACGTCATTTCATTCCTTGGTTCTGTTACAAGATCGAAAGTGCCAAGGCGAGATAGGCCTTCGGTGTGACGGTGGATTGCACTTTGGAAAGGTTTCTGCCCTGGCATCTGGAATGGAAGCAGATCTTCTGAGAAGCAGGAACAACTTATGGAGACGGGAGGGTGCTCCATCGGCAGCGAGATGTTCTATCTGGAAGCATTTAGGGAAATCCCCATCTGCGTCCGCGTAGTCACCGTCCGGTGTTTCCCTTATCTCATCCCTTCCTCTCGGAGGGGTCCCAATGACGGGCAGCCGTGAGTAAGGCTCAAATATGGAAACTTTCCTCTCCGTCCCACACCCATTCATCTCCATTTAAAATTGAATCACTTTGTCACCAGCTAAGAAAACCTTGCAGATCTAGTTTACACAAAAAGGAAATAATAACATAAAAAATAAACTGATCATCAATACTTGATTACCTCCTTCAGTCATCTAATAAATAAAGAGAATTATAAACCTCAAATTAAATTAGAAAACTACAATATAAAGGTGGGCAAATAATATAAAATTTTGAGGATAAATGAAATTCTGAAATAGTGTATTCATGTGGAGATTGGCATCAGCTTTGCTAATAAGATAAAGGGTAATTTTCAGCATATACTTTATGAGTGATTTTAATTTAAATTATTTTAGCTGGACCACATGTATATAAATTTATACATTTGTCACACAGATTTATGAATTTAAAATTAGTCAGATTATAACAACGGCAATGATATTACCAACAAATATAACGATATTAATGCTATAGTAAAACTTCACTAAAAACTGCAAGTTTACTCTCTCGCTATTCTGATATTTACCTTATGAAAGAGATTTTTTTGTAAAACATTCTGTTAGGGAATTGCGATTATCTTTTTCTGTGGAAGATAGAAACATTCTACTATAAATAGAATTTTTCTAGAAAGCAACTTAACATGTGTAAAAATCAATGAATGGTGTTTAACGCCCGTTTTTACTACTGAGGCACCATAGGCGATGGACAGTGATGATACATGAGATGAAATGATATATTGGGAATGGGTTTATTTTTATTTTTTAGGAAGGAATCGTTCCAGGCCTAAGTTTAGGGTACCTCCCCGGAATTTGCTATTTATGAGGACTGCGGAAAACCTGTAAAAAATCTCAGTCAGGGAGGACGGTCATGGCGGTATTCGAACCCAGACCTCCCGCTCACGAGTCCGAGACTTGACGACCTCGACCACCCGGGCAGTAATATGTGTAAAAGAAGAGTTATAGTTTTACCAGACTAAATGTTTAGCATTGATCAAATAGTAAAGTAAAGTTATTTCCAATTTAAGTAATTATCAATTTGAATGGTAAGAAATGTTCCACAACTTAAATCTAAAAATTAGATTAACGCATGTACTCAGTGAATTTTGATGTCCTACGATGTATTTGATTACGCTTGTTTTTATTTAAACTAAGAAACTTTGGTCCATCTTAACCAATGCTTAATACAATGCTTGTGGTGTCCTCAAATCCAATAACACATTTACTAGATATTAATATACTAGCATCATCTATGAGCATTTCAGTTTTTAAAATTGTTACTGAGAGATCATTTATGAAACTTGAAACACTACAGAACCAAGAATTAGGCACTGAAGGCTGCATTATTTACATTTCTTCAGTCTGTAATATTTGAATTTTTTCCCTTAATTATTTCGACACTACGTTATAATGAAATATCCATTTAGTAGCTCACAAAGTCGAGCATGAAATTTGTTGTTCATCTTGTATTTAACCCAAACGTGGAGGTACTTCTATTCCCTTGCCTCTCTCTTTCCGGAAACACCTTGCGACAAATTGCAGCACATCTTTGAAGCATAAGTTTGATGTCATAAAAGCATTATAGGGATTCCTTATGCAACATCTCTCTAGATAAAATGCATCAAAGAGTGTAATTTCCAATTCGTTGGAATTAAAAGTAAAACTAGTCATTGAATTTTCAACATAAAGGTATGAATTAGTCCTTACAGGGAAATGAATTAGAAACTAGGCTAGTGGTATTCGAGTGTTAGAATCGCCTATTAGGGTTAAATTTCTTTTTACAAGATAAACTTCATGCTGCGAGATTTCCAAAACCGTTATTAATACGTTTTACGCTTAGATATCGACATGATTTCGTGACCTGAAATATCTGACTCCTATTTCAAATTCATGCTAACAAAGTACTTTTAGGTTCTAATATCTATTTTCAGAATTTTCAATTTACATGATATATCCCTGAATTTAAGTTTTATTCCTAAGTAGTTAAAGACCGTAAATTCCTTTTTTAATCGTAATGAATAGTCATTAAACTCGAAGCCTCTACCTCTAGACAGCAGCGAGGTTGATAACCATAACTTTAAATGTCGCAAATTATCACGTTATTCTTGCAGGGATGCTGAGAGAGCTGTTGCAGGTGTCGGTACCTGGCGGAAGAAGCCCGAACCAGCTCCACGCGCCGTCGCCGTTGCCGCCGCGCGGTCTGCAAGGTACGGGAGAGAGGAACTTTGGCATGCCAGTCGGTCGAGAGCCGCTTACCAAGGTGGCAGGTACACCAGCGCAGTAGACACGCTGTCCAGTCGTCTTTTTTTCTGATCTGCTCGCGATCTCCAGTAAACAGAAGAGGAAGGCTTGTGGGGAGTTGAACGGGTGAATCGAGTATGTGAAAGTGTGCGATACAAACAAAAGCAAAGAATACTTGAAGGCATCCAACATGTTTTGGCATTACGGTTGTAGTGGAGACGTCCTCGTGGCCATCAGAGACGCGTCGTTGTCCAGCCGGGAAGTGTGGCATTAAGAGTGGCATAGATCGCGTCTTTGCGTCTCGTTCTGTAGCCATGCACAGTGTTTCCGACGGCAGTGTGTGAAGGATTTTTCGTAACGTCGCGGGGACCCTGAAGACCGAGTGCTGGTGCTTGTACAAGTGAATCTAAAGGGTAGGAACCCATTGGTAGTCATGGCGCTTCTAGTGTTAGCTGTCCTCTTGGGGACTTCCGCTACTGTGACCGCGGGCAATGACTTGCTGGGTCTCCAGAATCCACCGCATCATCAACTTGGGGAGCTCACCAGGTGCCCTTGGGCTTGCACCTGCTCCGGGCTTGCCGTCGACTGCTCCCACCGAGGCTTGACTCAGGTGCCGCGGAATCTGCCACCCGACGCCGAAAGAGTGTAAGTAAATCATCCAACAACTTTTTATCGGCATTTCACATGCAACTAATACAAAGTATGGAAGTAACTCTCTTGTAGTGTTCAAAGGGGAATAAAACGGTCAAGAGCGTAAATTTAAATAGGTTACAGTTAACAGCTGAAGATTTCATCATAAATGTCGTGGCAAATCGTTTTGTTATAGAATTACAGTTAATTTAATATTTATATATAATTAATAGTTATTAAAAAACATATAAAATTAAGCAAATCCAAAATATCGTAGTCAAGTGGTAAAATTTGTCTAAAGGGGTCTTAAAATATTGAATTTTGACTTGAACTTTAAATAACCGGTAATTATTTACAAGAACTACGGAAAATAGTTTTAAAAATCAACAAATGTGTAATTTTCAGATGGAATTAAAGCCACAGTTTTCGGAAAACTGCTTGACCAATTAGAACTGTACACCTAACCTAACCTATTTAATCTAACCTAACCTAACTTGAAACACGTCTTTAAGGTAACGAAAACGCAAGAAATTTCATAAATTACCGCAGTATTCCTGATTATGCAAAATTTGCCCTATTCACCCCAACAATTCAGCAGTTTGCTGCAATTTGTGCGCTATCATTACCGCCTGTTCGACAGTAGCCTCTTTCAAAAACCAACATTAGGTCCACAACGTTTGTCTGTGTTTCAGAAGTTCCTGGCAGTAAGGTAATAGGGACCAAATCGAAGTTCAAGTTTTCTTATTCAACACAAGTTTATTTTAGCAAATTGGTCAATACATGCAATCTTTAATTACATCTTGACATATAAAATGCTCTATTTATAATCACGGCTGTAATTTATGCTTTCAAAGTAACACTATATGCACACATAAGTTCCGTAGGAACTCGTCGCCAACCGAAAAAAAAGTTAGGAACACTAGGAATAAAAACTACTATCAGCAATCACCGTCCAGAAAATGTTTATGGGTATCACTATTACTCCAGCACCAATTAGAAAGCTAATCAACAGCAACAATCATAGTTGTAAAATCCTCAGCAGCTTCTATGTACTTCTTTTATATAGGCTTAGCCTATTTGTCTTCATGCAGATTCTGAGCACTTTTCATCCATCCTTCTGTAGGATCGACCTCTTTCTCTTTCATCTAATGGTATCATGTTACGTGCAGATTTAATTAATCGCGTGTCTTGTACTGGGCCTACACGAGAATTTCAATCTTCGTTCTTTTGTGAATTTTATCAATATATTTATGTTGCATTCTTGTCTAATTGTGCACTCTTATCTATTCTCGTTTTTCTTAAGATATTTATCTCAGCTTTCATTAGTTGCTTTGTTTTACCGTGCTCAAGTTTCTGCCCCACATATCATCATTGGCCTAACTATTGTTTTATTTGGTTTTATTCCACTTTTATATTATTCAAATTATATACCGTAAATATCCTCATATTTGCAATGCCTTTTGAGCGTGATATCTTCATTAATTTCATTCACTGGTTACATTCACTTCTAAATGTTTACAATTCACGATTTGCTCGATAATTTTCCTATTTCTTTCAAATTTACATTTTATTGGTGCCATTGATATGGACATACATTTGGTCTTTCCATTGGATACTATAATATTATATCACTCTGCACTTATAATAAATTTGTGGAGCGATTCTAAGTATTTTTCCTTGCTGCCATTTCTCACACTGAAATTTTATATTAGATTAAATAGTGACGGATTGAGGGAATCGCCCTATCTGATACCTTTTACACCGTTTTATTTAATTTTATGTATTTCATTCCTTAATTTTCCACTATAGTAGCTCTGTTTTTATTCGTCTTCTATTGCTTTAAGTGCTACTTTTTTAATTATTTCTCTTTCATGATTTTCGTGACATGTTATAGTCTAATTCGACCAAATTCTCTGTTCTGCAGCTGTAAATAATATCGCGTAAACAAAAATTAAAATGTTAAAACTCGTCTTTTCACACTAAATTTTAGCCGCCAAAAAAATAAACCAAGTATTACATGACTCAAACATAGTTCAACTATCTCAGTTAAGAGAATTTCACAATGTGTGACCGCTCTTTTAAATAATTACGGAAATGCGAAAACAGTCTTGATAAATTTATTTAGATTATGATAATTAATTTTGAACTTATTTCTTCCAATTTCTAATTTACATGCAGATATTTTACTAACAAGTAAACACGATAAAATCAAAGTAAGCAATTTACATTTTGATATTATCAATACATGTAAACTTACTACTATTAAAACATTTAAATTTTGCATTTAATCTCGCTGATATATGAAGATAATTTTAGATTTAGGAAACTGTTATAAATTACCAATATAGGCCACCCAGAAAGTAACTTAGAGACTTAAATTCTTACACCAGATTTTTGCAGCGGTATGTGAATTCAACAGAAAATCTCCAAAGAACTGCACATAGACCTTTGACGTAAGAAAGTATAGAAAGAATAGATTTGACCACAGGGTTCATTAAATTATAATAAGAAATGAAGCTTGAAAGGTTTAAAAATGACATAAAGTAACAAGGAACTAGATAAGATACGCTTCGTAGATAGCGTTTAACGAGCCAGTTCGTCTCTATAACATTTCTACGTTCGTTATCTCCCTCAAATGCGCCGCATCTGCTGAACACGTTTCACGTGGAAAAGGTTCTTATTATTAATGAGGGCAGTTCATTCAAAACATATACTCCGCATTACTGTAACTATGAGATCTAAGTTTGTCATTAAAGCAACTAGAATTATGAAATTTGTAAAAAATATGTGTGAATCAGTGCCATTTAATATCAATTTTCGTATGTAATACTGTTCTACTACGATGTTTTTTTCATTTTCGTTTTTTCTATGCAGGGAATCGTTTTGCTCCCACTACAAGCTGCCTGAAGTGAAAAATGAGCATTAAAATGCACTTTGTGGTACTTAGCTAAGAGAGGGAATGTGGCCGAACGGTCAGATCAACCTAATATCTTTTGAACACCTTCTCTATCTTGACAATTAAGAAGGTATTACTAATTTACTAAGAGTATCCAAAACCTTTCTGCAATGTGAACGGTGCTTTTGTTTAAGACAGCTTCAAACCTGTTTTACTTTAGCGTAACAAGATATACCTTTTTAGCTCTTCGATAGTTTCGCTTTTCAAAGACAACAGGTTTGGTTCACAACAGTGTTATTACTCTCTTGGCAACCTTATTATGGCCAGCGCATGCCTGTTTATGTGGGAGAATTTTTAAATGCCAAGTTTTAGCTGGAAAGTCAGACATGTTTAGAAATACATCTGTATTGTTATAACTTATATTTGAAAAAGTTGGAGAAAGAAAGTTGTGTGAACGATATAGATCGAACCTAAATTAGTAATTACTTAATGTTTTTCTACATCTACTAAAATGTTTCCCACAGTTATCATTATAACATAATTTTCATACTTTTGTGGGGTTTACCTCAATATGCATTGAACGGCAATTCACCGTACCTGTTATAACGGGTCTCTTCCCCATTTCATTAGATCGAACCATAACAAACAGTGGAGAAATACACTGGTAGAAATAACTTCCATGTCAAATACACGAAGCTGCTTTTGATTTGATTTATTTATGGACACCCTTTAACATCTCAGGTCATCAGCGTCCCATTCAATTCAGGAAGTGAAACGGCCGATAAATTTTGCTTAGAGGTCTCTTCTTTCAGGTTTGAGGTTCTTTTACCTGCCGTAAATGTACATGGAACCCACGGCTTTACTTTTCTTCCGAAGGAAGCCATACTTAGGATTTTTACGCCCCAAAAATCCATCGATCCTGGCCGGGTTTGAACTCGCGATCTTACTTTTAGAAGGCAAGTATGGTTACCACTACACCACCAGGAACGATACAAAGACATTATATTTATTGTTTCAAAATTTGACATTTTAATAATTTTTAATAGTTTATTTATAAATACAGAAACTGTGCGTGCATTAACTCTTTTCTTTATGTATTAGACAGGAAATGTATACTTAATTAGACGTTCGAAATGCTCTACAATCTGACAATGGTTAAAACGCATCACAAACACCTTATGTGCATTTTTAATTACCAGTGTAAGCTACTATCGCAAGAACTCCGTTTATATATATATATATATTTTTTAAATAATTTATACTCATTTTAACAATAAACCTACATTCATAACGCAAGAACTATTTAAACTGATCAAGAAAGTATTTTGACTCTTAAGTGGCAAATAAGTGATCATAAAATATTTTAAAATATGAGATAAGACTTGTTCAAACTTTTCTGTGATTCAAATTAAAACTAATTTAATCTTTTTATTAATTATTCGTTAACAGAATGGACTTATTATAGACGGTTCATTTTTTTTTTTTTTTTTTTTTTTACTGGTTTGATATCAGTCATTAATCAAAATGGCAGAAAATATTGGTACTGCATGAAATAAGAACTAGTTAGAAGAAGTTATGGATAGTGTATTAGGTTATAAGGGTACGGTGTAGAAGTAAATATATTAATATACGAAACTCGAATATTAAAATAAAAGTAACCAGAAGTGTTTGTTCTGTTCACATTTTGCACTTTTTGTTTCCAATATATAATTTTAATATCATATTATTATTGTTAGAAACGCATTAAAGCTATTAATCATAAAACGAAATAAGAAGCTGTTTTTGGCAAGAACTGAATATGTTTATATCCGTAGCGTCAACTCATTTTTTGGAACTAACAAGAATAACATAATATAAATAAATAAATTATAAAAATATAAATTATGATGCCCGTTATATTATGGCAAGAGAGAAATTTTTGGTTTCAAACCATTTTAAAGTACAAGAATTCATTTAACATTACATAGTACAAAGAGTTAAAAATATTGTTCTCTTAATATTTGTCTGCATGACTAAAATATACAAAATGTTAAGAAGTAATGAACTACATTGCTGTTATATTTAACAATGGGAAATATTAACAAAATGCAACGTTTTTTATTATTTTTTTCTTGTTTTTCTTTTTTCCCCCTTTTTACACATTCTCCTTAATTTTAGCACCTTCATAATTAACTGCACAAAAATTTCATTTTTTTTTATTTCTTGCCACATAAGATATTTTATCAGGATTGTTGTATCAAGTGCTGAACGGGAGTAGAATCTAAAATACTCGAGCAATTTTTTCTACTCCATTTGTGACTGTAGCAAATCTTTTTTATACTTTCTGCCGCCACCAAGAAAAAAGGAGTAATTCACTAGATATGACTTGAGATTCCCTAGAGCTCTTAACCTTCCATCTAATTATAACAGGATTTGATTAACAATCTTTACTACAAAACTCGAAAGGTGCGAAGGCGAAACAGTAAAGAGAGTTGACGAACACTCTGTAAATATTTGCATATAAATGCTCTAGAATATCGATAAGCCGCTAACTAGACAGCATAGAGACTGTGTCAAAATTAGTACCAATCATTAAAATAACCTGTTTTCACCAACATTTAAGAGAATAGATGTTGAAATTGTCTCAAATCGTACAGCAGAGAAAAATTACAGTAGATTTCCCTATAAACGGCAGTCGACTAACAAATCTAAGATATTCGCCAAAACACCGAAAGCAATACAAACTATGCTGGAACAATTCTGTGAGCATACGAAAAATGCAGGGCTGTCGCCTAAGAAACTGAAGAGACAGTTAATTTCTAACGGACCTCAAACCCCAATAAAATAGATGGAAAAATCCTCACATATGTGAGCGAATATACATACCTAGGACAACAGATTTCCTTCCATGGTAAAATGGAAAAGGAAGTACAAAGAAGGACCTCGTTAACCTGGAGAGCATTTTGTACCCTTAAGTTTATATTGTAAGTCCAAACACTAACTAATAAAATCAGATTCCAGACGCTCGAAACCTGTTTATATCCTGAATTACTATATGGGTGCAAGGCATGGTCAATAACAGAAAAACAAAAGAACAAAATTCACATGTGTCAAAGAAAAATGCTACGCAAGATCCTGGGAATAACTTTGAAGGACAAAATATCAATAGTATTAACAAACCAGTTATCTCGAACAACAAACATGGCGCAAATAGCTACCAGAAGCAAATGGCAATGGGGCGGTCACGTTGCAAGAATACAGGATAATACGTGTACCTACAAGATCTCCATGTCGAACCCCCGGATAGGAAAAGAAGATGGACAGACCTCTTCAAGGAACATGCACATCCAAATTGGTCAAGAGGAAGAGAAAAATGGAAATCTCTAGAGAAGCAACTGGTGCAGTGAGAAATGGAGTAACCAAAAAACAAATCAGTCAGAGTGTCTTAAACAGCATACGAACAACTAGCGTGGAATAGCTCACCACGTCATGAAAAAACGAGCTTTCCCTACTTGTTAGGAGGCCTTTACCCTAAAAGGACACAATAGGCTATCTTTATCCCCATCAAACTCAAATCATAAGGTAATACATGTAAATCTGTTGTGAACAATGTTCATAAAAGCTGTCATATTAAACATGTTAGGTACTTCCATTTCTAGTTAATATACTAGCAGCTGGACTGTATGCAACCATTAAACATAAACAGAAAACTGTTGTTCGTAAGTGAATAATAGGCAATTGTATAGATATTATTCTTTTAAGGACAGTTTCTATCTATTATTGAATGTAGAAAACCAACGTTAATGCTTTCGTTGATTTCAGGTTTTAATAGTGAGCAAACTGTATGTCAAATAGAGGTAATGCGATTAATTGAAACGGCTGGCTTTTTATGAACCAAGTGATCCTTAAATTGCTGTATGCATCTTAAAAAATATTTTTTTTGTTGAGGCACCACAGGCGGTGGACAGTGGTGATATGTGACGTGAAGTGATGAATGGGGAAAGCATTTTTTTACGGAAGGAAACGTTCCAGGCCTAAATTGAGGATACCTCCCAGGCATTTATCATTTATGAGGACTGAGGAAAACCTGGAAAAGACCTCGGTCAAGAAGAGCGGTCCTGCGGGAATCTAATACGCCCTGAAAGCTTGTAGCTGAGGTTTTTGATTTCGAGACTTTTGTATTAACGCCCCGAACGAACTTACATTGAATCTGTCAATGTTTGTTATTTTGTATTTCATGAATTTTCATTGAACTGCTAAACGATACAACCCGAATAGTTGAGACGGAGAAGAACGCTTCGGCATCGCGGCCACTCTAACGTAGCCTTTTATACCTACGTTCACAAAGAGGAAACTCCGGGAGCGAGGAATAAAGTGAAGGATACACCAGTAAGTTCCAGACCCGCGAAAACCATTTCTATTCCATCAAGGTACTTCTGAAGATGCCCAAGACAGAACCTGCTAGACGCTTGGATAGAATTTCTCCCTAGCGCAAGCTACCGCCACGCTACACGACCTCACCTCATGCTTACAAACTTTTAACTTATGCTATAGAATTCTAATTTTTCCTAATGTTGTTTAACGCCCGTTTTTACTACTGAGGCACCACAGGCTGTGGACACTGATAATACACGAGATTGAATGATATATTGCGAAATATTTTTTTTTTAAGGAAGGAAACGTTCCAGGTCTAAGTTTAGGGTATCTCGCCGGCATTGTCCATTTATGAGGACTGAGGAAAACCTGGAAAAATCCTCAGCCACTCGTGGTGATTTGCTATGGAATGAATTAGGGGAAATGGGAAAATGGGAGTGCGGAAAACGTGAAATGTAAATATCTATCCCAGCATTCGTCTAAGTGACCGGGGAAAACCATGAAAAAAAATCCAAGCTCAGGATGCCAGCACCAAAGTAATTGAACCCAGACCTAAAAGCGAGTCTCAGCTTTACCGCCTGAGCCCCTCCACTCGGTAATCCGTATATTAAGTAACTAAGAACAAGTTAGGTTAGCCTTAGGGAGTGAGCAAGCAAGCTTTAACTGAGTTCTAAGTATTGAAAATGGTAAACCCATAATGCATTGCTTAAATATCGCTTCCATGATAGTGACATTACGCGCAGGTACTGTGTCGTGATCAGTTAAGTAATTCTGTACGTCAAAGTTCTTTTCCTTTCTTATTGGTTTTAGGCTTAGTCCTTTTAGTTACGCGAATATTTGCATGTATGGCTTTTGTGCTTTTTGTTTCAAAAGCGTTTGCAACAAACAGTAGAAGAACAGTTTATTTCGGTTCATATCTGTTTTGAAAAAGTTAGCAACAGTCACTGGAAAATACCTCCCTATATTTTATAAAATTAAATTCTTTTAGTTTTTTTTTTTTTAAATTTTGCATTTGATAAATAAAAATGCCTCACTTTTAAAAAAATAGCATTCAGGCGTTTAGTGTGTATTGTCATTTAGTGGAAAACGTATGCTTCATTAATTTCAGACAGTAATGCTTCTTATACATGCTTGAGGATGTGTTGCTATACTATCCAAGGTCTTACTTGTGTTCAAGTCGAGAGAAAAACATGTAGTGCTTGGGTGATTTGCTAAGTAGCAACTGTTTATATTGGTTGAGTTGGGTTTTCCAACAGTTTGCGCCACAACTTTCTTTCGCAGTCGATTCCACGACCTTGTTATTCCCGAGACATAAGCAGGGTCAAACAACCCCTTGTAAATTTTAATGCGGAAGCTGAAATATGTTTTCTGGCGAGAAAGCTAATTGAAACTGTTATTTTTAATTGCCTATTTATGTCCTTGGTATTTAGGCTTGCCAACATCTGCCTAATGTTAGAATGACGAATGTATTGTGATCTTGCTGTTATTTATGGACCATAGCGCATACTTCACGTCAGAACAGCCATCCTTCACGGCAATTAAAAAAACACATAAAGATGTTAATATATAGGACGAAAAAGGTTCCTTGTTAATAATATGGGCATTAACACCTATTTTAGTTGCTACTAAAATTCTCCGTAAGTACACTTATAGCTCTGATATATTCTTTTAGGTGGAGCAGAAGGTCAGAATTCTCAAATTTGTCACGATGGTTTAGTTAAAGGTCCAAAGAGAATAAACGCAACTATCGTACTCGGAAATGAGGTGCAAGGTGAAAACAGGAGCTTCGAACTTTTATGTGGCATTTCTTGCAATGCGAGATCTACATAAAAATTTCAGGTATGTTTTCCTTCGGAAGGGAAGTAAATACGCGGGTCCCGTTTCGTAGATTTACGAAAGATTTACGTAGATTTACGGTACGTAAAAGAACCTCAAACCTCAAAAAAGAGGCCTCTGGGCAAAATGTACAGGCCGTTTCACGCCCTGAATTGAATGGGACGCTGATGACCTGAGATGTTAAACAGCGTCTGTAAATAAACCAACCAAACAAAGAAACTATTAATATATAGATATATGTAAATGATAATTGTAAACATAATTTTATTCAATTGATATCTAATTTTTATCAGTAGAGAAAAGAAAATTGTTTTCATTTAATTTTTTATACTAATATCAAAAATAAAATTTCAAGTATTTATTCCAAGAATATCTTGAATTATTTATAAGTCATATGTCAGATTTTTAAATTTCGTGAAAATTATATGTGTATATGTAAAATTATTAGTAGAAATTTATTATACATAGTTTAGTATAGCTCTATATTATATGCTTATCTGAAGCTAGAGCTTCCCAAATCTATCTGAAGACTAGTTAAAATTGTTTATAAAATTTTAAAGAGTGGGTTCATTTCTTTAAATTCTACGATGAATTTGTGACAAATCGTTTTAAAACAAGTAGGCTAGTACAATGACTTTGAGACGAGTCAGTCCTGGTAGTGTAGAGGTAAACCGTACTTGCCTCGTAGATCCAAGAACGCGGGTTTAATCCCGGCCAGAATCGAAGAATTTTTTCGGGCGAAAAAATCCTATGTATGGTTTCTTTCGGAAGGGAATTAAAGCCGTGGGTCCCATATTGTACATTTACGGCATGTAAAAGAACCTCAATCCTGAAAGAAGAGGCCTCCGAATGAAACTTGTCGGCTGTTTCACGTCCTGAATTGAATAGAACGCTGATGACCTGTGATAAGTTAAAGGGCGTCCGTAAATAAAACAAATAAAAAAAAATATTTGAGATGCCTCAGTGATTCAGTAGGGGCATAAATTCAAAATGGAGGGCATAGTTCCAAAATTTTCTTAAATAAAGGTTGTTTAATAGAGTTTTCTCTCTCTGTGAAAAAGGTAATGCCAAAAACAAGAAAGAGATATAGCAGACCTTTCCAATTATATTGGTATTTTCCTTTAGCATGTACTTTAATTATAAGTATGGTTTTAAAATGAGTTTGCACAATGGGCGGTATTGCTGTTAGGGCGGGAAAGGTTTTTATGTCCCTCCTAGGGACTTGGAGGTATATTAGGGTCTAGGGAGACAAATGGAAAAGTTTTGTTATAGCTATAAAGGTCTAAAGAGCCGTAAAGCAGCTCTGTGACGTTTTATTTTTACCAAAAAGATAATGATTTTGTTTGTCCTGAAGTAAATGGAACTCATCTCTGCTGTTCGCATATACACTTAGAGTATAGTAACAGAAACTGCACTGTCAATTGAAAAAAGAAGAGGAATTGTTGGCGTAATATTCGCCATTGTTGTCGACACACTTTTCCCAAGTGACGAATGCTGCCTTCATAGAGCACTTTCGCTGTTACCAGGCTGTCTTTGAACAGTTTGATACATAGTAAATAATGGAAATTAGGTTGTAGATAGATATTCTAAAGTCTCCTAGTTAAACAATTCATTACTTGTGACCTGCATTATCAGGAAGAAAAATTTCCTTTTGTCTAGAATTCTGAACTTGTTTTCGAAGTTTTTCGTCTAAAATGTTAAAACTTTTATTATAGTGTTATGCATTAATACTTTGATCATGCTCTAAAACTGGTTTTTCTTGCATGTCATAACTTGAGCTTTTTGAGGACGAGTTGTTGTATTTCAATTCTTTAGTTGACTATGGTTCAAGATGATAGCACCAGGACTCAAAACCCAGCACCTTCCAACTGACGCCATCTGAGATTTTGCAGAATTATTTTCACGGTTCAGTGAGACAATGTCATATCCTATGTGGGTAAACTTTGTGACAGCGTAGGCGTCTATGTGAATATTTCCGTCACTACATAGCAAGTTCATTTTATGTTCCTAATATCTCAGTACAGTGAATATTGTGTTTGGTGCAGCGTGTTTATATGAGCTGCACTGATATATTACAGTTGACCAAAAAAGTTTCTGTCGATTTTTTTCGGGGGCAACAATTAATTGTGCAAGAAATAAAGTTAACCCGATGATTAATTGTTGCCGAGATTTAGACTGTTGAGATTGTAGGTTCAATTTGCCCTAGTGTTAGCCAGGATTTGAAAAGCGCGGTCAAATACAAGCACCCCCAAGCGTGTATGCTCTATGAATTTAAACTGGAGAACAATACGACTGCAACAGCGGGAGGAGAAAAAAAAAAAAAAAAAAAAACGCTAGGTCTTCATTGCTGCTCCTATAAAAATGAACGATAGTACAAAGTTAATTCTCGAAGTTCCAGGAGGGCAACTAAACCCTTGAGGAATGGCCACGAACAGTAAGATTAACAGAAGACTGTGTTGGCGAATAATGATGCCAGCAGAATCTGAATTCTGAGGAGGTGAAACACAATTCAACGTCAGTGCTGAAATCACATGACTTCATCTCCATCAGCTAGTTTGGAAGCTGCGTTCCACACAAGTTTACAATTATTTTGCATTGTTGTCACGACAGGTGGAAAGGCTTCTTACATACAATTAAAAGTGAATCCTCTACGACTATATTTCTCAATCTATGGGTCCCTATCCATTGGTGGGTTCTGAGGGAAGGTTCTATTGGTTGGGAAGTGCCCCAATGTAATAAAGAGTCCAGAAAAAGTGTATACTCAAAGGTAAAATTCCAATACAAATGCATTGTAAATCTATTTCCGTTTTGGTACAATTGTATATCCGTACACTTCTAATGTAATTTAATAATCGCATTGATTAAAAAATGAATACAGCACAAATTGTTGTTTCTTTTTACCTTGCCTAGCCTCATGGGCACGCTGGATTTACTTATACTTTGTCCTTATCTGGCGGGAACGCAATAATGCTGTCTGGAACGGAAATACGTGCATGTAAATCAACGACAATAAAAATTATAATTATTTCTTACTGAATTTATGGCAGATAATTCATTAACTCAAATTCAGCAATAATTCTTCGATTTTAAAAAAGTTTGTTGCGGATTTTATATAAAATTATTTGCGGCTTTTGTAACAAAACTGAACTATTATAGAGCCGCTATGATTTAAAGCTACCGCAAAGAAGGGGCCATACATTCGCCCATAATCAGATTTGCGATAATTATAATTGTTGCCGGAATAGATGTCAAAATAATTTCTTCGAGCTAATCTATTTTATTTCCGAATGGCAATAATATCGGTCCTATAACTAACATACTAATTTCGCCATTATTCACAGCCAGTCTTCAGTGAGACTAGGTGTATTTCCGTCTTAATATTTGACGATGGATGCGTGGGCTAAATCGGGAACATTAGAAAGAAAAGCATATGCGAGTTAAACTTAATCCCGGAAGCGTATCAAATGTCCCTACTTCACGTCCAAGCTCACATAAATGCGACTATAAAAAGACAGAAGTAACATCAGCATAAAATGGTGCTGATTGTTTGGTATTGGGGTGGATATAGAACAACCAAAATCAAATAAATTACGAAGATACTTAGAAACAAAACATCCAGATGCTAAAAACAAAAGTGAAAATTGTTTCATTTGCACATTTATGCGATTTAAACCAGAAAAGTGTGTTGTATCTAAAGTAGGGTCACTGAGTTCAAAGACTATGTATTCATCATATTTGGCTAATCTGCATGTTCCCAAAGCTAAAAAACCTCATTCTATAGTTGAATTACTGTTCCTTCCTGTGGTTAAGGGTAAAGTTGAAGTTAGTTTAGTGAAAAAGAAGCGACAAGGTTAGATTTAATTCGCACGTCTAACGATACAGTGCATCACCATAGCAATGAAAGACTAGTGACGTAGAAAAATCATGAGAATGAAAGACAGTAGGTTTTTTGCATTACAAATTGATGAATAACAGACATCGTTAATTCATCTCATCCCATTTGTTTAATTTAATGTATGAATATCAAGGGATTAAGCACATCATTAACGTCGATCCTGGTGGTGTAGTGGTTACTTGCCTCCTAAACCCAAGATCGCGGGTTCGAACCCGGTCAGAAACGATGGATTTTTATCTAGCGTAAAAATACTAAGTATGGCTTCCTTCAGAAGGGAAGTAAAGCCGTGGGTCCCGTGTCGTACATTTACGGCACGAAAATGAACCTCAAGCCTGAAAGAGAGGCCTCTGAGCAAAATTTGTCGGCCGTTTCACGCCCTGAGTTGAAAGGGACGCTGATGACCTGAGATGCTAAAGAGCGTCAATAAATCAATCAAAAAAAAAAAAAACAGCATTAATTGGAAAAAATGTGTTGGACTAATTTCCGATGGCTATTGAGCGATGTGTGGACGGCACAGTGGTGTTTTTGCATGTGTCCGTCATTGGCTGCTAAGTCTATGTCGAGTGATATGAAAAAAATTTCGACACTGCAGTTAAAGTGATAAACTTCTTGATTTCTCACGCATTAAATGCGAGACTTTGTTCTGTGCGTGCTTTGCAACGAAATATGTAGCGAACATAAGCACCTCCTCCTTCAGACAGAAGTGCGCTGGTTTTCAAGGGATAACGTTCTTGTAACACTTTTCGATTAAGGCCAGGTGTTTCTACTGTTTTTGAGTGATTATAACTGTAAGAATGAGTATGTCTGTTTTAGATGAAAACTCACTGGCAGCTGTAATTTCTAAACTAAATTTGTCCATTCAAAGTCCAACATCACTGTGTTCAAGTTTATGATAAAGTCATGGCATTCCAGAAAAATATCAATTGGTGGTCAGAGTATGTCAAAAGTAATGCCTTTTCTGCTTTCTAAGTATTAGACTCTTTGTGATAGAACGTTCTAATGTTTGTGATTCTGTAGTATCTCAATCTCTTTTGTCTTAATAATGAAATTGAAAATTACTTTCCAGAAAATTACACAGCGTTCAATTGAATTCCAGACTCATTCTTATATTTCGAAAGTTCAAACTTGTTGCCAGTGAAACTGAGAGAACAGTGTGTGATATTAGTTGTGATTCAGACATTAAAACTACATTTTTACATTTAATAACTTTTTGTATAGCATTAAAGCATGAATATTCTGAACTTTCGGATGGGGTATTAAAGTTGCTCATGCCATTCGCCGCTTCAAATGTGTGAAAAGGGATTTTTCTCTTTGGTTCAAGTGAAAGGCAAATATTGAAATAGACTTGATAGGTCTCTGATTCATGACTCAAGTTGACTGCACTTGAACACAACATACACCAGCTTAAGCAGAATAGGCAGACCATCACATTAATTCGGTAAGTACAAAATATTTTAACAATTAATGTAAATTATTTTTTTAAAGAACACTATGTCATAAATACAGTATTTACTTTTTCATCAGTGATTAGATCTATTTATTTAAATTATGGGTCGCGTGAAGCTTAAAATCATCAAGATGGGTCCTGGACTTGAAAAGGTTGAGCACCATTGCTCCACGACACTCCAAGACGAATCTTCACCGATTGGCAGCCCATTAATATATCCCCAAACAACTGAAACAGCAACTGTGTTTGTTGGACCGTTCGGGGTGAACTACTGAAAGCCGGCTAAACAGTCAACACTATTGTGTACTATAATTAGCTAGAACGTGTCCATAAAAAGCTGAAACTAAGAAACTTGCACCTTAAATCACAAGTTATTCTTCTGCACGATAATGCAAAACAACATACAGCTAACGTGACTCCGAAAACTGCAATGAATGGATTTTTTTTATTATCGTCCTAAGGAGGTCTATCACAGTGGAATCCATAGTCTTTCATCACGTTGGCAGAAGCAATAGTGACTGTATTTAATACTAAATATATTGCTGTGAAATATTAGGTATGGAAGTGATAAACCCATTTCGGTCACCTTATAGATAGCCCCTAAGGATGTGGACCGTAACTAAACCACGCATACCAGACTTTTAACAGTTAATTTCCCGGGTACAGAAGTACCTGTTCAGCATTAAAAATAAGCCGCACTACAGCACGCTTTCAACCTGTTACATCACACCATTTGAAGATTTAAAATGAGGAAATAGGCCAACACTTCACTTCATGCATTTCAAAGTATTCTCTTTTCCCTATTTTACTCTAATCTGAGATTTCTTCTCTCGTGCGTTGGTATTTGCAGGTTAATACGACACGGAAGGAGTGCAGGCAGTTCCAACTTTTAACAGCGGATGAAGTTAAAGGGTTGCAACATCGCATCTTAGGAATGTTAATTGTTTAACAGGTTTGCTTAAGAACGTTAAAAGTATTTCAAGCAGTTTGACAGCAGTCGCAAGGTTCAGGAGGTACAAGACAGGTCGATTTGGGTTAATGCGATTAGTTTTAGGCTCGAGGCCAAGTTTAAGGTCTTTCGCCGCAGTTATTCTTTCGATACTTCATTGTTGATGGAAAACTTTATATTTTTTTCCCTTAAATTTAGTGTGACTAAAAAAAATGTTATATATATATATATATATATTTGCCACCGTAAAGAAAAAGAATTGAGAAAATATTTTTTTCAGCGTAAATAGAGCCCAATAAACAAACACTTGAAAATTTTTATCCTTTTATACCAACTCTTTTTGTCAAAAATAATGCCAACTATTCGACTTAAAATTTTTTATTTACATTTAATTTTCGATTTTTATTAAATTAATTGTAACTAATATTTACAAAAGTTACATTTAGAGTTCTTTAAGAATAATTGGAGCTATTAAAAAGAATATTATGGTGCTAACATAACATTTTTCATTTACTGAAACAGAGTCAATTATTACACGACAGCACAAAATCGGTGAGTTTCAAGACTTTTTCGTACGTATTTCATATTGTGGCAACATTTTCTTAATCTTTTCGTATGTGCAATAGTGGAACAGTGTGTTTAAGTGTGGCTTCTCGATAAATGTGCTATTTAAAATATCAATATCTTCCGTGAATGTCAGGAGAAACGACGTCTGTGTATCTCACGAGATTAACCTCTTGGCTATTAAATGAAAAGAAATGTGTTCGATTTATGCAATCATAATCATTTCTTGTGCCACCCGAAGCTGTTATTTGCCTTGCAAAAGAGACCAGTCACACCATTTCTGCCGATGGTAACTGGAATTATTTAAAATGGCAAACGTTAATGCTATTCGTTTTAGTTACAATCACGGTCGTCCTTTCTTGACTTGAAAGTAACGCGGCTTTGTTAAGAAGTTGCCAAGTTCATATTTCCTTCATTTCTCGTGTCCTGTTACATGCATTGCTATTGTTTGCTTAGAAACATTTGATACATATTTATGATCTGTTTTATTTATGGTCTTTTCCACCGGAGTTATATTACTTTTGAAAGCACTACTTTCGACACGCTTTATCCAATGACATTGCTTATTGTGTGTTGCAGACTGCATTGTTGACCATCTGTTGTGGCGAGCTCATGGATCATGAAGGCAATTAACAACAATTGATAACTATCAATGTGCATTACGTCATATAAAATAGACTTCCCCATATTATGCTTCTTCTTCCTTCTTTATTTTTTGGGAGGGTAAGTGATTTTAAATTGAAGTCGATGAATATTATTATAATAAATTATTAAAATTTTAACTGAAAAATGAAGCCAGGGAATAATTAATTTATCGTTAATGTTGCCACATACTTCACTAAAACGTAATAATTATGTTTTATTGGACGGTATATTCAGTTTTTAAAATGGAAAATGCTTAGCTCGATTAGAACCGAAGTAAAACAGTTTATAAGGTTGTGGTTAGTTAAGTAGCGATTTTAAAGTATCTGTAGAGCAGTTAAACTTTCTGCAATATTTGCTGATTTGTAGCCTTAAAATGTAATTTTCAGGGGAGCTAAGGGAACATTATGCTGAAGGTTATATATGGCTGGCCACTAATTGCAACACGCATAAGAGAATCATTAAAATGACCCCACATTTTCTCAATTGAAACGAGTATGATTCGTTGAAAATACGTCAGCAATACCACCAGGTGTCTGAATTTGATCATTGGAAAGTTGTGGCATACTGAGAGTGCGGAATGCACTGAAAAATTGCTACTCGTGTTGGATGAAATGCTTCCGCAGCAAAACAAATAGGATTTCGAGGTAAGACAGAGACGCGAAGGATCCCGTCAAACAACCGTCGAATGGAAAGACGCATAATTTCCGCATGACTATTATGAACACGCACAATGTGTTACAATTTTAATGATCAGAAGTGTAAAAAAGTTGTACTTTATAATTATCGTCTTGAACATTAAAAGTGTTGGTACTTTTCCACTGATGTTTGCGAGGTCACCGTCGTGATAACGACTATTATTGCGGGTAAGTGGTATGAAGCAATGTTAATGTAATCTAATTGACATATTTTCACCGAATTCAATAATCCAATTCCTGCAATAAATATGAACCACTCTTTAAAACAGCTGTTCTCAAACTGTGGTCCGTGGACCTGCCCTCTCGGGTGTTCATGAAGCATTTGAGCATTTAAGTGCGTTTACTTTTAAATGTATGGATATAAATTATGAATATATTCGAGGAATGTTTATTGAGGTAAAGTAAATTAAAGTAAAATTAAGGACGACGAATATTCCGGGGGTATCTTTCAAATAGGTAAATGGAAAACGTGTGCCAGGCACTTATATTGGTCAAAGATCCCTAGACAATAGCACGCTTCTTACGACAGCAAACTGCATAACCTGGGACAGCCTCATAGAGGCAAATTTCCCGCACTTTCAATGAATGTCACAAAATTATCCATGCCTTTTGTACCAACTTGTGTGAAAATTCATTCTTTGCGCCCATTAATCAAAATAAATTAATAAAATAAAATAGAAAAAATAAAAAATTAATATATATGTATATATAATCCGTTTGAAAAACGAATCGGAACTCAGAATAAATTTTTCTTTAGTTAAGCCCAATATAGCACATGAATAGTGAACTAGTGCATGAATAAACATTTTATAAATGATGTAAAAACATACATTATTATCTGTAGTTAGTATTAATGTTTATGTGTTTTATGTAAGGATAATAACTCATAACAATAAAATGGTAATTAATGAAAATAAGTGCATTGATTTGCTTATTTATGTCTTTACATTTTGTAAACCAAAGATAAACAATTTAAAAATATATTATGGAAAATTTGAACTTTGAGTTAAATCTTAGGGGACAGCGAGAGAGGAAGAGATAGAGAGAGAGGGACTGACCTTTTTTTTTTTTTTTGGCCAAAGATCAACTGGCAATTACGACTAATCCTAAGTATGTAAGAAGAAAGAAAGAAAGAAAGAAAGAAAGAAAGAAAGAAAGAAAGAAAGAAAAACTTTTTGACAGTAACTAAGACATCACACTACCTGCTTATAAGTCACTACCATGAAAGTAATTTTCTTTATTTAGAACTAAAAGTAACGCTTGCTTATTTCTAACGTCTGCTGTACTTAAATATAATCTAGTGGCAAGATTTCTACGTAGTTTGATGATGTGTAACATTACCAATTCATGACACAATAATCGCCATGGGTGACCGAGGTCATTAAGGCGCGGACACGTGAGCGGGAGGTCCGCCGGTTCGAATCCCGCCTGGACCGTCCTCCCTGACTGATTTTTTTCAGGTTTTCCTCGTCCTCATAATGGCAAATGCCGGGGAGGTACCCTAAACTTAGGCTTGGAACGTTTATTTCCTTAAAAAATCCTTTCCAATATATCATTTCATTTCATGTATCACCAGTGTTCACCGTTTGTGGTGCCTTAGTAGTAAAAACGGGTGTTAAACACCATTAAAAAAAAAGACATAAAATAGCTAAAAATATCTTCCGCTTGGCACGTTGACAGAAGTACCGAAGGGTTAAACACACCGAAGTTTTTGTTGGAATATATATATGAGTTACGTGAAGTTAATGACGAAATAATAAACCATGTTTAAATGTATGTCTGTAAGAAATGGAACTGTACATAAACGTGTAACGAGGAAAAGATAAAAAAAAAAAAAAAAAAAAAGACCCTATATAATCTTCTCTTGGAGGCATGTGAATAAGTGCGGAACTATAGAGAACAAAGTTTAAACATTTAAGAGCGAGTCTTAAGGCCAGTGAGACATTGTCGTTATTTACAAGAAAAAGAAGCATGTGAAGGTTGCAAAGCTAATGACGATGTGGGAATGTCAACGCCCGACATGGACTTCATCAGATTCACGACTTTATAACGGCTGCTGATGTTGAGTCGACCTCAAACGGTGCGCGCTTCTGTAAGAGACAATAACCTAGTCGGCCGGTAACACCGTGCGAAATTGGCTATCGTGAGCGCCAATGGTCCGTGCAGGTCGAATATGCTCGACTTGTTCCCTTGTACAGCACCGGAAGTAGTTTTCCGGTTAAGTACCCGCACCTCCACTAAGTGTAATCGCATACCCCATTTCGTGTGACCGAGTGTGGACTACTTCAGAGGGATATACCTTAAAAAAAAAGGATGATGCTGCCCCCTCGGCGGACACACACACACACACACACATACACACAACGGGTCGTTAGTTTCGTCAAGAGAAAAATGGCCCTGTCGAAAGCGTTTAACAGGTTCCCCAGGGGTTTTGCCTTTCTGGTTTGATTGCCTCGATCCCGCGGTGGGTGACTTCTTCTGGACGGGTTGTTTGGTTTGTGTGGGATATTTTTTGTTGAGGAATGTATAACAAACTCCTGCTTGCCTATCATTTGTATGAGGGTGTTGTGGGAGGGGCTGACCTTCTCAGACAAGTTTCCTTTGTTATAAATGTGGCTCAGCAAGTGGATACTATCCGGAAAGGGAAATCTCCTTGGGGAAGGGAAAAGAAAGATATTAAGGGGACCTTGGATAGCAGTTTGTCTTCACTGTGGGTTGCTATCCGACAGTGTTGCCATTTCGGTCACTTTATACTTAAACCTACTTTATTTTAGCATTTTTTCTTTCGATTAGAAATTTGCAAGCGCCATAACAGGCTGAATTTAAAATGAGATATTTCATGTGATTTTTAACTCAGGACCTTCTCAATGTCTACTCCGCTTGCCATCATCCAATTAAAACAATTACTTCAATCTATTGACTGCAGTCCTGGTTTTTCTCTTGTATTTATGAACTGTTTTTTGAAACTTTCTTTATCTTGCTAGTTAGAAGTCTATTTAGCATTTGCATAATTCCATTCAAACGAACGTAACATTAAAACAATTTGCAGGATACACATTTACTCAAGAAAGTATTTTTATGACAATTTCAAGTATAAAAAGAAAATAATAAAAACACACATACTGTATATCGTACACATATTCACGCCTTATTTAACATAACAACATGCATTTATCTTGCTTTTTCAATTAAACAAAAGATAGAGTTCAAGTAGAAACTTCTTATTTATCAAAATAAAGACAGTTATTGGAAATTTTATCACGTTTAGTAGATATTTCTTTTCTCTTAAATTTCAGATAACCTCTTTGCATTAACCTCACTAACCGTCTGTGATGCCTTAGATTTAAAAACGGGCTTTAAACAATTTTCAGTAAAAAAATCCCTCACTAGATTTTCTGTTTTCTCTCCTGATATTTCCCCCCCATTCTTCCATCAGTTCATTTTTGATAGATATGAACGATTTTCTTCCATTTTTTTTTTCTAGGTGACTCCGCAAAATCTCGATTAAGTTAAGGCAAGAGATTACGGTCGTGTTTGCATCTAATGGAGGGTATGGTGTAACAACCATAGCTGTGTTTTGAAGGCTGTATGTATGTACTCTTATCCTGAATGAAGATGCAGCCCACACTATGAGGCAATGTCGATATGCCTCTTGAGATTCACTGTGTTTTCAATGAAACACTGTTTCTACTCACACACCCTAAACCATCACAGACTCTCCTGCATTCTTTATAGTAGCTGTAAGGCTCTGTTCATCAAGTTCAGTATTGTTCTTCCGCCATACCATTGTCCATCTCACTTGTATAAGCTAAATTTATTCTCGTCGGTAAAAATAGCTTTCTTCCACAAATCATGATCATCATTCATTAGTTTTATACGAGCTGTCTGTCTCTCACTTTTGCGAAACACATTTGTGATGATTTCTGTTGCTACTTTTATGCCTATTTCCTTTTCGACTTCTTCTGCTGTTTTTGGTGCATTCATTTATGAGGCTTTGGGTATCTTTCGTACAATATGGCGTTTGTCTTTCTCAGATGTCTTGGAGGCGGCCACTTCTTGATGAAATGTTCATTTTTTCTTTTCGTAAACATGTAAACAATGTTCTTGATTGTAGTGAAGGTCTTCCAATGATGCTATTTATGTTTTTAAATGTTTTCCCCTGTGCAGTTGTCCTCTCTTTTTCAATTGTTTCTTTCGACTTACGTCCCATAGTGCTTCAAGGTAACAAAGTAATTCACCGTAAACTGATGCAGGTTCTGTAGAAGGGGGCTTCGGTTCAATGCTGTGTTTTTACTTATTTGATGTCAAAAGCAACATGCCTTTTGTTTTTACAGGTTTTCTAGAAATCAGCCAGGCATGTGTATTTCTTCTTCATATGAAGTTCTGATGCATTTGAACTGAATGGGTAGGAAATAACTTTAAGTATTAATTATGGCATTTTTATCATTACAACATGACTGTATTCAGACGAATATTTTTTTGAACGTAGTAAAATGCTGCATACAGAATATAAGGCCCTGACACTAATTCTTTCCATGTGCATCTCAATTATTATGCAGTTTAAATTCTGTAACGAACGTAACAAATTTTGCCACTACAATTTGGCAAAGCATCAAGCATAACTAACAATTAAATTTTATGAGCACACATTTTTCGCTGCACTCACTTTTCAAAATCCATTATTATTTCCATATTTTGAGCAGTCTTATAATTTTGTTATAAATTATAGCACATTTTTCGCCTTTTCTTATAAAACACTGAAGAGTTTTCACAATTTCTTTATCATGACTTGAATTGTAGGTGTGCGTTTCAGCTGTTTCAGAGTTTTCTCTCTCTTTCTCCTTCTCTAGCGTATTGCTTTTCCCTCCCTACGTTTCCAAAGGCGGATTCTCTTAGTTACCGTTTCTGAGCCCAAATTATATTGTACAAAGAACAATTAAAGACAATGGTAGAATACACTCAAGTTGAATTTATATCTCATTGAATCTTAGCAATTTTGAAACCTAAGCACTAATTACATTTTTATTTATGCTGTGTAAAATGGGATCTAAAATTAGTAAGAGTAAAACAAAATATTGAGTCAATTTTTGAACAAGCTTTATTTATTTGCTTCGTTATACGTTTCATCTGCTTTAACTATTGTCAAAATAATTATGAATCAGGTGGAGTACAGGTATTTTTATTGACAGTTTATTACTACTATAAGTACTCTAAATACAACGAAAACGCAGATTTCTAATGAATATTCAGCACCAGCAGCTGGTCTCTAGCAAATTCTATTTTTATCGGCATCCACAGGTGACTTTAGAGAAATAATCGCTTCTGGCACATGCTGTAAGTTTAGAGTTAAAATTGAAAATACAACATTTTACATTATAAATTACTTCAACCGGCTCAGACTTAACGTGTCTTCTTGTCCCCTGGCGAACGCGGGTTTGATCCCTGGTAGGGACATGTAGCCTTAGCGGGGCGTTAAAATCTTACAAAAAAAAAAAATCTAAAAATACTTTGAAGACTAGATGGGTGATTTAATTAGTTATCAATGAAGCTATACGTCATTGTAATGAAAACGCTTTCATGCAGGTTTCTCAGTATTGCACCAGGCATACGCATCTTCCAAGTATTCTAGAAAAGCGCTTTGTTGATTAATAGTTTCACTCACAGAGATTATCTACTGGAAACTCGAAACTGCTCCATATTTCTTGATACTTAATCTTAGAAAGCTTTCCTCACCAGCAACCTAATGCAGTATTTTTAGTAATCAAATATACGTTTATCTTGAATTCTTCTCAGAGATCAAGCTTCCAGCGTGATAATATGAGTGAATTAAAACATTTGCAATAAACAATGCTTCAAGCGAAAGTTAAATCGAATTTGGAGAAAGTAGAATTGAGCAGGAAGGTATTACTGCAGTAGTAATAAATCCGCATAAATCAGTTTGGAAAACACTACGTCTGTAAAACAAAGACAAATGTACAAGTGTTGACAATGGTAGAGATGCCTTGTCCAGCTAGCTTTCACTTTATCTCGACCACCTGCGAACCCGCAACCTCCGCTTCCGAGGTCTGGCTTCATGCTCAAGTTGCCACCACAGGCAGCAGTGAAGAGTTCCTGCTGTACCAGTCTACGCTCCAAAACAGGAGACAACCAAGCTTGCTCCATATTAAGCTTTCTCCCCGTCTCTGTCTTCTACAGGGTGCTCCAACGTTTGTTTACTATTTTCATTTAGCTATGACGCGCATAGGGTTAGAAAGAAAATATTTTGTGCAGCCCAAAGTGTTACAGGTCGACAATTTCGAAACTTTAAACTTTTGTAATGTTCATTTGACAATTAGATAAGTGGCATTTTTAAGTCATGGAGTGATAAATAACACCGATTATCGAAATCCTCAACAAAGTATGCACAAAAATAAAGTATACCACCCGGAAGTGTGTATTTTTTTGCAGGTAGCATTTCTTACAAAATATTGGCATTTTATGCGCTTTTCCTGTACCTACTCTGAGCTTTATATTGAAAAAGAAAGTATTCCTTTAACATTCAAGACTTAAAGCGTGTTCCGGCATCATATATTCTCATTTTTGTTCATCTATTGTTCATTTTTATGTTCTGGAGCCTAAGGTGTAACTCAAAAGGAGTAAACATATCTTAAAGTCTCTAAATACTTGGATTAAAGTTTATTTATAACCTTTTTTACACTCTAAATAGGCTTTAATCCAAGTAAACATGATTTAGAGAAACTATTAGAATTGGATACTCTGATCTTTAGTTACTGTTAATAAAGACCTTATTAATTGTGAAGGAATGCAAGAGTATTTTTAAATTAAGTGTATGAGATATATTTTAACTTTGTGTTTCATTCGTGCAGCTCCAATTTAAGTGTCTTTCTAACTAGAATATATCCTACTCGACACATCCTTCATTTAAGCCCTCCACTGCACGGGTGGCCGAGCTCGTTAAGGCACGGACTCGTGAGCGGGAGATCTGGGGTTCGAATCCCTCCAGGACCGTCATCCCTGACTGAGGTTTTTTCCAGGTCTTCCTCAGTTTTCATAAATGGCAAATGCCGGAGAGGTACCCTAAACTTAGGCCTGGAACGATTCCTTTCTTAAAAATAAGTCCTTTCCCAATATATAATTTCATTTCATGTATCATGAATGTCCATCGCCTGTGGTGTCTCTGTAGCAAAAAACGGGCGTTAAACACCATTCATACATTTAAGCCCTCCGGTAGCCATTTTAGAATCTGGGACGTTTTGGAGCCTAAGGTGTAACTCAAAAGGAATAAACATATCTTAAACAACATTTAGAGACTTTGTATGCTGTTATCTTCAAAATATTACCAAAAATTAACACACAATGAAAGCATGTTTATGTCCCACGACCATTGCCTGTGATTTAAGTGGATTTAGTTTTAGTCCAATTTTGTGTGTCCAAAGGGAGATGGAGGTTAGATCTTCATTTACTAGTCACGGCGCCATGGACATAACGAGGGGCGGTGTGAAAGAGTTGAAATCGTCAGTGTATAGGTGGTAATTGGAGTGTTTTATCTCTTTAGCAAGTTTGTTGATGTACAGCATAAATAGTAGTGGTTCGAGTACTGAATCCTGGGGAACCTCCGTCTTAATGAGGCGCAGGAGGGAAAACAACATAACATTTCTGACGCTCACTATGGTAGGATTCGAACCAGGTAGTAACACTGTTGGAAAGATTATAGTTTTTAAATTTGCAGCGTAGGAGTTCATGGTCATAGTGTCAAAAGCTTTACTGAAGTCTAGCAATACAAGTTAGTTTTTGCTTGTCGCAGGCTGCATGGATGTCCTCTGTTACTTTCAGTAGTGTCTTAGTGGTGTTGTGTCCTGCTCCGAAACCAGGATTGTTGTTGTCAAGAATGCAATACACTTAAGGTAGTGTGCCACTTGTCTCTGTACATGCGTTCCGTACTCACTTCGCAAATCTTATGTTTTCGTACTTCAAAGTTAACAGGTAAATTTCAGCACTTAATGTAGAAACTCTACTGGTTAATCATCAAATGAATAGTGCATATGTGAAAGAACAGTCTCTCTCCATAATATTAAACTTCACCATCTTGATTATATATTTACTACAAAACCATCACATACAACACGTTTAAACATTCATCATCTGTTATTTCAAAATGGTAACGGGAGCATTAGTGGCTACTCTAAAAAATATACAAAGAAAAAATGTATATATGGCACTGTATTTAGAAATGAATACATTATTTTATAATAAAAGAAGAACATTCTCATATTAAAAGCAAACTACACTTAACAGACAATATCATTAAATCTTGTATCTAAGATAATCGTCATATGTTTTTAAAAATGTAATATTTCGGAAACTTTAAAGTAAAAAACCGTTTATATTTTGGGAAGGGTGTTAAAACATCCAAATAACAATCCCTATACAAAGCAAATGCGATCTGAAGGACTTGTAATACAGGAAGACTACAGCTACTGTTTACAGAAGGATAATTTTTGCCATTTTGTGCTAGTTTTGAAACTTACAACATAAGCAGAATATATAATATGCAATTCACTTAACAATTGTTATATACTATTGTAATCTCAAAATATGCAGAATAAAATGTTGCCACGTTAACACATTTCTCGCGCCAATAAGATATTTTTCTCAGATTTACTTATACAGACTATTTTCACAGCAGATAAGAGCTGTTCAAAAGTAACATTGAAGTTATTAACAATCATGTCCGGAAACAGACTCCTTTTGACCAGCTGTTCATCTTTGTGATTACCACGCATTGTCACATCCTTCAGCCCTACATTTCAGAGTCACATACTAATGAGTATACACGCTCCTGTTGTGTTTGTGTTGTCGTTGGTTGTAGTGTACACAGGAACTAAGTGCCTCTATGTAAAAATTGCAAATGATTTAGGTAAGGTAATCGGGGAGGCCATGATGCTGAACCTCCGTGATTAATTCATCGCCCATTAAAGTTCTAGGTTAGGTAATTCTCGAATGATGCGTAGAAAATGGGGTAACGCTCCATCGTGTGTGAACCACATACGTTGACCTTTTACCGATAGCAGCAACTCAACTGATTGGGTTACGGTACTCCAGAAGTAATAACAACAGTTAAAATAAACAATAAGCCGACAATGGTTCACCCACGTCACACAAGCAAGAATATAGTCTATTATCTTCGACCTATGTTTACTAGAATTTGTTAGACCGCAGTAAATAATAAATCATACCCCATGTTTTGTTCTAGATTTGTTTCTTGCGAACATTTGTGCTAGTTTTGACCAACTACTTCTGTGAGAATATGTTGCACTTAACAACCTGTATGTACACATTTGTTTGCAAATTTTTGTTTAAGCAGATTAAAAATAATCTATTTGAAAGTAAATATATTAACATAATTTACTACCTGTTGCTAAGGTCTTATTCCAGAAAAGAAGTTTTTATAAATAGTATTTCGTTTATATCTGCCAGGGCCGTGCATTCAGGGCAAGCTAATTAAACGCAGTTTAACAGAACACTTCAGAACCTATCCATGCAAAAAATCTAGACTGTGACGGAGTTTCCCGCATTTTTCTTCATATTTTCACCAGTTCTCATCAATGAAAAATGTCTAGGAAGTACCCCAAACTTGCGCCTTGAACGTTTCTATCTCAAAATTCATTTTACAATTTATCATTTAATTTTATGACGCCTCAGTAATGTAAACGAGCGTTAAACACTGTTCCTAAATAAATTAATAAATAAATACAAGGCATGTAACCATAGAAGTCGTTCAAACTGTTCATGAAATTTTAGGAGAAACAAAATTCCTATGACATACCGCACACACTATACTATCCAGTTTGTTTTTAGCCATAAACCTTTAAATATGACGCAGCACACAGCATGGGCACGGCTCTCAAAGCAATAAATGAGCGAATTTTTGGATTGTATCTTTCGTTTAAATATAAGCTTATGTAAAACTACAGTAAAACGATTACATTGCAGGAAACGGCTGGATAAAGAATTTATCTGTATATAGTAATTGGTGAATAAATAAAATGCCAACATTTTCTATTTTACGCCTCTATGAACCATTATCACTTGATTCTCATTAACTCTTAATTGCAAGTCAGACCAAAATCGTGAGCAAACTCTGCCACACCCTGTATACTCGGTTCTTTTGTAATAAACTATTAGCGATAATCACTTCACAGATGAGATCTAATGTATACTTTCTTTCGGAGTGATTATAAGTTTTTACACCAGCACCCATCTCGTTAGCCATTTAATCACATCTGGTCCGTTTACGGGTTTTTGTCTCGATGACCAAATAAGTGGCAGAAATATATGGGCAGCAACAGAAGATTCTATATAAGATAATGTAGATAAATTACGTATATGGACGGAGAAACGGCATTAGCTGTACTTTAATTACAGTAGAGAGTTGGATGCTTTCAAAGCGATCTACTGTTGCACTTCTGTAGGAATAGCATATTGTTTCAGAGAGCAAATATTAAATGCGTGTCCTCATTTTTTATAAGGTGCTGCCAATGATGTTAAAATCTTATCAGATGGCGGTTTTATGTTTAAACGCACATGGTTAGGTTCTTATCCCCGGGTTTATGGATAAAGCCGTTACAGATCAAAGTAAGCTTTTTAATTACGTTTGATTTAATTCAGCTTTAGTGCTTAAATTTATTCTGAATACAGGAACATTAATGACAGGTAGAGTTAGATTTGCAATTAATTAACAATAAGACTTACGTTATTGATGGATAACCGGATGATCGAAAAATATTCCACCGTAGAAGCGGTAACTTAAACATCGGCACACGGAGTGTCGCAAGTCGGCAATGAAAGCGGCGTAGTATAGGTGATGTTACAAACTGCTTTCTCCTATGAAAAATGAAGGCGATCTTCTTCGGGTGTTACTTTTTAGTTCTTCCAAAACATAATTTGCATACTTTTTGTATAGCCTTTTATCTTTAAAGTTCTTTTGAGATAATAGTAATTGTTTGGCTGGGAAAGATGGATAGGTGATTCTATCCTGAAATACCATATGAAGTTCGTTAGCTATAGGTGTGTGTATATATTGTAAAATTCTGTTGTAAAAGTGTAAAAGTTTGGCTCCTTTTAAGTTATTTCAAATAAATAAAAATAAACGTTATACGTGTATCTTTAAATGAAATGTAAGTTAATCTTTATATTATCCTCATACTTAAAGCAGATATCCAAGAATTTAATTAGTTGAATAATATTTTCAAAGTTTATTACTGTAAATTGTCATTGATTGCTTCTTTTATACTTTTATAATCAGTCTATTATATGCACACTAACAAAACTCATGAAAACTAAGGAATTTGAACCTCCTTTTTGGAGTAGGGGCAGTGTTTAACACTATTTTTACAACTGTGACATTACAGGTGGTGGACACTTATGATACATGAGATGAAATTATGTTTATTTTAAGGATTGAATCATTTCAAGCTTAAATTTAGGGTACCTCCCCGGCATTTGACATTTATGAGGACCGAGGAAGCCTGGAATAAGTCTTATTCACGGAGGACGGTTCTGGTGGGAACAGAACCTCAGATTTCCCGACAAACCATATCAGTACAAGAATCATGTCCAATAATTAAAATCCTGCGTTTAGACACCGAGAAGCTATTGCAACAGTGTAGCTATGCGTGGAGTGTTGCATGTGGCACCCCACCCTCTTATTGCCATACAAGGAAGAGATTTGTGGAGATTTGTGCTCAAATACAGCCTGAGAGCGCCTACTTACTGGAGAGATGCAGCCATCGAACCGGAAATAGAAAGGGAAGTAGAGTTGCCGCGTAAAGTGTATTTAAATTTTTACTGAAAGCATAAAATTATATTGTATTTAAAACGGACGATACTAATAAGTGTGTTATAAATGTTGAAAATGATGCCACTCGGCGGCAATACATTGCCGGCATCTACTTAGGAATTTCCTGAGTTTTGTTCTTATCATTCAAACATTCTGTTTCTTATTAATTTTTAATAAGCTGAGTGTTTCTTTACCCAGAACACGATTATCACACTTTTTTGTAATCGCTTATCATTTATCTACTAGAATTAGATTTCACATATGTATTTTACATAAACATCTGTTCTTCAGGACTATTTACGTAGTGGATTAATTAACGAAAATATTACTAGATTTTAACACACAATGAAAGCATGGAGAAACACACAAACTCGCAACCACTTGCTGACAAAGTTTCCTTCACACTGACTATATCACCTGCACATGCATTATTTAGCCTTGACTTAAAAGGCAGAAAAAAGTCTTCCACTTCAGACATTCTTGCTAAAGGGCAGAATTTTACAATGATTTATGTAAAGTATTTGTATCACCTGATATATCATATGAAATGGTTCTGGTAGAAAAGAATGACTGATGTTTTAATAACTGGAAATTATGGTTTTAGTGTTTCATTTATAAAATATATTTATAGTAAAGTTTAATTATATTTTTTACTCTCTCGCGTTATATATAGATGATTCATTTAACATAGTTTTCTTTTGGTAATTTCTTATTTTTAGTTGCGTTTAAATTGCATTTCTGCTAAACGTATTGTTTTGAAGCATACGGTTACCCGTGGTGACATCGTACATTACTGAAAAGAGACAAGTACTGCATAAATGGGCATAGATAGGCAATGTCTAGGTTGACGCTATGCTATATAAACAAGCCTAAAGCAGGGTAGTTCAACTGTGTTGATTCTCGTGCTGTACATATAAAGGGAAGGTTCCCTAATTTAACGAATTCTTAACGTGTTCAAAAGTGGCCAGACTTAGGACTTTGCTAACAGTGCAGTAATCTCTTCAACATTAAATTAGATGCTCTCAAAATAATATTTTATGAACTTTTCAACATCAAAGCCACCAGAGTATTTCATTATATTGCTTTCATACGCCACATCAAACATTTCATTACTTTTTTTATCTAAAATTTCCAAATGCTTAATTAAAAACTATTAATTTTACAAGAAAAATAACAGACTTTCTCTGCAGTAGCTAATTTGAATGAATTAACATGCACTTTTCTACTGGAATTCGTGGGAGCTGTCATTGCATTTCATATATTGCATCACTCCGGCAAGAATATGTTTCTCTTAAGTGCACTTGTACCCGGATACAAGCATCGGTGTCAGTATCTAAATCCTAAGAATGGTCAGCCCAACTTTGAACTCTTGTGACAAGGACGTCAGTGTTTGTAGAAGAAAAAATTGTAACTATTTCATCAGTGTCGCACGGGAGTTGAAAAAGCAAATCGTATCCACATATCTTTGGGCATAACTATTTTTTGAAAGAAAAACGGGTTTATCATCCTAATACTAATACTTGCACATATTTTCTTATATCGTCTTCGAACTTCCTGGTCAACATAACACATAGTATTGTAATTAAAGCTGCTCATTACTGTATTTGGGTGTCATTAGTACAAGCAGTATATAAACGTTAACATCTTAAAGTGCTCCGAAAGTGAAAATGCACAGGATCTTGGGCGATAAATTGACAAGAAATAACATGTCGCTAGCAGAGAGCTCAGTTGTTAATTTGCTGTAGGTATATAATCTGACATCGCTGTAAATATAATTGATATTAATAAAATACTTATTTAAATCTATTTTGTCCAATCGTAGCCTTATAAAAATGTAATTATGGGCAAAATCGTGCATATTGGGGTCTTGCTTGCGGGTCAATAAAGCTGGACATACAGAACTAACATAATAATCAACGTGTTTATTGGAACAAAACTAAATTCAATGAACAAATATCTATATTTTCTTTCAGTTTCTGCGTATTTTAAGCTTAAAATACAGGCACTAGAGCGATGAAGACAGGAAAACACATACAAGATTTGTATTTTAAAATTGATTATTACTTCTATTTTGGTTTAAAGAAATTTAAAAACTAAAGTTTTCGCTGGCTACTGCGGCCAGCATCATCAATGGATGAATGAAAATGCCTGGAGAGACAGAGAGGTATAGAATTGGGAGGGGGTAAGTGTGTAAGTAGAGTTGTATTACATTTATTTGAAAAAGCAGAAGTAATCGCAAAAACAACAGGATATTTTAATCTGGTTAAGAAAAAGGTCTTAGAAACAGAGCATTATTCAGATAATATATTGGAATATAGAGGTTTTCAAATAAGTAAGATATCGAACCCGCTATTAGTCAACAAACAACTGCACCACAAGTATCGAAACACTCCTACGCACTACCACTTCTAACAGCTCACCGCCATGAGTGGCCGAGGTAGTTAATGCGTGCACTCGTGAGTGGGAGGTCTGGGGTTCGAATCCCGCCAGCACCGTTCTCCCTCACTGAGGTTTTTACCAGATTTTCCTCAATCCTCATAAATTGTAAATGCCGGGGAGGTACCCTAAACTTAGGCCTGGAACGCTTCCTTCCTTTAAAAAAGAAATCCTTTATCAATATATCATTTCATCTGATGTATCATCAGTGTCACCGTCTGTGATGCCTCAGTAGTAAAAACGGGCGTTAAACACTATTAAAAAAACTTCTAACGGTTCTATGCCTCTTCAAACACTTTCAGTTCATTGGCAATGCTGACCAAAGTAGCCAGCGAAAGCTTTGGTTTTTATTTTCAAACTAATGATTAATAGCCCTGTAATGATCAGTTTTAATAGCAAGAAAACGAGCCATCAAGCCTATAAGGAGTTAAGACTTAGCATCTATGTAAATTTTATATTATGTATCTTGTTTATAACTAATAGTTTAAATCATAACCAGCTCGGATATGTATGGCAGTATAACTGTTTCATTTGTAATGGTAATATTTTTTTCCGGAATCAGTAGAGCTCCAGCTATTGGTAATCTTAGTAGTTTTCTGAGAAACTTCTTCCATACTTTCGTGTTTTACTTTTACTAATCCAGTTAATAAACAAATGTACATTGCCTTAGAAACGATATACAAAACAATTGTGTCAAGACATTATATAAAAGAGAGCTATGAAAATTAAAGTTCATGTTATAATGGTAGATTTTCAAAAACCTTATACACGATAGTCCCTATGTGACACTATTGAAAATTTGTGCATTCGCTGTTTGCTCGTGCCATATCTTCAACATTATATACTTGCTTCACGAATAAAAGTTTAAAAATGTATCATATGTTTCATAATTTTATAAAATTTAACATGGATAATTTAATTAAAGCTGAATAAATTATTTGGAAACGTTAATAACATTAGCTAATGTAATATAAATTGCTTCTTACTAATTATGTTATTGCTAAGTCATCCAGGCAATTTAAAAGATTTTTAATTCATATCGATAAATAGCCCCACATTATGTGAAGGATTGTCTTATGGTATACATTAAAAGTTTTATCGTTTTTTTACATTTTTATGATCTTCCTTTAGACTTAATGTAGCAATATAGTAATTCTGCCAATAGTGTTTTTATTATTATAAATGCTGAAGAATTTTTAATTGTTTAAAATAATTTTATCTCATAGGTCTGTTATATTACTGGCTAGGTCCCTACTAATAGGAATTGTTTAAACGACTATATTGGATTCTGATTAACTGTCTGTTGCTTGTGTGGGAGTTTTTAAGATCATACCGCACATGTGTTCATTCTAACCATTGAATTACTGGCGTTATAGACTGTCAAACATTGTAGTTAATTCTGGTAATAAACTCTTGAGCCTGCTGTTAAATTATAAAATACACAAAATACTTTAATATTAGGCTGACAAGTTTACCTTAATGTATTCACTCCTTTTATTTTATTTTATTTACATCTCCTATGTATAAGACGAGCATTTCCCTTGGACCACCTTCAGTTTAGAACTTTCGTTATTTTATTTCATATTCCTTCAAATGATTTTAATTCATTAATTTGAAATAGTTTTCCCCGACTATGGTTCTGGTTAAAAACAGATTTTAATAACCATATATCAGTTTCCAAAAAAGCATAAAATGTTATGACAGCTATTTTTATATAAGTACTACACAATTATCTCGAATTCATTAAATAATATTCCAATTCAAAAAGCGGTCCTTCTTTCAACCTGTGGGTTTAGCAACAAGAGGTATGAAGTGCATGCTTTATTACGCAGCTAATGTATGTATCACTCGAAATGAAATTTTAAGGTAATTCAGAAAAAAGTAAGCAACAGGTTTAAACTATGCAATGCTCTTGCGATTATTATTTTATGCAAACTTGTAAATACATTAAAACTCTCTTGCTGAAACAGAGATTGAGTAAGAATATTCTTTGTGATTAAATAGATTATATTAGCAATCTTTCGTTTTTTACAGAAATTTCTTTGTTTACCGTTTTCATATATTTATAATAACTAGGCTTTGTTTCATGGATCTATTGTTTAATGTGGGCCCTCTCAGGCTTTAATAAAACGAGAAATAATTAGTCGCAGTTTTGAATTACATCTTCATTATTCTGCCACATATAATATATTGTTTATGAGAATTTCCTTGGTTGTTAGTTGCATTACTGCAACTTTCTCTTTTAAAACATTTCAAAACGGATTCAATTTTATTCATATTTTCGGGCTATTTCCGATCATCCCAGTACAGACATGTCATGTCCTTATAGCACAATTCATTAATAACATGTTATGGCATGGCGCACCATCCTGCATGAATGTCATTTCCATTAGTGCATTTCTTGGTCTCGCGCATTTATATCTTTCTTTAGCCTCAGTATTTTTTCCATAATGCGAATTTTGTCCCCGCAATAGCTTCCAAAACACCACTCTATGGAATGTTTTACACCTTACACTCCTGGTTCTCTTCTGGCACATTGAGGGATTCTCAGCTACTGTAATGTTGATTTACGATATCTCTGAACATTGCTTAAAGTAAAACGTTAACTTTTTTTATGACACACATAATTTAATACTTAAATTATAGTTATGTTTTTTTAATTTATTATAAATCTTATGAACCTTAGAGTTACAAGATTGTTTTTAGTTAAACTATTAGGTATTTGATTTCGTCCAATTTTTAGATGTGCAGTCTTTAAGTAACGTTTTCTGGCGTAAGTTTTTTCCTATTTCTCTCTCTTTCCTTCCCTCTCTCCGATATCTTTTTGCTTTTAGTTCAGCTTAAAAATGCTGGATGACACATTGCACATGTTCCAGGACAATATCTTAAAAGTTGAGCAGATTTCACACTTCGGTTTTTCTGTTGTTCTCTCTATGTTGCTTATGGTTAGAATTTCGATTCGTTTTCTGTCACATTTTGCCAACTTTTTGCAAATGTAATACATTTACATTTAATTTTCATTCCAGGATTTACTAATTTGGAAACTTTTTTTTAGAAAGCGTCTATTATTTTTCTCATGTGCAAAAACCAAGATTTGGTGACTATTTCGAAAATATGTAACCCCGATCCTTTATCACTATTTTTTAAATCACTTTACAAAGCCAAAGTTCCAAAGCATGAATAACCATAATACCACTGCCATTGAAATGAGTAGATCTAAAAGGTGCCCCGGTATCAAAATGAAAATTTCCTCTCACTGAACTTTGAAAGAAAAAAGTAAAGGAATTAAATCGAAAGGAAATATGAGCTTAGTATGGGAGAAAGATTACAAATTTATTTTAAAATTTAATAAACACATTAGTAATAAAAATATAAGCAAAGAGACGTTACTTCTGAAAATGTTAAATTTTGGTAGTATGTTAGTATTGACATTGAAGGAATGTGATGACAACGTGTTAAGCATTCCAATGTTAGAATCACAGAATATTTTGAAAACGTACATCCTTTTTTGTTTCAGTCTACCCTGTTTAGGTAATAGGCCATACTATCCAAGTAAGTAATGAGAAGCTATACTACATATGTACTTGTGGTATACGCTCCTCCATTACTTACATAAGATATTCTTCCAATAAGTTGTATTGAGAGCTATTTTCTGTTTGCTGCCGCAGCCGAACGCAAGCGGTGCGGGGCCTGTATGGACAAGTTGCCCTCACATTTTTACTAGTAAATCTTTGACCAATAATAGCATAAATATACTATTAGTTTTATTTAATTATAATTACTAACTTATGTTATAAGAGTATTATGAAATAGTATCCATCTGCAGTCACTCATTTCTAACATCGTTTAATGAAATCTACATTCATTTGCTTCCATAATTCTTCCAAAGTCTGCCTGATATTTGTTTTGAGTTCCTCTACAGTATGAGGGTTGTTTCTGTAGTATTTATTTATGAGTGGGATAATCTTTAAAGACTCAACAAATATAATAATAACAAAATATATTGATGGCAACCCATACTAATATTATAATAGAATATAATAGAAATATCATGTAACATATTATTTTTGAAATACTTGTTGCTTTTTTTTACGGATTATTTTTGCGTTCATTTCCGCCACAGTTACATTCTTTAGAATTAAAAATAACGTATAGCTTTTCCTTTTCATTTTTACAACGCTGTCTTGAGAGATTTGTGAGAATAGTAAGCTGATGATATATTAACCAGTATCGAAATTTCTTCATTTCTTCTGATTCTTTAGTCTAAAAGTAACAATCTTATATTGAAAACTATAAGCTATAATGAGCGTATAGAACTCGTTCCTTTCAGTCGCTGTCTCCATTATTCTCGGTTGTAACAGGTGTTATGAAGTGTCTTATGTTCTACATAGAATGACCAGAGCTAAATTCAAACATGACTTTCGGGGCCTTGAGACACAGTTGTTTCTTGCAACCCTCCTTCTTTCTGCGTTACGTCATGGTTATTTTATTGAAATAAGAGTGAAGTACTTGAACCTTTCTTTGTGTAATCACGCGAAAGACACGTAATATCGCGTTACGTCTGTTTCTGGATTTAAACATTACATGCTATCAACAGACAACAGAAGGAACAAAGAACGATCACCTATTCTAAACAACTCACTTCACGCTAGTACTGCCCTACTGGATATCTATGTTCAAACTTTGTTTTCAATCACGGCATTCATCATTTCTTGCTTATATAAATGTGATAGGGTATTAATATATCACAGATATATAGCGTATATTCGTAAAGTTTTACCTTAGTATGTTTTAAGAAATGTCGTTCTATTTACCTTGATTATTTTCAATGTCTTTGAAATCTTTCAAGTATCTCTCTAGCCTTTCATGCGTCATCTTAAAATAAAATTTACTAGTCCTCCATGTTATTTTCCTGCTTCATTCTGATATTGACTATAATACAGTTTCGAAATGCCCCCACTCGAATACGTATGTATTTGTGATATTTTAATCGTAGATCTCTGATTACCTAGGACTATTTTATTACATTTTTCATTATAATAATTATTAATAATACAGTCCAATTTATTGCATATAATACATTTATATATTATCTTGAAATTGCTAGATATGTTTATTTATTGTAAATCAACTATATAAATATAGTACTGATATTTAATTATCATTCTGCAGTAGTGTGTTCTGTTTTGTAGAGTCCGGCTTTACTTAGTTTTGTGAACAAACTAAGCTTATTATCTTTAAAAGATTCTCATAAAATATCTAATATTGTGAGGTCAGCTACTACAAATGTTGCATTCTCACTTGGAGTTTGTTGGTATTCGTGTTCGAGACATTTTTATAAGGCTATAGAAAAGATAAATGTATATTTACTGTAGAGGCCAGTCAAAGAAAATATGAACAATGGGTGCATTGAAAATTTTCATTAAAATTGGAGGGAGAGATAAAGCTAAAGGAAAGTTGCTTCCTATATTAAAGGTTAAACTGTTCATAGATCGAAGGTCAGGGTCTGTGTAAAATAGTAAATAATGCTTCAGCAATTGTTTTGAATTATTGTTTAAAGTTTCGGGGCATTTTTATTATAGCTCGTGTAAACACCCTCATTTGCCTCATATGAACATGCTTTATTGGGGATGCTTGTTAATTTTAACGGTAAACTGTTTTAAGTCTGTTTTTCTATCTGGTATCACACCTCTAGGGAACGCGCCAGTATGCGAGCGCGCGCGCGTGTGTCCCTAGCTGTAAATTACGCTTAATGAATAATGATGAAGCACCATTCCCTCTTGTAGTCAAAATGCGTTATAAATCATTGCCGGTGTTACAGGCATCCAATACAAATTGTTGGTAATCATGTTGGGATTATTGGTGGAAATTTTCTCGCCATCCATCAGCTCGGCCGTGGTGTTAGCCTCAGTTACTTCCTGGTAAATCACGTGATTTTCAGACTAGAGGAGAAGATTGTGAAGGTCAACGGACTTAACCTCACTTTCTTATGGTGCATAAATTGTTTTATACATACTCGTAAAGGAATCAATAAAACAGATATTAGTCAAGTATATACCGTTATTTTTTAACGGTTAATTAGGGCAAACGTTTTAATGTAAGCAGCACTATCACAGTTTTCAACAAAGGATTTTAAGAACATTTTAAATATTATTGGATTCTTCCGCTCATTTTATAGTGACATTTTTTTTTATTTAAGGAATAAAATTTTCAGATTCCTAGTAACACAAAAATGAATTAATCTGAGTGTTATTTTCATAGACTAGTTGGTTTAAATACCCGTTATATTGTGAAAAACAAATCTTTTTCTACGGAATTCTTCAAATTGATACAATTTTCCCCTCTCCAAAATATTTGTAAATTAATTTTAAATTCCCCCTAATGTCTAAACATTTGTCTGATTATTTTATTTAAAATTTCCCATTTTTATGCTACTTCAATTGCCATATTGATAGAGTTTTGGTTTAAATTTTACTATAGATTTCTTTATTTTTTATTTTATTTTTATTTTTTAATTTTTTAAAAAATTTTTTTGTCGCTTTGACTGCATTGGCCTTCTTGTGACGTCTGTAGATTGTGGACTGGACACTATGGATGAATGAAATGAAATGAAATGAATTAAATGAGCGCGGAGACATATCTGGCATTCACCTTCTCAGGACAAAGAAAAACTGTGAAAAAAAAGCCTTACAGACACTTAACCTGACCAGGATTGGGACCCAGGAGTTCAGGATTAGTAGTAGCAAATGCTACCAGTAGACATGGAGGTGGCAGTGTTTGGTTTCAGTGCTGAAATTAGTCATTATTTCTTTATGAGAAAGTAACTATTTTTGCTATTGGTTCACGCACAAACCTTCGTACCACTTCGAAACTTAGAATGTATTATCATCAAAGTAACTGACAAATACTTAAAATTATTGCATTAATAGTTGCATCTTGTTAGGGCCAGTTACCGGATACGGTTTTTACTGAAGTTATAATTATTTTAAGCCCTTTTTCTTAGAGAGATTTCCATCTGTTCTCCATATCGATTACCCTGAATAACCTCAAAATGCGACAGTAAAGTTATTGAATAACTTTCCTATTTATCAGGTTAAATGATACACGAAAATTATACATGTATAATTAGGCATTCTCTATCATGTAATTTACAGTTTAAAAATTACACTTTTCATGTCTGTTATGAAAAGGCTTATGAAAAGCCCAACCCCGATAAGTAAATAAGTTATCCAATAAATTTTCTCTCGATTGTTGAAACTCTTCAGATTAATCGATATGGGGAACAGATGACAATCTCTCTTGAGAAAAAAAGTTCAAAAGTATTTTGTAGCTTGAGCATATTGATCCTCAAAGTTACAGAAGAGCCAAAAACCGTTTCAATAAAAGTACCTAGCTGATTTAAAACAATATCCACAATACACAGGCTCTGTAAAAATGATTGCTATATTTGGCTTAACTTATATTTATGAACAACTGTTTTCTATAATGAATTTTAATAAAATCGAACATCTTTATCTGATGTTTCATTACAATCAGTTCTTTTTATTTCCACTGCTAGCAATACAAAACCCCCCTTTGATATGCTGATAAAGAAAATAAAACATTATTGTGGTAAGATTAAATAGGTATATAAATTTTATTGTTCATTTATATTTCTCCCTAAGGTTTCTCTACTATGACAGATTAGAGGCTTCTAATTTAACTACAAATTACTAGAGGTTAATTTATGTCTGGAAATTATTCTTTCACACTAACCGCGTATAGGGCATACAGAATCAAATGAGAGGTTTGCGGTTCCGTACTTGGAAGAGAAGAACACGGTACCTCAAATGGTACAGCAGCATCCCGAATGGTGTAGTTCCACGGTGTGAATCCCGGCCGTGATCCGAATTTTCCAAGTCTGATTCATTTCCAACTTATCCTACCACAGCTAATGGAAAGAAGAATTTATATATAGTTTCAGACTGTTTTGTAAACTCTGAATGAGAATTCATTCCATAAATTACCTCTACTTCATTTTATACGAGACTAAGCGTAAAACAGCGCGCAGTCAATATCTTTGTTCTAGTCGTCACTTGTTAACACACCCTGTACAACCTTGTTCTACTTCCTTTAACTGTCTTCAGAACTGTAATTAAGTCCTTTTGTAAGCTAGACATGATTAAACCAAACTATTTTTATTTTTTTTAATAGTTTAGATTAAACCTGCACAGCATTTCTATAGTTTTACAGTATTTCAATCTTGCAGAGGGAATGTAACTAGTAGTTTGAGAAATTTAATTTCTGAAAATTCCAATTTTTTATTGCCTATTTTGTTCACCCATTTTTTCCGCCACTAGCATTTAAAGTGGCTTTATTTTATTGTTCTAGGCAACCTAACAATTGTTTTATTTACAGGAGTGAATTAATCTTTTTAATTCCTTGCTGATATTTTAATTCACTCGAAATACATTTTTAATTAAAAAGAATTAGAGAAGAATAAGTGCATCATTGGGTTAGCATTAGCTTATTAAGAGCTAAAGCGAACTGAAATAAACAATAATTAGTTAATACAGCATTCAAATTAAGACTCCTGCCAACATTTGCTATACTTTTATATCACAGCAGAAACAAAATTAACAATTAGTAGTTTAAACATTCAAAATTAAGATTTCTACTAACTTTTTTTTTTTATGTCTGAAAGATAAACTCGCAATTTGTTTGTTAACTGCTTTCACGTGCTTACTTTTTCTCCATTCACACAACAAATTATATTCCTTTTCATTTAATAAAGCAATTCGGAACTAGTGAAGCGTCAGAAACTTTAGAATTACTCAAAGCATCTTCTGGTATAAATATTTCATTTTCATTCAGAGATTCTGATATCCATAACATGCTACAGTATTGCTATCAGTCAGTTCTGAATTAAGCAATATACGTAATATTTCATTCAATTTAAATGATACTTTCGTGTTAGTAGTGAAAAGAATATTTTATACAACACGAGAATAAACAGACCCTAAGTTTATACCCATTACTTTATATATTTAATTTTTAATATTAATATTATTTTCATTTTATGAGTATTTACCATTTTTAAGATTGATAGTGATTTATGTTTTAAATAACTTGGGAGAACATGCTTTATTTTCAAACAGATTATTTTAACGGAGAATTTTTGTTAATGAATTGCACACCTGCACTCTCTGCATAATTCAGGGAATTTCTCTAAATGAATTTGGGGCCTGAGATCATGTTGAATTTGATAACATGTATATTTTACTAATTACTGTATTTTACTAATTACTACTACTTGGATGTAAAATATTGTTCTTGTTGATTCTGTAGTGCTTATTGTGCCTGCTGTTATTGAAAATTATAATAAAATAACATTGAGTTGTTGTTTATGTATTCTCAGTTATATAGGTTTCTGGTAAAATTACTTCAGATTTACATTATCAAGGATCTGTTACTCATCTCAAAAAACTTGCCACTTTGATTGTTGATGCCATTTTGCACTTTACACGCATTTCTGCCAGTAGGCTCAAACTACTGAATTAACCTAACTTTTTAATTGTTATTCTTGTTGATAATATTACTTCCTTTTTCTTAGTCTTCACATTTCCTAAAGCGACTGTTCTTTGTTTAGGTGATGCATCATAGAAACAAAAATATATCTGCAGCTCCGGCACTGTATTATTCCATAAGACACTCTATTGGCTTAGGAAATTGGTTACAATGACGAGGGTGTTAAATATTCCTCTTTTGGATTCATTAATCAAAGGCGGACTGTGAGGCGCCGTGAAATAGTTCGTAATGGTATTTAAAGAAGCGTGAAACTGCGATGTTATGACATCTGGAAGAGAATATACGAGGAACATAAATTGGATTCTGAAGCGCAGTGCGTCCATAAAGCAAATAACCGTAGACGAGCATTTTGATACTGAAACAAATTGGTCTTTAGTGCCATGCAAATGTTCCGCTCACCACATTAAATGGTAAAACATGAAAGCGAGAAGTAAATGTACTGCGGTCGTAACTTGTTCAGTTCATTTGCAGCTAGCAATGGGATATTCATACTCAAATTAAGCTCAGAATTAAACTTTCCAAAACAAGTGGTTACATTCAACGAGTAGATTCCATACTTTCCTAAACTTTCAACCCAGTTAGTGTTACATGAATTCTACTACTGAATAAAGAAAATCGAAGTTAAACTTAAGCTAGCGCTATTTTAAGTGTCAAGCGGGGTCAATAACCGAAAATCTCTTCATTCCCTTTTGTGCCCCTCCTTTTTATATTTCCTCTCTTTTTCTTTTCTCCATAACCTTTGGCTCCAGTGGTATTTTGTGAGCGTTATTCAGTCAACGCCTTACAAAGTTATAGTATGTAATTACAGACACAGCAAGGCGTTAGATATTTTTATATGCAAGAAACCAAAGAAATTCCCTACTTTCTTATAAGAAAACATACGCAACTATTTTTCCAGTGCATGTCACTACTACTCATAAATATATTGCTTATGGAAATGTTTGGAAAGAATAAAGGCCTGTGAATGTACGGTTATTATGACACGAATTGCAATTTTGTGTTGAACAGGAGGGACAGAAGTCTAATAGAAAATTCTGCAAATTTTAAGTTTTTTGCAATCTTTAGAAAATTCTTAGAAACAAATCTCTCGTACCCTTGAGTGATGCTACTGCAAAATCTTCTATCTTGGGAATATCTATATGTATTTGTGAAATATGCTGCAAAACATACCTATCTGTTGCCGACAGTCAGGTTATGTTGAGTATTTATCTGCTTATTGTGCTGTAATCTTGCCCATTGCATTAAAATGTTGCTCTGTAAGGTCTTCATTAGAGGTAAGAGTTTTTATGTAAAATCAGCTGCAAGGTTTGAAGCAATCGTTTATGGTGAATTGATCCATGAGCAAAAATGGTTTGCGAAGTCGTTAAACATGGATTTATTACTGTGTTTCATTGTTAAAGGTGACTGGATAATATAGTTCCTAAATACAATTAATGATTGGAACATTGATATTTCTAGGAAATTCTGCTCACACGAATACATAATAAGTTTTAATTCCACAATGTTGAATGTTTTTAAAGCGTATTCAGATGCATTGCCCTGACTTGTTTACACCACACCACTTCCAGACATTCATAAGAAGTGCTATGTTTATTATGTGATAGAAATATTCCGTGTATTTGTTTCAAATAATAAAATGTATTCGGCTATTCCTGAATTGATTCGCAATTGTTACTGCTATCAACTCTAGAGGTGATGGTACAGCGAATTCAATTTCTGGAGACAGGTTAATATGGGGTTTGCATTTATTCTTTTTTTGTTAATTATGGGCATAGCCCTACATTTTTTACCCCCTATAAGGCTAGGTTCGTTCTGAAATAATCTGATACAGCTATGTTAAATCAAGTCTGCGAGAGAAAAGGAGATACAAGTTAATAATAAACACTAAACTAATATGTGAAAGTGTTGCCCCTCTGCGGCAATACATTGCCGGCATCTTATTAGGAAATTACTGTATTTTACCTAACTTTTCTTCTGTAAAAACAGGACAGTTTGAAACGGGTATCCTGCCATTAAAACATCCCGTCTCTTGTAATTTTTTAACACATTGGCTAGTAATTTCTCTACATGGAACACTATTGCCAGGATATTTTCTTTCAAACCACTTACCATTTCTCTGCAACAATTGGTTTTCACTTTTGTATTGTACATTATTCTAGACTGTTTTTTATGTATAAATAACATAGAACAATTAATATGGGCGTAAAATTCCTAAGTATGGCTTCCTTCAGAAGGGGAGTAAAGCCGTGGGTCCCGTGTCGTACATTTACGGCACGAAAAAGAACCTCAAACCTGAAAGAAGAGGCCCCTGAGCAAAATTTGTCGGCCGTTTCACGCCCTGAATTGAATGGGACGCTGATGACCTGAGATGTTAAAGAGCGTCCGTAAATAAACGAAATTAACAACAATCAACAATTAGTACACAATTTACACAGTGAAAGTAAGGAGTAACACACAAATGCACAACTAATCGCAGACAAATCGTCCCTGAAACTAGTTACAAGCTACTACCTGCATATGCATTAAGCGAACTTGACTGACTTTCCCACCTTACTGTAGAAGTTACTGCGTTCATTACATTTATAGGGATCTAAAGGAAGAAAGCATACAGAACACATAATTCATCTTTTTAAGTTAGGTATAGAACTTATCTGTAATTTTTTTCAGTAGTGTTTAACTCCCGTTTTTACTACTGAAGCACCACAGGCGGTGGACACTGATACATGAGATGGAATGATAAATTCGGAAAGGATACTTTTAAGGAAGGAATCGTTCCAAACCTAAGTTTAGGATACCTCCCCGGCATTTGCCAGTTATGAATAAAAAACCCAGTCAGGGTGAATGGTCCTGGTGGGATTCGAATCCCAGACCTCCCGTTCACGAATCCGCGCCTTAACGACCTCGGCCACGTGGCGTTTGTAATGCTTCTAAATGCTTTTATAAGCACAACTGTGTAGCATATTAGTGATTATTTGTTTTACTAATTTTTCATAATTCATATTTAAGTTATTAGTCCTAAATTAAACAAAATGTCTCTGAAAATTAGTGAAAAACTCATAAAATTGACTAAATTCTGGTTTTGAGAACAAATATCTGCAACGCTGAAGTATAAAGGAAATAGTGGAATTTTGCTTTACAGTGTGGTTTTACTGGGTTGAAACAAGCACAGAAAATCCATACATCTGAAATACCATGCCTTAGAGTTCTGTATGTTAACATATCATTGTGCTCCCCTTAAAAACTTCCACAGTTCTGTAAACTGTTAACTAGCATAAGTTTAACTCATGTCAAAATTATTTTTAAAAACAATTTAATATATATATATAAATGAAAAATAAAAATAAAGAAACACTATTAACACTGTAACAAATTAACACTAATAAAATAAAAGTAGATAAAGATAAAACACTGAGAGAGAGTCACACTTGAAATTGCTATATTTCGAACTACTGCGAGTTCTTCAGTGGCAAGAAGCTAGACCAGTGTCATGGTATAAGATGTAATAAACAATAAAGTCTATTAGAAAACACAGAAATAAAATTAAAAGAATAATAGATAAATAATAAAGAAGTCAAAAGCAAAACACGCAAACGCAAATAAAGCTTAATAAGCAAAGTTAAAAGTAGCACCAGAGGTGCAAACAATATTAATGAAAAATAAAAATAAAGAAACACTATCAACAATGTAATAAATTAACACTAATAATAAAAATAGATAAAGGTAAAACACTGAGAAAGAGTCACACTTGAAATTGCTATATTTCGAACTACTGCGAGTTCTTCAATGGCAAGAAGCTAGGTTATATATATAACATTTGGATCGCATCAAAGTCAAAAGGACGCTTCCTGAATTTGCTTCTCTTTTCAATTTTTATTTTAGGCAAAGAATGGGAGAAAGAGGAAAATAATGATGCCGGCAAAATTTCATCATTATAATATCAAAGAATATTGTTGTTTCTATTTACATTTTAACTTACGCTCATGCAGTGTGAGTATAGCCTTTTGCAGTTCAAATGCAGAAGCACAATGCACCATAAACCATGATGTTATTATCTCTAATCGACAGAGTTTTGCATAGCAATTCACCAAAGAAAAACAAAAGGTTGGTCGTCTTTAGCTTTTTATATAGCGATGAAGTTCGCTCTTGGGCCCTACGTTAGTGATCACGGCACATAAACAATAAAGAGACACCGTGAAGGAGGGGGGGGATTTTAAATTCCTGTGTACAGAGCGTGTTGTCCTGTGCGTTGGAAACTCTCCAGAGAAGGGGCCGTTTGATTTGCTGCAGTCTGGCGAATCCAAACACGTCCCAAAGCAAACATTGCTGGCAAATTTTGTCGGAGCTGCTTCTTCAAAGCTGCCAACATGCTTGAGTTACGAAGAGTTTATTTTCAGGGAAATTACGTGCCTGCTTTCAGTTTCATTTCTGTATGCCAACTGGAATAAATTCATTCTTGTTGTTATCAAACTTAAAATAGTTATAAACTTCCTGTAAGTATCATTAAAAGACATTGTTGCTTTCCAAACCATGTTTTAACGTTCCTACTGTTTGTTTAAATATCCTTTGTACTTTTAATGTGAGTTGTGCATGCATATATTTCGTTGATTTTATCTTGTATTTAATTGTTTATAATTTTCCTTTGGACAAAATGCTCCTAGCAGGGAAGTTTTTGTGACAGATTGATCTGAAAAGTTCTCCACCTAACAATAAAGAAAGGAACTTTCTTGCACTTTATTTTTATTTTTTACATTTATTCCAGCGATTCTCCGATGCCATTAACTCTTGAGGCCTGCAAAATACTTCTATACAGCTGCTGTTTTTTATTAAAAACACTGATCAGCGAGTAGGAGTTTTAATTTTGCAAAGAGGTGGAGGTTACAGAGAGCCAAATTTGGGGAATTCTCCAACAGTTCATACTTCAAATCTCTCAATTTTCCCATAGCTACAGCACTTTTGTGAATAGGTGCGTTGTCTTGAAGAAGAAAACAAATACGGCTCTTTTCTCAGGAGAAGTTTAATCTAGTTAATTTAAACTGTCCGGTTAAGGATTTATCCTTTTAAAGATTGTCAATATTATTTGACGTCACAAAAGTCTGATACTATAATCTTTCCTGTAGCTAGAACCAACCTTGACCCTTGGCACTGAACAACCGGCTTCTGTCAACTATTTTGACTTCTGTTTCGATTCTGCAATTCGACGAAATTACTTCTTTTGCTGGTGAAATGTTCGAACCACTGTGACATATTTTCATAATGCGCTTTTATCATCACCTGCACCTTGTTTTTCGCCAAACTTTTACATATGCTTCTTCATGTAATATATAACCTACACTTGTCTTTGAGACGCACTTTAATTTCCACGTCATCTAATGCCATATCATGTATTTTTTCAATGAATTCTACTGTTGTACGTGTTCTTCAAGGCTGGTTCAAATTCAGCAGCCCATTTTTTAATCCTTGAAAATGGAGGAAAAAAAGAAAAAAACCCAAAACTATTATACATTTTATATTAGCTATCTTTGGTGCTAAGTCATCTTTTTCCTCATTTTTTATTGTTTTATTTATACAATTTATCTGTTTTATAAAAACTCCATTTAAAACTGCTATAAACAATGCCTTGATATTTTAAATGAATTCATAAGACAGGGTACCAAAAAAAAAAAAACAGCGATCTTGTGAATTGCATGACCACCCATGTTCTAGGCCGAGAGCTCTGGAATATTATATAGTAAACTTATTGACAAAATATGGGATCAGAAACATTTGATTCTCAAGAGACTTAAAGCTACCTTACCTAAAGTTAACTTTTCAGAATTTCACTGATAGATATTCTTAAGAGAAAAAAATTGCGTAGAACGTCAAATTGAATTTCAGCTATATTTGAAGGCATTATTAACGGTTTTCTAGACAATAAAGGACGAATATACTGATCTTAGGTAAGTTTAAGTGCATCCCGTCTTGTAGCTCAAATAACTAAAATTTTATAACTCAGATTGTTTAACGCCCTTTATTGTGAAAAATATATTCGTAGGAAGTATCATTTTTAATTCGAAGGTAAGTTATTAAGTAAGTTACAAATTAATGGGGTACTATTATGTTTGAGTGTTGTACCTGAGATTATTGCCACTAAATGGCAGCATTAGTCCCGCGGCAATTGGTGATCGTCACACAAGGCAATCGATGTTCACAATAGCAAAACAGCAGTTGCAAGATGGCGGCATCTGTGATAGAGTGTACAACTTTCATGTTTATGTCGTTCTCTTGTCATGTTAACGAACTAGTTCTTAGTTTTCATTTCCCTCTTCCCCTCTTTAGTATCAGACGCCACAGCAGGTACAATTGTAATGGAATTAATACTCTGTTATGTAAACAGATTATTGTATGTAATTGTATCTAAATCGTTTTGATTTGTGCCTCATGATTTTCATGTTAAAACAATGATTTTTCGGCCTCTCTTTGAAGTATGTATTCATGTTATTATATTCGATCGATTGGCGTAAGATTTAGACGTAAACCTTGTTTATGTAAGTGACGCAGAGAGCAAATAAATAATAATAGTTCTAGAAATAAATTTTGATACCGATTTATTTGACAAAGTGGAAGAATATAGGAGTTGAAAAAACAATAAATATGCGGTAAACCAGATAAGAAAAACAAACGCTTAGTAATAAACCAAGAGTAAAGAGAAAGATGGAAGGACATTGCAAAGGGTAGAGCTCGATAAGCGAAACGGATCAAGTGTTAAAAGGAGAATAAGAATTGTATGTATACAGAGTGGAGGAAAGTGTACGTACAAACTTACACAGCATACTCTGGACAGAAAAACTTTTTTTTCTAATACATACAACTTTTTCAAACCGCTAGATGACGTATGCATTTTTTCAGTTATAACGACCGCCCAAAGTTAGCATTTTGTTGTTTTTCTTGACCCACTACTACTTGTTTACAAACATGGAGTGATACACCTGGTTTTTACGTGTGTACTTAATTATTTCCAAGGAAGTGGATTAGCAGAGGCGGTCTTGTATGATGGTCCCCTCTCCAATCTCTAATTTATCCTCTCTGAATAATGTTAATACTACAATATTTATTTGAAGGATAAATACATAACGTAAAGATAGAAAATAAGTTGACATCAACAGACAGTACAAACGAGGCATTTAATATGGAAATTAAAAAAATGAATAAAGAGAAACGGAAAAGTAAGAATAGAGGATCATTAAACACTCCAGTCAACATTATGGAATAAAAATTCACTAAAAATAAAAAATGAAAATACAATGCATGGTTTTGTATAAGTCGAATAACTCTCTGAACTGTAGAAAATATGTAAATTGTCTTTTTTATAAGAGTTCAAGAAAATGAGATAGGAGTGAATGAATACGTATTGAAAGGGAGGAAGAAAAGCGGGGGAGGCTGGAATAGCAGCCATCTAAAAGAGAGGAATACTTAGACTTTAAGAGACTAACAAAAATAAAATGCTAATTACCTGCTTCGAAATGATAAAGAACAATAAAGGAAAAGGTCGCGCATTGGAAAACCGAAGAAAAAGCAATATGGGTGAAGTTAAAAATAACAAAGCATTTCTATACACATTAAAGGTCAGAATGCTTAATATGTATCTTTGTGTCTGAATAATTCATTGTAAAGCAACAAATACAAATTACAACTGGAGTCGCAAGCAAAAGATTGTGTCAGCTATGATGGTATTTAACTATTTCTTTTTAACTTTCTCACAGACTGTACCTTTTCATTCTTCATGTGCCTTACGTGACTCCGCGTGTTCCTTTTGTATATTTTTTCTTGTGTCGTCGCGCCGTATTGGCGATTTTCCCGGATTGCAGTCGTAGAAGAAATAAATAAAGATGACGTATGGGCTGGGAGTTGCGGTTGTCATGTTCTGTCACAACAGGCACCGTGCGGACAACTATCGAGATCTCCTTCATATCCATAACATGGCCCACTCAGTTCGTTATCTTGTTATGTCTTCTTTCTGACAGGCGCACATCTCTTTGCTTATCATACAGTCGATCAATCGATTGGTCTATCGATCTATACTTCTGTTCATCCATCGTTTGACCTCAGGGATACTGATTCAACCTCCAAAAATGTGAAAGTTACCTGGGGACAAATTTGTGCTCTATACTGGAATATTTCTCATAAATTTTTTTTTTTTGCTTTCAAAGAAATAAGGTTCGGTTATATTTTATTTTGCATTAAATTAAGAAACATAGCCACATTACAAACAAAAATTAGAATTTATAAAAACTGATAGTACCTAGGTATTATCTCCAAGTTCTAGAATAAGATATTTTTAATATCGCTCCTTAAATTTACTTTTTATTCTAAATGCCAACAGCCCAACTACTTAACTCTTCAGGAGGCAGACTAAATGAGTATGTTAATGCCTTTTTCCTAAATGATTTAAGATATACGGAACGTATTCAATAATTTATCTGCTTGAGCATGAAAGAAAATACTTGTACAAAAATTATTTGTTTTATTTTGCAATATATTCCTCACAATTCAATACACTTCATTTTTTCGCCCTGAAATTACTTTGAAAAATTCTTCAGAAATTTACAGCCTACTGCTGTTCAAGAAGAATTTTTTTCATAATATCGGAATAGAAAATGCTCCGAGGGATCAAATTAGGACTATAGGGTGCATGATTCAGCTGTTGAAAGCCACATTCTTCCATGGTAGCTTGATGCACTGGCATATTTTCATAGATAAGCAGAAATCTGAAACCCATCTTGTACTAACCTTGAACATACACAAATGTTTTTGAATTTGAAAGGAAGTTAATTATTCATGATTCATCCTAAAATCTGTTTTTATATAAACTCAATACTCTGGTCCTTTTTCTGCACATATACATTAATCACTCTTGAAAAGAATTCTTGACATTTCACTTAATATTTGACCGTCCGTTTTTCTATAATCCTCTTAATATACCGCGCCGTTCCGCTGTAGCTGACAATTACGCAGAAGTAGAGAGAAAATAATTGTAAATGAAGAGTTAACAATCTTATCATATTGTTCGAGGTCCCGCATAAATAAAATACGATTAAGGGAGTTTGAGAATAAGTTTTAAAAGTAATATGTCATAGCAAATGACATTCAATGTTAAAATAAAACGATGTATTATTGCATATGACAGCAATACGACCAGAATTATCTAAATGCTATATTTTAAATTGATATCATCTACATCCCGGTCCCTCTGTTGTACTATCGTCTGCATCCCGGTTCTTCTGTTGTACTTAGGGTTCTACAAAAGCCCAGAAGAGGGCAGACATAATCAAATGAACTGAGACCAAGCCTTGCCTGCACAGTAATGAAAAATTGACTATCTATGCTGTAGACAGCACTCTAGCTAAAATATGGAAATGTTTCCATATGTCAATAAAAATGAACGAACACTAATTTTAGCCTTACAGACTTAATAGGCGCTTCGCTACTGTTTAAATTATCACTCAGAAAAACAGATTTACATGTTTCTCCAGTATTTTGGACTTCTAATAGTGCATCTAGAGGCTAATAATTCTTCTGTTTTTCTCTATCAAGTTATGGGGTCATTGATATCTAAACATTTGAAAAGGTTGGTTTTGGAATTGATTGCATCAAGCATAAATTCAAAATAGAATATATTAAAACTGAAAACTTAGATGCCACTTGCAGAAAGAAGGCTTAAAGAATGTACATACAAAAATTCAACTATGTATGTTCCAAAATAATTAACGTTTAGCCACTGTAAAGAAAAGCCAACTTTTTCTGATTTAAAATCGGAGTTTTCATACCGAATGTATTAAATTAAGTTTTGAGAATTCTTTTATGGTTTTGTAGCATGATGCCATTCTGAAAAGTCTTCAGGAATCAAAGCTCCAATATGAAAACCAACAAACGCTAATGAATTTTATAACGGCTTATTTCTGAAAGGCGTAGCTAAAGTCAGTGAATTAGAAAAAGAGTTGTTTTCCTCTTTTCTTTGCACCATATTATCGACTTTTCCCTACACTCTACGTTGCTGCCACTTGCGAGTTCTCCCAAGAACTTTATTTTTCCTTCATAAAAAATGCATAAGAAAGGAGAGGACCTCTGCGCATGCTCCCCTCGGCATGTTTTTAAGGGCAAGATGGAGGTATTAGAAAAACCTATATATTCCGTGCAAACATAGGGTGAGAGACACTAATGCAACAACACACGCTAAGGATTTCACAATGGACAAAGGAAGCGAGCTTTTTAGTTGTACTAATTAGATTATTATTAAAAAAGGAGCGAAGGACTAAACTTTTCTCTGCATTTTCATTTCTTTACTTTTATGATAAAACCGTTGCGATTATTATGCAGAATAAAAACCAGAACAGACATTTTCAAGACAGACCCTAAGTCTTTCCAACAAATTACTGAAGCGAAAATAAACAGGACTATATTAATTCACCAGGCACAATGCATTATTACATTTTTTATGAACAAACTTGCTACATATAAAAACTACAGTAAAATATTATATCAGTGCAAAATTTAAACGAATGATTCCCATGTGTTTGTATCAAAAGTAAAGTAAAAGCTTCAATGTCTCGTATGGTTTCGTTACTTATTCAAGAAGAATTCAGAATTCTTAGGGACGTAAGACATTGCTATTTTAATTTATTTTTAATATAAAGTAAGATGTATTGCGTGTAAATGGGTTACACGTGCGCAAAAGTGACGGAAATGATGTAAAAGATTTATCTACCAAAAATAAACGCATCATACATTATTACAATAAAAATTAAATTTTCGGAAAGAGCAGAAGATGGCCAGTCGCTGTTCTGAGGACTATTTTGTTATGTTTGTTCACCACCTTCAGTATCTCAGTTGTTATTTTGAGAACACAAGTGTCACTTGACTATCAATCTAATAAACGTGCTAAGGATATACCACAGACCCCTCTTTCACCTGACGAGACATCTGGAAGAGATGTTAGGCTCGATGGCCTGAAACTTCCTGTTCCCACGGCCTGAAAGCTGGAAATGATCCGTGGAGCACGATCACGAACTAAAGCATGAAGTGATTTATGTTACTTTGCAATGCGCCTCATAAACTGGTAACAAGGTGTAAAAAAATATGTATCCTGAGTTTTATCTCCGTGTGAGAAAAGGTTAAAATCGAATTTTACCCGTCTGCCCATCCGTCTCCTGAATTTCATCTTTATATCGTATCTTTTAGGAAATCTTTGAAGAAAAAAAAATATATGAAAACAGCTGTTCATACCGAACCCTAATATAAAAGATTACGTATGGTACGTCCCACTTGAAACGTGTTTTAATTATGTTTTTAGAGCGAGTCAAGCTTTAAGGGACTGCATACTTGTTCTTCTCATCTAGAATAGTTTAACAAAGGATACAGATGAAGTTCTAGCCTCTGACGGCGGCACACTTTCCTGGGAAAGACGTCGAAAGTGAGCTTAGCATTCCATCCATCTAACGAAAGGTTGCAGTGAAAATAAATAAAAACAAAGCACTATCAAGGCCTTACTTCGGACTCACCATAGCCGCTTTTCTCCGTTTTTTAGTCACTCTCCGCTCTCACTAATATAGTCCTTCGCGCATTTTATTATTTACGTCCTTAAAATAGTTTGAAATCATGTTATTTGCTCTTTTCTTTGGCAAGGCGTGCTATAGTTACGAATAGTTACTATAGTTACATTTGCAATAGCAGCGAGCATTCTCAGATGCTGCAGAACCATTGGATTAGTTCCCAACCCATTGTTGATTTGTTAATTTGGTTTATTTACGAACGCTGTTTAACATCTCAGATCATCAGCGCCCCATTCAATTCAGGGGGTGAAATGGCCGACAAGTTTTGCTCAGAGGCCTCTTCTTTCGGGCGTAAGGTTCTTTTACATACCGTAAATCTACGGCATGGGACCCATGGCTTTTCCTTCCCTTCCGGAGGAAGCCATACTTAGGATTTTTACGCCCAATGGATGTTTACGTCCATCGACTCTGGTCGGGATCGAACCCGCTATCTGGGATTTAGGAGGCAAATACGGTTACCACTAGATCACTTTGGACCACATCCCAAACCCTTGGGACGCCAACCATCACCATTTCCGCCATTAGATAAAGTAAGTAAGGAAACAAAATTGTAAAAGACAAATGTGTAGTAGTATGTCTTCTTCTACTTCTTCTTAAACTGTTTGTATTCAGCAGGTTCTGAACACTCTTTTATTCATCGTTCTCTTGGATTAACCTGTTTCTCTTTTACCTCCTGGTACGAGTATTATATAACGTACAGTTTTAATTAATCGTGTGTCTTCTGTTCGATAAACATGGCATTCCAATCTCTTCTTTCTTTTGTGAATTTCACTACATATATTATATTACATTCTTGTTTTTAATTGTTTCGTTTTTTTACTCTTGTCTATTCTCGTTTTTCCTCTTTGACTCTATGGAGACATTAATCTCTGTTCTCATTTGCTGCTTTGTTTTTACTAATATCTACTCTAGTTCCTGCTCCACATATCATGTTGTTCTAACCACTGTTTTATATATTTTTATTTTACATTCAATATTAACGTATTTATTCTTTCAAATTACGTGTCATTATTGCATATAGTCTCTTCATCTAATTTTATATATAATGCGAGAGTCGACTAGATCAAAGATAAACGATTAGAAATGCAAACGTAAATTTGCCTGATATAAAAATGTTCAGATTTCAAGAAAAACATTCATTTATTTAAATAAAATATAGTAAAAAGATAATATTACTATAGAAAAATATGGGCACAAGATACCAAAGGAAAACCTATTAATATGGCAGTAATGTTTAAGTTTTGAGTTTAAGAACATTGAAAACAGCTCAAAAGAAGTTAACCTGCTTTCATCTTGACATCGATAACAGAACTATAAAAATAAGCACTATTAAAGAAAAGTTAAAAATGTGGAATTAATGAAGATGTTATAATTTAGCTCGAATATCTAACAGAACGGACAGTTCAGTATTCAACAATGTTTAGAAGGTTATCAAGCCCTTCTGTATAGCTCGGCGCTCTTGTTAATGTCTAATTTTGTGCTTGATTTTATTGGAGTATATATTTTGTATCTGTATATTAAATATTACTCATTGAAATGTTATGATACATAAATTACATAATTTGAATTGGAGAGTGATATAGAAGCTAAGGGATAGAAAAATGCTCATATAAATCAATGATCTATATCATTTGCCTTCCGAGCTGCAAGTTTTTTTTGTTTTATAAATGCTGTTCTTGCTTTCCAAGGTGGTGCTCAAAATGGCATCTTGAATTTTAATATGTAAATATCTTATTTCGGACTGTAGAAATCTCTCGAATGTTTCAGCATCTGTATTTTCTGCTGACATCCTTGTGTAACGTGCTGACGAAATGTTCCAATGTCGTGAGTAGGGAGGATGAAATATGATCTTCAAATGTATCTTTAAGTATGAGTAGTAAGCAGATTGCTATTCCATTTGTTTTTGGAATCGTTGGTATGCAACACAAAATGTGGTGAAGCCCTATCATGCAAGTACCACATATGGAGAACATCTTCTAGCTGCTCATTCAAATGTTCGTACCAAAGCTGACAGTACGATATCTTTAGGAAAAATATTAAAATATTCTATCAATTTAAATAGAATAAATTTAATAAAAACAGTCATCGGGGTCTACAGAGATACGGGCTAATAATATGGTCATGGCTTCATTATGAAACATAAAAAGACACAGTAAGAAAAATTTGCGTAGCTCGAAAAGTAAATGAAATACATCATACGTTTATATGGATATCTTTTCTCGTGTTTAGCTCTTTCCAACTTTAAAGTTTTCTCGTCAATTAAATAAAACTCTGTATAAAGAATCGCACCATACGTTTTAAAATTAATCTACAATTTTGTTCGTAAACAAAAAAAAAAAAAAAAAAAAAAAATCATCTCAGATATTTATGGATTTAAAAACATTGGAAAGGACGATAGCTACAGGTCATTCAAAATCCAAAACAAAATTGAAATAAAAAATACTAAAACGAAGAGAAAAGCAAGCAGATTCACTTATCTGTTCTTCATTGTGTCATAATTCCAGAAAATCGATATTTATTGAAAAAAATCAATAGTATGGGTTACTGGAACTGTTAAGACAGAATAAAATTTTAACAAGTTATAAAAATTTCTATTTATGTAAAAATGGGGTATTAGATATAAAGAAAAGTTAAATCTGCTGAAATAAGATTTTTAAACGCAATTTTGGAGGAAATGTTGGATATGTGGCGAAATGAGCAAAAATTGGCACAAATATTTCATGAGAATGCATCCAAATGAATGGCTATGGTTAACCGTACAAGCATCGACCACTCGCGTGGCATGTGCATACACATAATAGTGCATTAATTGTGAAGTATGTGATTTGTGAAATTATTTTATACCTTGAATCAATTTCCTATTGCACACAGGCGCTAATCTATGATTCATACGTACTGACAAAGTGAGGTCATTAACTTTCTAGGTATCTAAAACATTTAATAAATTTTGGGAATTGGAGAAATGAAGGAAGAATTCAGCTAAGGGTTCTTACTGGTTCTGGGGAAATTAATTGTATGTTTAAATGTTTTTATTTTGTTATTGTTGAGGAAACTGCATTACCTGCTAGTAACTTGGACTAATGGCGTGTTCGCTACGTGTAAAATGCTACATGTGCTACTCTCCTTAAACCGACAGGACAAATGACAACCCACAAGGACAATGAACGCTAAATAACACAACTCAGTTTCAATCCTCAACTTGCTTCGTGATCGAACGCATGACCACCAAGTTACAGGACGCTTTTTGCAAACTCACTCAGTAATACTCCTCTGGCTTTTGGATGTTCCTTGTCCAGCGTGGTTGGCTTTACGTTTATTGATCACCGCCTTAATTAATGGGGTGAAGCGGAAGTCCGGATCCGTGTCACAAACAGGAGCGGGAAGAGGGAGGGGCGGACAAAACACACGAAACGTGTTAATTAGTATCACTGTAAAAGGCTTCAGACTCCAGTTCACTTCTCCGAAACACGCCGTCAAGAAACACCTTTTCCTATAATTGGTTTACCCTACAGGTGTGGTCGTCTTAAAGAGGTAAAGGAATATCGCTCTTATGTTACTGAATGTGTGTAAATCAAGCTACTTTTGCACATTTTAGATATTAGTGGTCATTACTGCATTTTACATTCATTAACATTTTCTTACATTAGAGGCTATGTTAATATGCAAATGACTGGGTCCACTTATTTCGTGGCAAAATATCTCGGTACCACATGACGATTGCGCATTTACCTGGAAGTCGCCTAAGAGTTGCAGATGCAAAAGAAAATTTTAATATACTAATTATATATTATCGTCGTTACTTTTATTTTATATGTCTTAAGAGGCGGGCACATTTCCTAAGTTCTGCGACGGTACATTCTGTCTATTGCGTCAACTTCAGTATCTAATAAGATGAAATAAAGAAACCCTTAACTCATACCTTCCACCCCTCTGCTACCTGTAAAGTCTAGGCAGAGGCCCATATCTCCAGGCAAACCTTAGCACCATTAGCTCGAGCCTGGGTAAAGGAAGGTTTTTGATTTGGTTTATTTATGGACGCTCTTTAACATCAGGTCATCAGCATTCAATTCAGGGAATGAAACGGTCAATAAATTTTGCTCAGTGGTCTCTTCTTTTAGGCTTGAGGTCCTTTTACATGATGTAAATCTACGACATGGGACCCACGGCTTTACTTCCCTTCTGGAGGAAGCCTTACTTAGGATTTTTACGCTCGAAAGAATTCATCGATCCTGGCCAGGATTGAACCCGCAATCTTGGGTTTAGGACGTAAGTGTGGTTTTCACTAGACTACTAGGACCGACAGGAGTAAAAGAAGGTGACACATGTCACCCTGAAGCAACATGAATACATCTTTGATTTCCAACCAGAAGTTTTTGAACTAAATAAATAAAAGGAGGGCAAGGAAGAGGAGGAAGTTAGCGTGAAACAGAAAAAAGAAGAAAATTCCGACTTTGTCCACCAAATGCCTCTACGCTTCACCGATATTCGAAGCGGGGTCTGCGGTTATTTGATTGGATTGCGTGAGACGAAAGAGGAAACTGAGACAGAAGGGCCATACTGAACCTCCGGGAGGAAGGGAAGAAGTGAGGGAGACCAGATTTATGGGACGGTAGAGATGAATGCAGGTGCATCCTCTTACGTTACCAGATTCTGTTTCTTTTGTTAACCTGTTGCGACGCCAGTGGAATCCCCCCATTCTAAGGGGATCCAGCCCCTCTAGTGCGCAAATCCCACACTACCAATGTCCTGAAACGATGAACACGAGAATGAGGGAGAGGAAAATTCGTGGTTCGTAAGCATCCATCCTCATTGGCCTAACTGATCAGGGCAAATCTCGAGAAAATCCAGGATTTCCGGGACCCCGCGAATGCGAATCTCAAGTTTATCGTTTGAGCCACCCCGTTAGGTGGTCTGCGGTTACACTTCTAGCGTATTAAGATTTCGCGAATTTTAAAGCAATTTTTCGCAGTTTGCGGCAGCATGTGTTAGTGCTCAGAACTTGCATTAACTCATGCCGCCATAAATTTTGCAAGTTCAGTGAAAAAAAAAAAAATAATGAAAAAAATAAAATCGAAAATAAAACAAAACACGAGCGGAAACTTACAGTTTTAAGGGCACTGAACGAACTTGTCGGAAATCTTAAACATTTGCCAGTAAAATCATTCCCAAAGCTAGCACAACAAATGAAAAATAAAACATGATCAGCGAACTAAAATTAATTATAGTGGCCGAGCTATCGTGCCAATCAAAATTTTCCTGAATATAGTGCCCGTTAAGGGATGACAGATTTGTTGATTTGGTTTATTTAAAAACTCTCATTAACATCTCAGGTCATCAGCTTACCATTCAATTCAGGGCGTGAAACAGTCGATAAATTTTGCTCAGATACCTCTTCTATCAATGAATGAGTAGTGTTTAACGTCCGTTTTTGCTACAGAGGCACCACAGGCGGTGGACACTGATGATACATGAGATGAAATGGTATATTGGAAAAGGATGTTTATTTATAAGGAAGGAAGCGTTCCAGGCCTAATTTTAGGGTACCTCCCCGGCATTTGCCATTTATGAGGAAAACCTGGAAAAAATCTCAGCCATGGAGGACGATCTTGGCGGGATTCGAACCCCAGACCTCCCGCTCATGAGTCCGCGCCTTAACCACCTCGGCCATTGGCGGTACCTCATCTTTCAGGCTTGAGATTATTTTACATGCCGTCAATCTACGACATAGGACCCATGGCTTTACTTCCCTTCAGAAGGAAACCATGCTTTAGGAATTTTACGCCCAAAAAATCCATCCATCGACCTTGGCCGGGATCGAACCCGCGGTCATGGATTTACGAGGCAAGTATGGCTACTACTAAACCACCAGGATCGACAGGAGGAGGACAGAAATTTCAGCATCTTCTATAGGGCAAGTTTGTATAGATGTTTTAGTAAGTAGAGTTGAAGTACAGGCTTCACCAGTTGCGGCATGTAGAAGCTGAGACTTAAAACTTCGCATCACAAAGTTTATAACTAAAGCCCAATATTAGGAAATGTTATTTAATAGAGAAGAGATACTGCTGCCGCAAGACCTAGTCAATAAGTGTGTCCCTCAAGTTGTAATTCATAAGGTTTTATCTTGTATGCAGTAAAACGGAGCTTTTGTTAATGTACAAATTCCCAACATAATGTTTTTCGTGGAGCGTTGCACTGAAAATGCCCTGAAAATCTATGGTAATATCTAAAAATGGATACAAATGTGAATTTTAAAAACGTACACCACATTTTCCTCATAAACTAACTATAACTGCAGCAATTAAAATCAAACAAGTAAACGAATCTCTTGGGCTTATAGCAAAAACAGATAGGAAAAGCGTAAAGCAGTTAACGAATAAATGGGGTTCCACGAAAAATCGTGATTTTACTGAAAATGCATTACACTTATTTAGGTAAATATATATTATTTTCATATTCATATTTTAATTTAATTTTACTTTTTTGCATTATTGTGTTGTCACGACACTAAAAGATGTCACGTATGTGACTCTTTTGCCTACAAATATCAATTCTACGTCATGGGGATGTAACTTTAGGTAGTTTCACTACAATACACACTTGCTTGGCAGGAATTTTGTTAAACCATACCTCGCAATTCATTGCTGTCCAGCTGCTGCTTTCCTTAATAGGGAAGGCTTAAAACCACCAATAGGATACAAAAAATAACTGCTCACTTCCCGAATGTTCTCCAGACACTTTTAATCATCGTTTCAAATTAACTACTCCCAACAATAATATCCAGTCAATGTACCCACTAACAAATGTGTGTGCCACAGTATGTATTACATTTTTTTTTACCAAAAATAATAGTCAATCTTGTCATAATACACAGGCTAGTGTTGTAAAAATCAGTAATTCTTACCAGGTCTCTGAATATAAAAAATTAACGAAAGAAGTAATTAGTTTTGCAACAATCAACTTTTATAGTCTTATATTTAGTATGTAGATGATATTTGATACGCCAGCTTATTCAGAAACCTAAAATTGCACCATATTTATAGTTAAGATATTTGCAAATTAAAATGACGATGTTAACTTTATAAAAATATTATAGAAATTAGCAGCCATGGCATTTTAAAATAACATTTTGATAATGTAGTAATTGCCAAGCTTTAAAATAAATGTTAATTATATCGTTGAGAAATCGTGTTATATAAAATATACAAATACCCCAGGCATATTCTTTTGGCCATACAGTGTTGAAACATAAATGTTATAAAGAATAAAATAGGGTGGTGTGTGCTCTTAAAGCACGTTGAATTTCCTCTTATATAAAAGTGCAGAAAACAGAATAAGTGACATGTTTTGTTTCACTTGGATTGAAACAATAAATCATTCAACGTCAAAGAAAAATGGTAAATACTGTACATTTTCGTTAACTTAACTTAATTAAGCAGAATCTGATTTGAGGTATTGGTATTTAAATAGCAACATTTAGTTTGCCATTTTGCAATACGTAGCAGGGCATTTGGGACATAAAGCAATGAAAAGTACTATAGAAGAATAAAACTTAGAAGTGAATTTGTATGAAAAATATTTTAAATTAACGAAACACCCAACAAACGAATAATCCGAATAGTCAAAACTAATATTCTATAAGTTTAAGAAAAAAAAGGTATACCAAAATGCAGCAAGGAATATATGCCCTTCACTAATAACTCAGACAGTAACTACGACCGAGAATGGCTGGCGTATTTCAAAATAAAAAATTCCAAGAAATATGCATACACATTGAACAAGCAATAGAGGCAGAGGGGGAAATAAAGACTACAAAATTTTGACATAATCTATAGTTTACAAATACTTACTGTATTGTGTGGTATTTCAGACGAATGGTTTTAGGGGGTGAAACAAGACTTAGTTTGGTTTGATCTTCTGATTGTTTATTTAAAAGAAGGATGTTTGTTTACTTGCCTATGTTTTGTTAATCTTTTAAAACAAAATATTTACAGAGCTGATCCTTTTAATTTATATATTTTCTTTCAAATTCAACTGCCGAACTTAAGAAATGTGGACGGATAGATGCTTCTAAAATCATTTGTACGTGTCAAAGATCCAATGTCTCTGACACATGAAATATACCAGTATCGTTATTTTCGGTCATTGTGCTGTACATATTTCAAAACTGTGAAGGGCTTGAAAGGCAGATCGTTCATCTTTAACCTACTTCTTCATCGACAAGAAGAGATTATTTTAAGAGTCTAAGGAAAGCATTACCTTACCCATGAAGTAAATATTGAATGTAGAACGTCAGATATTGTTGTTTCACCCCTGCACTAGGGAAGGTAGATATACTCGCCACCTTTCTCTCAGAATCAATTTGTCAAGAAGGAATCGATCACACTTTACATGGTAGTCATTGGTAACATCACTTAACTTTATGAAAGCGAACGTCTGGTTATAGGAAAGTTTCCAGCCGAATTTTCTCGCCACGTGTGAGAGAACGACACTTGTTACAGGATGTCAAGGATCCACCTAGCCACATTCACGTCCTACACTTCCCTGGGGAGTTATTGGGCAAACACCCAGGACAGACCAAGGAAGCGTGTAGAACTGGGCGTATCTTGACTTGTGCACACGTGAAACAAGACGCACCCGTTGTAGACTTTCCATTTAATTGTACACTTCGCACCCAAATAAGTATACCTCCAGCCACCAGATGATTAACGCAGCAACAGCAGTCTACTGCCCATCTTGACGAAAGCGTTGCTCGCTCGGGCGTGGTATTTGCAAGCAGTCGTTTCTGTCAAGTAAATAGCTAGTCACATTAACGCATATGAGAAAATTTGTCATCGTGTCTCTGTAAGGTTGGAAAAATGAATATGCAATAGTAGCTACGTATGAATCAGTGTATTATACCTGCCAAGAATTGTTTGTTCATCGTACCTTATATGACAATATGGACACTAAAAAAATCTACTTTAAAGAAATAGTGTTGGAGTCAATTGTCGAATTGTGGAGAGTTATTCGATTGTTGAATGACATTAGTTACCGAAATGTAACGCTACCATTCTGGGTTACAATAGATTTGCTAATTACTGGAAGCAGGACCGGATGGCCGCATATGTTTTGCCTAAAACAGTAGGCGCAGATCTGGCCAGAAAAAAATATCTTGATGCTGTAATATGATATGAAACTTAAGATATTCTCTGTTTGTTATGAGAAAAAAAGATCCATAGACATAATAGATTCCATATTTTCAAATGTGCATACCTAATTAATATTTTAGGTTGCTATTTATCCATAAAATGCTAAGACTGGTGGACATATTATGCTTTAATCATTTAAACTTTTAAATTTTTTTAATGTAATTAAAGAACAGTTGAACTGTAAAATGTATATATATTTGGCAGTGCAATTATTTGGAACTTACTTTATATCTTAATCTTTTCATCTTCCGTTTATAAAAATAGCATCATTTTATTGCTCTCTTCTAGGGTACAGTGTGGGCAGAAAAAATAAATTTTCTATTGCTTTCCCCCCCCCCCCCTTAAACTATTTTAACAGGAGGTAACTTTACCGAGTTAAAACGCGTGTATTATGATAAAATACATACCTGATTACGAAAATAAACCATAAATGTCGAATACAAAATACAGAAAACGTGTATGAAATGGAATCACTTTTTCAAGATACTTACATTATAAGTTTAAACCAAAGAATATTGCGACAATTTGCTTGGACTTAGCTGTATGGGCTTAGTTTTCGATGTAGATTCATCTCGAAAATGAGGAACTAAATGGATATCCGAACCATTACGTCTTGTCATCATTCGACAAGATCAGTATTTGCTTCAGTTTGCCTTAAATTTCTATTTTCTAATGCGAACTCCAGCGGTAACGCTAAAGATTCATAAAATAAAATTCAAACCTCAGACCTCCCGTTCAGGGACTAAGCTCAGGTCGTAACGCTTAAAACTCTCACTTGGCAATATGGAGTTCAAATTCCTTGGAATTTTCCGTGGTTTCCTCTGGTCGCTTGGACGAATTTTTCGCTCTCTCGCTTTATTCCTTCGGTTTTAATTCAGATTCGAAAGTGCTAGATGAGGTGTGCAGGTGCGGTTGACGTTGGCTTGCGCTTTGATAGTCTGATATGGAAGTAGCCCTACTGAGGGGTTCGAACTACTTGGAGAAAGGAATCCGCCAGCGTCGAAAAATGTTGTTAGGGCTCATCCCTCACTGTCTTTGCATCCTGGCTGCCTAGTGTATCTCTCACATCATCCTTCTCCTATAAAGCGCTACCCCTTGAGCAAGGCTAAGGCACAAAATGTTCTCTTCCTTCCCTACCAATCCACTCTCGTTCACAAGGATTTAGCTATTCCAGTCACCCGATTCAATGACTTCCATTTCACTTTAGTTGTATCTGGAGAGTTTTTCTTTTATCTCCTATAGCTATACTTGATGTAAGCATTCCTTAAAACACGAAACTGTCAATAAGTACTGTGAGAAAAGCAGCGAAAGTGGACGGAATTCATTGTTTTTACTATATAAGATCACCACTCTTATGTATTATAAAGGTCCTGAGCGATTTATCTATGAAACATGATCGCAATAAAAATGTGCATCCGGCCGGTCACGTAACAAAATTCGCGATTAAAATTGTTACACAGAAGGGATTGTAATAAAAAAATGTTATGTTCTTTTGCACATGTTAAAGCTATGTACTCATCCAAGTTACGCAAGGAGATTATTTTCCACAAATTTCTGGCATCTACTTAGGAAGGTGATCAATACTTCTTGAGAAACTAAGTTCAACTTTTTATGGAAACTGTAATTGTTCATTTATCTAAGGTCCAAGTTACAGTTGTCTAAAGGCTACTATCGCCACCGAAATAAGAAATTAGATCGTAAATTCTTTTTGGTTTCCAGGTAGCACAAATGAACTCTTATCACCATTGGACACACCGTGTTGAAGTGGAAGCTGTTACAAACTACGTAACTGAACAATAGGCATATGTCATTATTATGAAGTGTTCAAATACAACGTAAACTGTTTGATCTATTGGTGCTTTACCAGTTGCAATAGTCTCGGTCTCTTGTGTTGGAAATTGAAACAACCTTCAAAGAGGAAAATTTTTTTAAGATATTCTCCCTCATTAAGGATAGCGGGCATGAATATACACTTAGTACGGAGAGTTCGCTTCACGCTTGACCCGAGAAAGCGGGCGGGCCGCTGTTTACCTCGCTCTCTGCCGGTCTCCTCCCGTCCGCGTTCTCTGTAGTATACTATCAAAAGTTTCCCTGATACCCAAGTATGCATATGTTATGCGGTGAAGTAAGTTTACTATTGTAGTTTTGAGAGGTAATTTGTCAAAAGTAGTTCATTATTCCTGCAAAGTTTAATTGTTCTACGTGAAAAAAACCCGAATAAAATGGCTTCAGTAATAAGAATAAATCCATAAAACGCAACAGATATAGTCGGTCCTGGTGGTGTAATGGTTACCATACTTGCCTCCTACACCCAAGATCGCGGGTTCAAACCCGGCCAGGACCGATGGATTTTTTCGGGGCGTAAAAATCCTAAGTATGACTTCCTTCGGAAGGGAAGTAAAGCCGTGGGTCCCGTGTCGTACATTTACGGCACGAAAAAGAACCTCAAGCCTGAAAGAGAGGCCTCTGAGCAAAATTTGTCGGCCGTTTCACGCCCTGAGTTGAATGGGACGCTGATGACCTGCGATGTTAAAGAGCGTCCATAAATAAATCAATCAAAAAAAAAAAAAAAAAAAAAAAAAGCAACAGATATAGGTACATTTTCTCAGAAAGTATACTCAAGTTTTGTTTTTGGCTTTTTATCACTGTTTTTTTGTTTGAAATTGAGAATAAAACTAAGGAGTATAACGACAATACCTGTAAAGAAATAAAAAATACATAAAAACTTTTTTTTCAACAAAGTGAAGAAAATTAAATGCATATTTTAACAGAATATAAAACAACTTTAACTTGCATATATTGCAGTAGGGAACTGATTTGTCTTCCCAAAACCAAGTGAATATAGCAAAAACAGCAATAAAAATCCCAAAATTAAATTTGAGTGCACTTCATTAGAAATTGTATTTAAAGTCGTTGGGTTTATTATCATTACTGAGATCATTTTAGGTTTTTTTTCTCCTCCAGTATTTTGATGTGGAACGATGAAACTTCGCAGGAATAATGAATCAATATGTACTATCAGATATTTTGAAAACAATCCATTTAAAACTCCCTTTACCCATTAGCTCATGTTGCAATGATGCCCACTGTTGACCAGGAGCAATAACATAGCCCATTTTCTAAGCCTGTTGATGGGATTGAATTGCTCAGAATGATAATAGGAATGAAGGTGCTGAAGCGGGAAACCAGATAATCCAGAGGAAACACATGGTGGTGCTTTGTCCACCACAAATTCTACATCAAACTTGGGTCTTCTCGGCCTGTCTAGACCTTCAGTAGCCGTACCGCGTTTAATGCAGTATTATAAAATGAAATATATTGAAAAGGGGTATATTTTATTTAACATGAATTACTTATCAATATTTTGAGCGTCCGCTCTTTGGATTATCTCCATCCGCTGATGGAGTTATCTTTGTTGAAATGGTAAAAATATAAACGAAACTAAGTAAATGAATGTAACTTGTAAATTCGTATTGAAACTACACTTAAATGCCAATATTTTTCAATAAAGCACCTGTTTTCTTGAATATGTCTTTTTGCCCCTAGCGGTATTTTTCCTATTTTCTGAATGATTATATTGTTCCAGAGGGGTCCTTAAGGTAAGTATTAAAGGGAATGGAGGTTTGTTATTTGTAATATTTTAATGTTTATTTTAATATGATTTTCATTAATGTTTGTTTTATGTAAGTATTGTTTTAATACAATTTTTATTATGTCACTGCACATTTTTTTCTTCCGCGAACACTTGTTTAGTTAAAATTCTATATTTCAGGAAACATTGGCTTTAGAAGACTGTAGTTTGTTTTGAATGATAGAAAAAGTTGTACTTCATAAGTGACAGCATTGGTTTTCAAGAATTCATCCTTTGTTGTTTTATAGTGCCGGAGAGGTTTTGCTGGTGTTCTGTGAAAACATTTTTTTGGCTACATTAATTGAAAAACTCATTTTTTTTTTGCATACGTTTCCCATATTTTTTGGATCTGTATAAGTTATCAGTTTGAAACTCTTACTATTTATTTATGATATTATTGTTATGTTGTGGATCTATTATGGTTAAACTAGACAAAATGTTGACGACGCAAAAAAGTAAAATGTTGGGGAAAATAGTGGGGAAAAAGCAAGCAATTGAAAATAATATATAATTTGTTTCGGAGTCATGGTATAGTAGTGAAAATAGATTAACAAATTTCAGTTATGTGCATGTGTATTCTGTAAAAGTTTCAGTTCATTAGTTTTAATAGTCCTTGAAAAAATGGCAACTACGTTGATAAATTTACATTACAAGGATAGGCCTTTCATACTCACCTTAAAAATAAAAATAATAAGACCTAACCTAATCTAACCTTACCATAGCGCAGGAAGAATCCCCATGACATATAAAGGAATCGAATCTGTAGTAGTAACCATGAACACTGATTGCTGGTCCTGAAATGCAGTGCTTGTCAGCTTTTGCTTTTGTCCGAAATAGTTTTCTACTCTCTAACGGCGAGGGAGGAGGTTTTATAAGAAGGGCTACATTTAAGGACAGAGATGTTTAAGCAAACTCCCAATTTCGGATGAGCAACTCATGCAGTATCCAATTAAACGCCTAATTAAAGTTTCCAAGTTGGGGTACGAACAATCTTCCCATGGCCATGTGCTATAAAAACAGAAGAAATCGCCAAAACCGAACCTGGTCCTTAAATCATTCTCCATAATGGATAGTTTGAATTAAGTTTACTCCCACAAATTGCACCAGCATAGGAGACGACGCCCTGCAATAGCGTGGGCTTGCAAAACCTCTCGTATATGAGGCAGTTTCCAAGGAGATGGAAAAACATTTAAGAAATGCAAACTTACCAACGAGTCCAAAATTTACATCTCTAGGTTCTTAAATTGCTTTACTTTTCTTATGTGCACTTCTAACACACTAGATAATACCCTTAGACGTTCAAGGAGTGATAAGACAAAAATGAATACTTATTAATAGTGTAGGGATAGACTTTTGTCAAAAAAAAAAAATAGCATGTCTACAGCTAGTTGTACTATAATACAGAGAATGCGAGAATAAAGTGAACATGGTGTTTATTTGAATTTAAATGTCATATTCTCCAAGTGCATTCGAGCCCGAAGCCCTTATAAAGCCACAGTCCAGAAGTAAAGACAAACTTTTTTACAAATATTTGTACGAGGGTTGTTCGGCAAAACCATGAAAAAATAAAGAAGATCTAAAAATAGTTCTACATTTCAACCAATCTTCTTTCAAATCAGTACATTTATTCCAGCTATTTTCTAATTCTTTATCACATTTATAAAGCGCAATTTCTTGAGCTCTTCAAAATACGCATTCGTGTGGCGACAACCTCCTCATTTGATGCTAATTTATTTCCTGCTAACCCTTTTTTATATTGAGGAACAGGAAGTAGTTTTAGGGACCAAATGCGGAGAGCATGGGGGATGAAGGATTTCATACCTTAAGGTCAATAATTTTATTTATCTCGTCGTTCTATTGCTCCACTAGCTTGGCGTAATATTCTCCGGTTTACCAAATAACTTGGTTTGATATTAAGGACACTTAGTAGAAACACGATGGCAATTTTCTGAACCTCAACAGAATACAAACTGAGTCTGCTAAAAGAGCTATACTGTCTATCCATATTAAACTTTTACTACTTATTAAACAATTATTTTATATTATAAACTGTTTTTAATTTATGGCAAATCTTAATTGTTATTATTTTATAACTATTTTGATAAAATATGATTTTTTTTGCAATTTTGCTGCTTTAGGTGCACTTTTCCCTTTCCCATAAACTGTTAATCTTAGCATCCTCCGATTTTAAAATAAGTTTGAAAACATGTTACTTAACATTACTCATGAAATAATATGTAAAAATAAAGCAAAAGTTTATGCAAATTTCAAACCATTTTTTTTCCATAGCTCTCATGCATGCACAAGTTAAAATCTTTCACCAGCTATGTAGAGCAATGTGTTTTGCAATGTAGAGCAATAATTCATAGCTCTATCTTACATAGTTTTTAAGAAAAGTGTACCTAAAGTTATACACGTGCAAGTTACGGCAAATGACATTAAGCAATTTAAATTACATTACAATTTAAATTTAAATTACATTAAGCAATTTAAATTTCCCAAACAAAAAAAAAAAAGAACTATATATGGAATAATCTGCAAATTATGTAGTTTCATATTGTACAATAAAGCAAAAAAAAAAAAAAAATAATAATAATAATAATAATAATAATACTTTTATGTGAAATCAGTGGAAAAGAGAGTATGACGATCAGACCGCCATATTTAAGTGCCTATTTAAAACTATTTATTGACAGATCTGCAAATTAATGCAGTTTCATTGCCTAAAGCCAAGAATAATTTTGACCCAAAATCTCTACCAAGTGTCCTTAAAGAGAACATGTTCTGTCTTGCAACGCACTTTATTTTTCTGCATAGCCCTCTTGAAGCTCCAACATTTCTCCAGATTCGTGATTCCCTCGTGAAAGCGGGGTTCTTCCACAGCTTCAAAATAATCGCCATCTCCTTTGTGGTCCCTTGTTTAAGTTAAATTTGTGTCCAGACAGGAAAGTTTTGAGTTTCCGGGGGAACGATAAGGTGATTAGGGTGGATGCGGAAGCATTTCAATCACAGTTTGACCAATTTGTTCTAAGCGACGTGGCTTGAATACACCGGCGCATTTTCATGGCGAAACAACACTTTCTTTTTTAGCATTCCGAACGTTATTCTCCAGTAATGGTTTTCTTTTCCCCAAGTAGTCAAGTCCGTTTCGCCCATAGTCACAAAATGTCTTAAATATTGATTGCATCTTGCTAAACATTTCTTCCAAACTTTCGGTCGATGTTCGCATGCGATTTCGATTTATGCTCCGGAGTGAGCAGACGCTTCACCCGTCTTGCGTAAAGTTTTTTTTAAAGTGTAATTAATTACGCAAAATAAAGTAAACTCACTAAGTGGAGTCGCTCATGGTCTCACTGTTGATTTTGGAGCTCCAGGATGTCTTCGATGCTTGTTTTGCCACGCTTGAACTTCTTTACACAAAGTCTAACGGTTTCATAGGAAGGCCATATGTCAGCAAATGTAGACAAAATCCTCTCTCATGAATATCCTTTGATGTTAAGAGAAACGAATCACACCACTTATTCCAATCTTGCTCATTTTTCATTATTTCTCGAAACGCTTGAGTTTAAACACTTTGCAAACAATGAATTAACATCAGAATGACTTGTGACCATAAAATATTAATACATATAAAGCAAACTTCGTGACCACATGCACAAATTTTGCTGTTGCTCTCTATTGGTATGCGAACCAAGCTACTTATCAAAACACCGCGGTAACTTTACGCTGTGGCATTTCCAAAACACCTGGCATTACTTTTCCTGTTGAGGAGTTATTTCTACCTTCTTCAGAACACATTCTCTGGTTGTAACCAACTGTTTTGACTGCTCCTTTTCTGGCGTGTAGTAGTTAATTCAAATTTTTCGACTGACCCTACCGTATATAGAAATTTACTTGAATTGCATTTAATCAGCTCCAATTTTGCGCGAAAGTGACAACTTGTTCTCGGTACCAAACGCGGTACCCCTCTCGCCAATAATTTTTTCATTGTGCAAAAAATTATGCACCCAATCTGAAGAAATACCCACAGCTTCAGCAAAAAGACGTATCTTCGATTGTTCAACATCACGTGCATTTCGAAAGTCGTTAATGACGTTCGCATCGCTTGTGCTCGTTTGGCCACACCCAAACACACCACCATAAGAAAGACGTAGATTCGCCGTAACGTTTGTCCAGCGTTGCTTCAGTATCGAAAGGTGCTTTCTCTTTCAAAAAGTAAACGAAATTTCTGTTTCTCTATTTTGAACGCTTGTTTACAAATTTAAGCAGGAAAAATGGTTATGAAACACAGAATAGGTTTCGTAACCGTTTATAGCAATGTACATCATTTCTCAGCAATCACCGCCTTGCCAAAGTAACATTGAGAACAATCCAGTGCTACCACCTTTTGAGTTTTCATGGACTTATCAAACAGCCGTAGTATTTATGGCTATTTTTCTACACTTTTTCTTCAAATACTTCTTTTCTCCACCTGTTAGTTTATGCAATTTTCAAAAAATTAGAGGTAAAAAGATTTTGTTCTCCTCAATAAAACTCATAAGTTAAGAGAACAGAAAAGTTGTTCTAAGTAATAAATTAATGTCGGAAATAACCTTTTTTTAGTGCGCCTCATATGACGGGAAAGCTTATACTGGGTCAAAGACCCCAGTCGATAGCCCTTAAATATTAATAAATGTACTTGTTGTTTTGAGAAGATCTGAATTTTCACCTTGATATACTTTCTACCAAATTCACCTGCATAGTGCTAAGAATAAAAAAGTATACTAATCTATGTGATTAATTTTACTAAAATAACAAAGTTTTTTTTAATGGTGTTTAACCCCCGTTTTTATTACTGAGGCATCACAGGCGGCGAACACTGATGATGCATGAGATGAAACAATAAATTGAGAAAGGATTTTTTTTAAAAGAAGGAAGCGTTCCAGGCTAAGTTTTGGGTACCTCCCCGGCTTTTGCCATTTATGAGAACAGAGGTAACCCTTGAAAAACCTCAGTCAGGGAGGACGGACCTGTGGGAATCGAACCATAGACTTCTCGCTCACGAGTCCGTGCCTTAGTTTAAAAAAGAGACCACCTATAGATGCACTACGACATTTTATGTTCCAAACTTCTTTTTTCATCGTTCACATCTACTTTTTTTCGTTCACAATGAAGCGTTGGTAATTTTGGTTCATGCACAGAGTGCGTTGGTTTCCTCTAAGAAGCGCGTTAAAATATTACTAATGCACACAAAACTGGGGTATACTTTTAATAAGCATAATTGAAGCAAACAGTAGAGCTTAAGTCCGTGATATTTGCATACGATTATGAAGTAATGGTGGCTAACTATTTTTTAATGTCTATTCATCTATTTTCGATTTGATACGGTCTTTCTCGAAGTTCTTGGCTTGCATCGCAATACAGTTGTCCTGCCGTTTTGCGACGCTTCAGGTATAAACAACAAAAACAACAACGATGACGACGACGACGATGATGATAATGATAATGATAATAATAATAATAATAATAATAATAATAATAATAATAATAATAAAGACTTTGCAGTTAACCGCCTAGTGAGAATGCATGAATTTGTTACATTAAAAAAGTAGCTGTTTTCCCTTATTTCCGAATAAATACCAAAAGGCAAAGCACAAAGCAAGATGCGATATTCAGGCCTGGGGACATGTGTTATCGTACATGACATAATACATTTTTCTTTATGAAGAGATATCACATGCATGGTGCATGAATATTCATATTGGCACAAATGGGGATATTCTACTAAGCGTTTAGATATACTTTTTCGTAGGCATCCTATAATTATTCCAGTCTCTCTAGGATTTTGCGGTAGTTTCAATTTCCTACCCATTCCTACCCAATGAAATATCTTTGAAACTCCTTTATGAAAGCAGAAGATGTGGGCAACATATTTATACGATTTGTTTACTTAATATATTCCTCTCATTGCAAAGCCTGTTGATTTGCTTTATTTACAGACGCTCTTTAACATCTCAGGTCATCAGCGCCCCATTCAATTCAGAGCGTGAAAAGGCCGACAAAATTTTCTCACAGGTCTCTTCTTTCAGGCTTGAGCTTCTTTTTCATGCCGCAAATCTACGACATGGAACCAAAAAAAAAAAAAAAAAAAAAAAAAACCCATCCATCGACCCGGCCGGAATTGAACCCGCGATCTTGGGTTTAAGAAACAAGTTTGGTTACCACTACCAGGCCCGACTGACAAAGCCTGCTGACAATACAGGTGAATACATCACATTGCTGGAAAGAACAGTCGTCCTTTACGGGAATGCGGGACACGCGGGCTAGAGATTAGTGTTGCCACAGCCATGCTTCTTGTGCACCAACTTTCACTGGATCATGTCCATTAATCTACAAGTTATAATGGTAAATCAAGGGCCGGGAGGGAGTGGAGCACTCGGCTTATAAAGTCTACAATATGTACTTTAGTTACATAAGAAAAATATCTTATCTCTAAAGTGCTATAAAATATTCTAATACCGAGGGTGACAAAAAATGTATACATACTTTCACAGTAGATATCTATTTAATATATTTCAAAGTTGGACTGAAAAACAACAGTCATGATGTTCTGTAAAGAAATGTGATCCACATGCATTATGATAGCATCGCTAAATGACAGGTAAATCAATAATGAACGAATGAAGGCAAGATTATCGTAAATTAACAATCAGCAAATGAAGCCAAGGTTATCGTATGATATTCTGTAAATAGAAGTGACTCACATTACGTTATGCTAGCGGTGCTACAACAAAATAGAGCCAAGATTATCATTTGTACAGCGGAAAGCAGTTTTGAAGTGGTAATGGAAAACCGAAAACGTTGTTGAAGTTCAAAGGCAATGGAGACGTCTGTACAGAACAGAACCGCCAACGCGAGTAACAATTGCACGCATTCGAGACAAATTTGAGACTCGTGGTACCGTATGCGATGATCAAAAGGGCAGATCTGGGAGACCTCGCACACAATAACAAGCTCTGCTATAGGTTTGGAACGTTTTGAGCGCATCATCGCAGAAATCTACAAAGCAATGTGCACGTGAGACTAGGATTAGCAGAACCAGCGTGCGTCGTATTATTAAAACAGCAGAGTTGAACATTTTCATCCCAAGAATTTTGCATAAGTAACTGTAATAGTCTAAGATGATTAGTGTTCATCATTTTCTGTTCGTGTGAATTCAGTTTTGTTATGTTAACACAGTTTTTTTCTTTGCTTGAAGTGTCTATACATTTTTGACACCCTCTGTATATGAAGACATGATTTTAGCAGTAAATATAGAGGTAAGTGTGGCAAAAGTGGCTCGCATTTGAACTTATTTGTTCACTAAATAATCATAACAAACAGCTCTCGAAGTAATGATTTAATATTAATATTCTTTTAACAACGACATTTTAACTGTTATTCTGTGATTGTACAATATTTAGATTATAAATTCCCTTAAATTATTAAAAATAAATATCAGAAGCTACAAAGACCTAATAAGGGGAGATCTGCCGTAACGAATGCCGCTACAGACACACATTGAGCTCAGACAAGCTCAAACTCGGCAGACTAGAAGGCACTCGCTGCTTATCAATCAAGCTGCCCAGGTACATTCACGAAGCCGACTGAACCAGGTAGAAAATCTAAGGACTACACCATAATTTATTTATATTATTATGTGATATTTTGAAAATGTTCGTCCATTACTTTCTAAAAATTGGTGTTAAATCATTTGTTAGCATTTGTTCATTTTATCCTTACTAAATTGGTTATTGTGTACTTACACTAGTTTTGATCTTCATTTCTGCTTCATTTATATTCAATATTATAATGTAGTAATTAATGCCATACTTTTATATTCGCAGCTGTCACTAGGGTTCACATGTATTAATATTTTTTCTGCTTGCATTTACAATCTGCAAATTTAAATAGAAGTTCAAGATAATATCTTCAGTTCCAAAATATTGAGTTTCACTTCACCTATAAGTACATATTTTGAATTATTTTTGTTAGAATCAATTTTTAAATCCAACGCATACAGATAAATTAATATTCTAACAATTTATGAAGTTCAGTCGCCCTGAAAAGTAATATTTTGCGTTACTACGGGACTTCCCCGTATTGCATAATTCATGTAACCAGCTGCAAGCAATGCATTACACGCGTTATCGTAGCATTCTAATCATAACAATAATGCATAATCAGAAAGAAAGTGGCTCGTATTGTTTGCATCAATACATAAAACCGATTCACATCAGATTGCAGACACTTTTCTGTTCCGGGAAAAGAGTTTAATTGCAAACCACTGTTATCAAATGATGCAACACTTACATAGACGTAAACATAGGGAAGCTAAGGCTTCAAAAGCAAAGAGAGTTAAATTGAAAATTCCTGACATGCCTAAATAACAACAAAGGGTTTCAAGTGATGAGTCAAATTTCACATAACACTGTGGAGGATCCCGATCATTGAAACGAGAATGTTACTGACAGTACATATTATAAAATGCAAGACTGAAATCATGAGATGTTGAATGTATATTTTCAAAAAATTATCACAGTTCTGTGATAAATGTCACAGCTTTAAGATGTTCGATTTAAGGTAATATTAAATAATTATTTAACAACTAAATTAATATTAAAATATATTTTATATTCAAATCTGTTTTACTCTGCCATAAGATTAAACATTAAATATTTTTAAAGTTAAAATTGTCAATAATATATTTACATTACAATCTGTTTAATTCTGCTCAAAAATTTAGGCTATTATATACTTTACAAACTAAAATAAAAAATCTAATAAAACAAATAGACAAACAAACCACAATTTAAAATATGTACTGTATATGTATATATTTATGATACCACAAACCATAATTTTAAATTAAAAATCGCTTCAAAATCGTTAAAAAATTGTGCCGTCTTTGTTAATCCTAAGAACGCCACTGCCATTCGATTCTTTTGGAAGCAAGGAACATATCCTGAGCTGTTATTATAGACGCGTTGTCGATTGCATCGATAGGATCGATCGAGTTGTTTCACTCGTTATTAATGATACAGACAGACTCCACCAAGTAGCAAGGAATGAGATGTGGATCAGGGCGTGAAAGGATCGCGTTGAACCACGTATTGTTTTTCGTTCAAGAGCACCTTATTACGCCACCGGTTATACGTCACGTGTCAGGAGCGACAATAAATTGTAACAAATGATGTGGCTATCCCCTCACGAATTGTATGTTCGCTTTAACGACATCGTGGCCATATGTGGAAGTACAACGGGCATGTAGAATGTTGATTAGATTTACCCATGCTATAGCCAGCGTTACATGTGAATGGGCACGAGATTCTTCAAGCTAGTGGTGCTCTTGAGCTCATTTTTAACGCTTCAGGAATAACAAATCAGCCGCGAACTCTTTTAAACTTTCTTGCAGGAATTGTTGTTTGTTGGCAATAGCAGAAATCTCGTGTGTCTGGTGATTTAATCCGGTCATATGCAGCAAATTATATGCAATACTTGATTTTGCTTTTCCCTCTCTGTATGCGATCGCTACGAAAGTAAGTGGGCTGCTTGCCTGGCAGTCTTTTGTCTTGACAGCGCATGTATTTCGTTCACCTTAAGCTCTAGTAGTAGGACGTTTTGTTGTACCGCTTTTAGATACATTCAAATAAATACAACTGTCGCATGGGCCTTACGGCCGCACATGCTAATATCGTCCTTATAACATTCAAAAACCAAGTCCCCGAGATCGTTAAGGCCGGACTCGTGAGCGGGAGGTTTGGGATTCGAATCCCGCCAGGACCGCCCTTCCTGACTGAGATTTTTTCCACGTTTTCCTCAGTCCTCATAGTTGGCAAATGCAGGGTACCCTAAATTTAGGCCTGGAAGATTCCTTCCTTAAAAAAATCCTTTCCCTATATTTCATTTCATGTATCATCAGTGTCCATCGCCTGTAGTGCCTCTGTAGCAAAAACGGGTGTTAAACACTATTCATTATAACATTCAAAACGGCCATACACATACACACTTATATACATGCATACACACATACATATATACATACAAGTCTACATACATGCAAATTAGGAATACGTTTAGTATATATTTACGTTTTCTATTAATGATTTTATATACTACAAATACATAAACATGAATGAAACCCCTTGCTCTTGAGCCCCCCTTCCATTTACTCGCACCCTCTCTCCAACTCCTCTTCATTAGTCATTAACCTTCTTTGTCGGGTCTTCTCTAGAAATATTCCCAAATTGTGTTAGTATCTCGCATGCACCAACACTTTCCGGCAAATGTTCAAACTTCTACTGGCATTCAAAAATTGCGGTGATAAATGCTCATTTTTTGAAATCTCCTTTTCCCTGCATTCTGCCAAACTATTCCTCCAGGTATCGTTTTCACCGCACAGTAGAGATATGCACGATAGCCAGAAACGACCAGCCTTTGGATTAATGAACCTTGTGAAAAATGAAGAATAAATTCTACGCTTTATAGTGATTTAGGATGTCGACTAGAAAATCATGAAAGGAAAAGTATTAGAAATGAAATTCTGATGGTAATACTAAGCTGGCATATAATATACATGAAAATTAAGAAAAAGTTTAAATGCAACTAATAAATTTTTATACAGAATACGTGATAGTATTGTTTCTGTACAGTTCTATAAATATTGTAAGGTTCCAGAATGTTATTCAGGAAAGTTCTTCTTTAGGTGAGAGGAAATTACTAGTAAGAAAGGGACTAAATGTAGGGTATATTTTAATGTATGCATATGTACGTATATAACATAAAATATCATAGCTATAGGAAATTAAGCTCCAATTTGTGAATATTTTAGATATCACAGTTATTGAAAATTTATCTCAACTATACAAATTTGTATTCGAACCAATTAGCATTATCCCAATGTTTACGGGAACATAATTAAGTGTAAAATAGAGGCTTGAACTCAAATCCAAAATTTAAAAAGAATGTTAAGGCTGCTACACTTTCAAAATACTGTAACAATGGCTAAAATATACAAAAATAGTGAGTACCACTCATGGCAGTTCATTTTTAACACTGTGCATATACCTTTAAAACATGAGTAAACGTAAACATTTAGTAAACTATCTGTTTACTAAAAATTACCCTCGTATTAGAACTGAAGCAAATGTGAATTAAAAAGCTTTAAATTTTTAAAGATAGATCAAAAATGCATTACAAATAAAAAAAACGAAATTGAACATATATTGATTAGCTGGGTCACAGCAAAAATCATCAATATGCCAAAAATCAATAAAGTCTAAAAAGAACGACATGAGTTAGCCCCAGAAAATAAATAATTAATTTCGAAGGTCATATTATTCAACCGGGACAACCGAACGATAATGGGGTATAAATTTCCCTACAAAAAACGTAACACAGCCAGATAACCACTGCCATAGTGAAAATCGGGGAATAATTCAGGTCTCATCTGAGAAAGGAAGAGAAAGAGAAATAAATATGTTAGCCGGCTGGCATAACTTTGGGGGGGGGGAGACACATCTAGAACATATCTATCGACGACACAAAGAGAAAAGGAGAGGTGAGGCATAAATGTACTACTAAAAAGAAAGGAGGGAGGGGAGTTAAGAATAAGGTAGACATGTATTTATGAATTTACTATTAATGATTCGTGCATTAAAAACACGAAATTTAAGCAGATAAGGATTGCATCTTATGAAAACTACGAATACAGCACATCTACTAGTTAAATAACGTAACACAATAAACAACCTTCATTGCAAATCCCTTTGTAAGAAATATACTAGCTACCATTGGGTGCAAAGGATTGTCTCTTCAGTAGAAAACATCGGGAGCTCCATGCTCTTGGGTACGGGCACCAAAGTGTTCATCTAGAGATTAACAGAAGCTGTCAACGAGGAAGCCTCGCTCATTTTCTGAAAATGCAGAACTCCATTAAAATCAAGCCACGCTAATTCACATGAGGTGACATGTATAAGTGACAGTATTTCTATTTTTCAATATACTCTCCCCGAAGAATGTTGCATAGTTTGGCACGGTTGATATATTGGTATCTCCAGGTGTGCAAAACATATTCGTCAACTTCAATCATCCTGATGAATTTCCCATTTAGTTGAGAAAGTTCTCAGATTCGAAACAAACATCCCAGACAAATATATGGCCAAGCGACATTTTGTTTGCTTGGATATCCATTTTATTTACATCTTCTTCTTTTTGAATAGTGTTTAACGCCCCTTTTTACTATTGAGGCACCACAGGCGGTGGACACTGATGATACATGAAATGAAATGATTTATTGGGAAATACTTTTTTTTTAAGGAAGGAAATGTTCCAGGCATAAGGTTTAGGGTACCTCCCCGGAATTTGCCATTTATGGACTGAGAAAAAGCTGGGAAAAACCTCAGCCAGGGTGGAAGAGTCTGGCGGGATTCGAACCCCAGACCTCCCGCTCACGATTCCGCGCCTTAACGACCTCAGTCACTTTTGGCGGCATATTTACCTCCGAAAGTTTACTTTTATAATTTGACTTTACTCACAATTTTCAATCATTGCATCCTAGAATTGTAATTTTTTTATTTGTTTATTTATGGACGCTCTTTAACATCTCAGGTCATCAGCGTCCCATTCTATTCAGGGCAAGAAAAGTCCGACACATTTTGCTCAGAGGCCTCTTTTTTCAGGCTTGAGGCTCTTTTTCGTGCCGTAAACGTAGGACACGGGACCCACGGATTTACTTTCCTTCCGAAGGAAGCCATACTTAGGTTTTTTACGCCCCGAAAAAATCCATCGACCCTGGATTAAACCCGCGATCTTGGATTTAGAAGGCAAGTATGGTTACCACTACACCACCAGGACCGACAGAATTGTAATGTACTCGTACCTTACAATGAAGTGAGGAATTGCCGGTACGCCGACATCTATTTTTCTTACAAGACAAAACACTATTGGTTTTTTTTTTTATATAAACCAGCTGCACTGTAAAAATGAATTAATTATCAAAAAATTAATTTCTTGGACATAAATCCAAAGAAATGTAATCTGTAATTCTAATAGTAAATGGTAACATCATCATTCAAGCCCGAACTAATCTGTCATTTTGTATTGGCACAGGAGGAATTGTTATAGCATTAAACAATGGACTTTGTACCTATATTTTGTAATATCCCCTATATAAATATTATACCCTCAACAATAATAAATGTAATGACAATAACTTGACAAAAGTTATCATTCCTCTCTTTAAAATGTCTTATGTACATTTCTAAGATCTTAATTCTAAGTTTAAGAATAGCCAAGACTCTTTAATTTGATATTTGGTTGTTACGTTATCGTTTATATACATATTGATTACTTGATTACGACAGCATGTATGCTATTTTATTACGAATATTGGCAAAGATATAATTCTACGATTATTCCCTTTTAAAGAATTCCATAATGTATTATTTTCTTATGTTCTACCGAATTCACTCTGTTCAGTATTAATATTTTGCATTCATTACGGAAACATATTTTTTTTAATAAAATACAAAATAAGTATAGTCGAAGTAATTTGATCGTTTATATAATGCAGGCTTTGAGAATGATTCTTAAAGAATAAAGGAAGACAATGATTATCTTCCTTTATTCCAAGAAAAATATTGCGCAAATGGTGGTGGTAGTACTCTTATCTTCTATATATTTGACTCCTCAAAGATGCCCTCATGGTCCAACTTAGAATCGCTATTTATTAACCAAAAGCATGCCTTGGCAAGAAATCCAAGAACAATGTTTCATCACTGCATTAATTTTTGGTGTTTTCTATGCAGTGCCATCGTTTTCAATAATGGGAACATTGATAGACGTAAAGTTATGATGATAAAGTGACTATTTCACTACAAAAGCATTGATGATACTGAACGAGGAAAAAACAAAGCTTTATAAACAGGTAAGGGCAAGGTGATAGAAGAGTAACACGCATAGAAGATAATTTTGAAGAGTCGAAATTATTGTTGTGCTGAATACATCGCCAATTTTGAAACTATCTCCCACAAATTACATTTATATTATTTTAGCGTTTATTTGCCATTATTAGTTCAGTTAATGTTTTTAAAAACCGTTAATTAATATCATTACAGAAATTCAGTACACAACCATAATTCTTCAGAGCTGTGATCCAACTAGTTTCTGGGGGGGGGGGGAAGGTTCACTAGGAATAAACGTTTTAACTTAGAATGTTGGTGAAAACATACTAAATTAGGATAGGGTAATATAAAAAGCTGCTGTGAATGTCAGTTTCCACTTGTAACTCCTTATATCAGACAAATAATTCGATCTGATATATCTAAGTTGATTACTAGGAACAACCTTGAAGAAAGCTACCCTTACTAGGTTGTAAAAAGGCGTCACCAGTTGAACACATTCTCGTCTTATAAACGCATTACTGTGTTGTTCCATTCAGTCAATCAGTGACAGCTAATAATGTCCTTAGAAAGGCAGCATCTTCACAGTCCGTGATTATCCTTGTCATCGGGTGGTTAATGTCCAGAGATTCTGCATTTAAATGGTACTCTTGGGAATAGAGAAGGGAGCTAGATTGATTTATTCAGCCTTTGTAGTTTGCCCCACCTGGAGACTTGTCGGACAGGTTTCCCCTTACCCACCATTGTCATTTTGGGTTCTGCTTCCCGCCCCTTTCCAGTTGGAGGTTGAGGTGGAGACATCTCGCGTAGCACAGAGGCCGGGTGGTGTGCTATGGCAAATCATGGGTACATTTTAAAAGTTCAATGTCTTATGTTATGACTTTAGAGCTGTAGATAAACAAGTAGATATTGATATAATATAATCTTTCAATTTCTGTCGATAAGCAAATATAGAGGTAGATAGAACTAAGAAACATTTTGAAATAAAAATCGATAGGAATGAACAGATATAAAACGAATTATCAAAATATGGAGAACCAGCTTTAACGCAATTATTAACTAAATTTAATCAGAAAATCGTAGAAAACCACAAAATACTACAAGAATGAAAAGCAAATTTACTTACAATTGTATATTAAAAAATGAAAAAAAAAATGATAAAAAAGGACCACGGAATTGATTTACTAAATACAAATTTGAAACTAATAAGAAAAATAATGAAGAAAAGCATCTATGCCAAAATAACATTAGCAGAAGAACGACAAAACTATAGTAGGGGAAGGATATGCAAAGATGCTATTTTGTAATAAAAATATTTAAAGAGATACCATTGCGATATAATAGACCAGCTAATTCCTTAAGCCCCCTGTATTTAATCTTATAATGCGCGAAATAATTATGGGAGTACAGATAAGAGGATATCAATTAGGTAATAAACAATTAAAATAGCCTGTTATGATAAGCGTTTATTAGCACAAACTAAAGCTGACCTGCAAATGGGTCAAACAATTTAACACTTTACTGTAGTCAAATAAAACAAAATGAAGCGTAATTTCAACGGAACCTATGATATGTAAACTAGAAATTGAACAAGATATGAATAAATCAAGCAGGGGAGAACTAGTAAGAAAAATGGAACAAAACGGCGACTCAGGTTTCAGGATATCTAAATGGAAGGATTTGGAACAATAAGAGCATGCGAGGAAAATTGAAGAAACGATGCAATAAGACCCTTACTATGTATAAAAACAAGACCATACAAGAGAACAGGAAAATGTGAAGAAATGGAATCTTAAATGGTGATAGTATATTAAAAACATAAAACTAATGAATGAATAAAGGAAAGAAGATGAGAATGAAATGTTCATGTGGACAGAATGACAGGAAAGTAGCTTATTTTCCAATGGAACACAGCTCGGTCCTCAGAAACGATGTAAAGAAAGTTTGTCATAAGAGAGTACTGAAGAAAAATAGACAATATTCCTATGTTAAAGAGAATCATGAGAAATGTTGAGTTAAGCATTTGCTTTTCATGTTGAATATATCTGAATTGCGTTTTATAGTAGCTATGAATTAATGAAATAAACGTTTTTTTTATTTATCGCGCATTTGCTGCCTACTTCTCTCATCATCCTGAAACATCAAAACATACGTGACAGCAATACGAATAAGACGCTATTCTAATTAAAATGGTTGGGAAAAAGAGTCTGCTGGGGTGAGTCATTTTACACGGGTCTTTTTGGTTCGCTGATAAAATGCTAAATACCGGGTGCCCCATAACTCCAGTATCATAACAAAATTACAGAATTTGTTTAAAGTGAACTATGCGCACACCAAGTCAATACTGCTACCCAGTTACACATCGATGACCCAAGCGCGACGTAGTCTTTTCTTACAGGCCCCTGTACATCAGCAATTTTCTCAGTTTGTACACATACCTCGAGGCCCAAGGTTTGTAGGTTCGATTCTGGCTGAGGTCCCCTGTCATAAATTTATCTAAAAAAGATGCCTTAATGGGCGATGGCTTTTAGTATAAGAATGCCTGTGACATAGGATATTATAGCATATTTAGCATAAATTTTGTTTTTTTAAAATGTTTTATTTGTTATATTGATCTTCTCGCTAAGTATGTAGATTGTGAACTGAACACTACAGATGAAGAATCGACTGGAACCCAGGACCTCCGGATTAGTAATCTAAAACGCTACCGCTATAATATGCTAATGTTATAATAAACGCTTTCTTGTTCAAAATGATGTCATTGTGACTATTAAATATAAGTGATGAATTAAAATAATTTCATGTTACATGACTTATCCTTAAAACTGTTTACAATAAAGCTGAATCCTCCGATCCTTTTTCTGTCTCTGTGTGTGTGTGTGTGTGTGTGTGTGTGTATAACTTACTGTTCAAACGCATTCTTAACATTTCACTGAATATTTTTACCCTATAATCGTAGTAACATACTGCCCCGAGTTAATACTTACATAGATATATAAGGAAAGCAGTGATAAATGAAGAGCTAATATCTATTATACCGTCCACGGTTCCATTTAATCTAAATGCAATTGAGGGAGTACAAGAACGAGTTTTAAAAATAATGCAGTCATAGGTAATTATATTTTCTGTTAAAATAAATGAATTACATAATTCCATGTTATGACCAAAAATAGCGAAATACTATATTTTTAACTTTTAAGTTCTACAAAGCCCCAGGAGAGGCAGACATAAATAGGCTAAGTGAAGTGTCCAAGACTCCACGAAAGACCCATTTCACCTCTTCTTGCCAATAACTTGAAAAATCACTATTAGCGTGCGCAAGTCAGGTTGAGTATTATTGGTGATCAGCTATCTAGTCACAGACTGCGCATTAGTTCAGATAAGAAAAGATTATAATTGTTAATACTCTTGGGTAGGTTCAGCCTTTTCAGCCTTAATGGACAATTTGTCACTATTCCACGTGCTGCATGTACACAAAGATTTTACCTTATATTCTACATTAGTGACAAAAGTACTGCAGTGGTCCCTAATTGGATACAGCAAAACATTAATAGCACGAGCCGTGATAATTGTAACATTTGGTAATTTGTAAACGCAGCGAAAATAGAATAATTTTATTTTCAGAGATCGCGCAAGAAAAGAGTTTTTTAGTCATCGATATTTACTAAAATGTTTATACTGAACTATGTCAACCATGTTGTAAATTTTGTTTTTGCAGTTATAATTATTATAAACTTTATTTTTTACCTATTTGATAATTCGAACTATTAGTTCTCATTTAGTTCGGACTATCGAGGTTTCACTGTAGATATTCTTATCAGGCCGAGAAGGTGAAGACTGCTAACATGAAGTTACCACGTTGTGCTCGTACAGTACCATGGTGAGAGGTGCCCCTCTCTTTACTCTGCGGCAGTTGTTACACCCTGTAGATATTCCGATGGACCAGGTGCGTGAGGATGCGGAGGACAAAGGGCAGAGTGGGCAGTGCTCTGTAACTTTCGCGAGTTGACCTCGGAGCCTCGCCACGTGTCTCCAGGAGAAGGCGGGAAGTCATACATACGCTCATAGGACTCATTTACAAGAGAATAGAGACTTCGGGCTGCCTGCCGTCAGGGATTAAGCCCAGTTTGTTGAAAGACGACACACGACGATATATCTTCATTAAGTGAGACAAATGGGACTTGAAGAGCGGCGCCTCCAGTCGGTGAACCCCCTTTTCCGTTCGTTTGGAATCGAGCGGATGGTAATAGTTATTGCCACTTAAACTTCTTGAGTGCCTAGCCATGCCTGAAGTGCTGCTCAGCCTGAGGGAGCTCTCGGTCCTTCTGAAAGTTCGAAATTTCTGCCGATTTTAACAAAGTTCAATATATTTCAACTTACTTAATGTTTTTTGTTAAGACCACTGAAACAAGTGAGAAACGAATTCTTTCATTGATAAAAATTCATCCTACTTGAAAAATGAGAACCTGACTGAGCCTTTTTCTTATCCTATTTCTCTTTAGCTTTCTTTTTTGAAAAAATAATGGTTAGATAAAAGTAGAAGTTTTGAGAGCAGTCGTTAGAATTGACACTTATTTTGTCAGTTTAATGCTAAAATTACTTTGTTTCATTGTAACTTGTGTTACATATGACGACGATATAGTAACTCATTGGCACCCCAAGATATACCAGAGAAAGATAACTTTTCGATGCGGGAGAAGAATGAGTTATTAAACAATAATATTTGTAAATATAATACACATCGAATAAATTTTATCTTGAAAACAGCAAAGTTACACAACATGTAAGTCAGTATTATTTTCTATTGAAGAAGAAGAAGAAGAAGAAGAAGAAGAAGATGATGATGATACAAAATATTGCCCCAATAAAATAAATTGAATCTAAGATTTAATACCACATTGCATAGGCACAAATATTTGATAAAACCTTCCTGCCCTAAATGACAATTAAGTTTTATTCATTGGATTGCAAACACCAATATAATAGCATACATTTTACTACATTACAAACGTTTAAAATGTATGGTACCTGGGACGCAGGGTTTACCCTTGGACCAGCCTGCGTGGTTAACAAATTTTAAGAGATGGCCGAAAATAAGCAATTATTAGCTGGTGAACCATCCTGACGTGCCCAGGTAAATAGATTAAGGAAATGGGGAAGGTATCAGGCAAGAATGAAATGCGTGCAAAAACGGCATATTTTTCATTTGGAAGTGTGACTCCTCTTTTTTCCGCAATAGTGTACTTCGGAAACAGGAAGGTATTTCGAGCCTTACATCTGCGAAACAACGTCATGTATACGCAAATTGTTTTGTGTAATTGTAAAGAAAGAACTACTTTGTTATGTTATAAACAAGAATGCACATTGTCCGAGTATAAGTTATTATGTCACGGATGCAAATGTAGTGACACGCTTATAGTGTGTGTGGGGAGGAGTAAATCATTAAAATGAATGACTCCTGCAGTGAGCACTCTGGTCAGTTTGAAAATGATTGATGCTCGTGGAGATTTGAGAGTGCTTCTGCATATCGTGCAATGTTGACGTTGTTTCCACAAGCTAGAAACTCAATAAACAGCTCCTTTTGCTTGCTTTCATTTCAATGTAATTCTACTTTTGTTTCACTCTTAGTGTAAGACTAAATGTTATTAGTCATGAAATAAATTGAAACTTTGGGTTTGTATATATATATCGGCTTTGAAAAGGCACTCGACAAAGTGATATCTCCAAATTGTGGAACATTTAAAGTAAAGGATGTACTTTTCAGTTCATAAAAGTTGTTCAAAGTTTATATGAAGTACTAAAAGATTAAAGGAAATGGAGTCGGAGAATATACTGTACATATAAATGAAAGGGTTGAATAATTGTCCCCATTATCGCGCGATGTATTTAATATACCTACTAGATGACCCATATATATGAATATGATTGTCAAGTAACGACGAAGATTAATATCAGGTAATGCAAATAAACACAAAGATTATGAATATGCAATATGAACCTTAAATGCTTCGTTTTTCTTCTGCATGGCATGATCCATCAATGCGTCATTCAGATCAATACATTCCTGAAGACGAAGAGCAACTTAACACATCTCTGAAATTCTTCTGTGATATTTCATCCACATTGTGGATGCGAAGTTAAAATACTTTGTCTTTAAGATGACTCCATGAAGGGGCAAATCGGGAAATCGGGTTGGCCATCCACAGATCCGCATCGGCCGATCTAGCGTTGTGGAAATATTTCGTCCAACCATGTCGCACTGGTACGGCGGATATGTCCCTTCATGCTGTCATCACAGCCGGTCATGCAAGCAGTAAAGGACACTCACTACCGGTGAAAAAGAATAATCCGACCAAACCACAGCCCCATATCACGACACCATCATGAATGTTGGGGTTTCTTGCAGCCAGTACACGCAATGGTGCTAGTCCCTATGAAATGACGTCATCTGTCCAAATGCCGTGGATGCTCCTATTCGGATCGTCCGGATCGATGATGTGCTTTAACTGCAGGTTCTTCATTATTCTCTGCAGTATTGTACGAGAAATGTTCTCTGGACAAAAGCCACTTTGTTTTTAACTTGTCAGGGTACTTAATGAGCTGAGTTAGCATTATTTCGCATACTTCGGGGGTTACCTGCTATTTTCGCTTACACGACACTGCCAGAGCTGTCGAATTTGATGTTTATTCTTGCAATTGTTAGCACAGTGTCTCCAAACTAATCTGTAATCCTACGTATCGGAATATAACGTACAACGTACGCATTGTTCTAGCAATTAATGATCACAGTACATGCCCCCCCCCCCGGTGCAGCTCATTATCACAGTAGTGCCACCTCCAATCTTCTCTAGTTTAACTGCTACGGCTGTGAAATATTATATACACACATATGGCCATCATGTATATTTGAATGATGTCATAGAACATTTGCAGAACTTTTTATATAATGATATTTAAAAATATTGTATATAACAGTAACATATTGTCTGTTCTGTTGTATCGTATTTTTTTTTTTTTTTTGACTGAGTATTGTTTAACGCCCGATTTTATTACTGAGGCACCACAGCCATGAGATGAAATACATTCTGAAAGATTTTTTTTTCTTACGTAAGGAAACGTTCCAGGCCTAAGTTTAGGGTACCTCCCCGGCATTTGCCACTTATGAGAACTGAGGAGAACCTGAATAAAACAACAGTCAGAAGGCGGTCCTGGCGTATTTCCAACCTCAAACCTCCTGCGCATGAACGACCTGGGCCACCCGTGGCGGTACCTGGAAGGTGACAAACCGAAAGCACCCGTTTATAAATAGACGTTTACGAAGGATAATGCATATGAATTATATCAAAAGTGGACCTGTGGACTGTAACATAGCAATAATCCATTGGGAAAGCAAATGGAAATGGACACCAATGGACACGGAAATTGGAAGGAGCTGTGGAAAGACAGGCTTTAGATTGTAGCAGAAGACCAGGACGACCAAAACTTCGTAGAGAAGGACCATCATCAAGGAAGTAGAATCCATGGGGAAATTCTGGGCAGAAATGAAACAGTGGCAAGAATAGATTCCGCTGAGCAGTGTTCACCTCTGCCCCTTTACTCCATTGGGAGATACAGGAATTAAATGTATGAATAGAAGCTTGACTGGTCGTTTTAGATAAAGATTTTAGTATTTAGTATTTATTTATTTAGTATTTACGTAAATGTACGACACGGAACCCACAACTTTACTTCCCTTCCGAAGGAAGCCATACTTACTCCCGAAAAAATCCATCGGTTCTGGCCGGATTTGAACCAGCGATCTTGGGTTTAGAAGGCAAGTATGAATACCACTACACCACCAGGACCGACTAGTTGTAGAGAGAGAAGAGCTTGGAATGAATTGTTAAGAGGTGGAGGAGGATATTTCGGTACTTCAGTTCTCTGAGAATTAGGAATGAGGTGAGGTAGACCCCAGGCGGCCAGGATCCAAGAAGCTTGGGACCGCTCCCATATCAGACGCAGGGGCAGAAACCTTTCAAAAGTGCAAGCCACCTTTACACCAGCCCACTTCGCTTAACACTTTTGACCCTCTAACAGATTAAAATAAAATGGGAGTGAGGACATTTTATGGAAAGGAAATATCCATCTCGGCTTTCGTTTAAGCGAACGGAAAACCACGGAGGGGGGAGGAGGGAGTCCGTCACTAAGGAAAAGCACTGAGCTGAATAACTTGAAATAAAAATGAATATAAAATCAAATTAGGCCTTATTAATTAATTAAATATGTTTTGACATTACTAATGACGGGAACAAAATTAGAATTTTTTCAATGCATATCGCAAAAGAAAAACGACATTTTTAGAATTACTATTATTATAATTTAGATCAAACTATAAAAATTAAAGGTATACTATTAAGTAAATATACTGATATACAAAGCTATACTGTGTGGGTTTTTTTTAAATATTTTAATGTAACCATATTTATGAATTGAGCCCTTGATATCATCTTTACACTCACAAAAAAAAAAAAAAAAATAGAGAAAAGTAACAAAAATTTTTCTGTTAACATTGGTATTTAAGATGTTCATATGTTTCGATAAAACATAAATATGTCACTATTTAAAACAATGTACTAAGCATATATACACAATCAATAATGATAATTCGCTAGGTTCTCTATGGTTGGCCCCAATGGTTTTGAATGAACCGAAGCCATAATGATAATGGTAATGAATTAAACGGTTTACGCTTTATTTTCTCTCTTCTCCAGTCACTTTAAAGTTATTGCATAATATGACTATGTCGACAGGGTCTGCATAAAGGTGACAAAGCTTATCTAAAAACAAGTGTTTCTTTTTACAGCGCTTACTGTACTATTATGTTTGCAGTAGATAGCTGCCTGTTCTATTATTGCATCAAGTCGAAGCTAATGATATGGGTTATGTTTTGTTCTGAGCTTTATAGTACGACAACCCAGTTATGGAGGCGGCCTACAAGAACCATTCCATTACGCATCATGGCGAGATCTCGCCTCGAGGGTACGAAACCTGTTCGCATGTATCACGATTTAAACAATAGTCTACATGGAAAAGCCATAACCAAAAACAGATGTTTCCAAGGACTCATTTTAAAGAGGGAGCCAGCTTTTTTGCATCTCGCAAGAATTGCGCTCGCCTTGTAAGGTGCGCTGCAAGAAGAATCTAAAGAACTTGGGTGTGCAAGAAGATGGAGGAGGAATGTGTCTTAATGGAATGACAGGACCACCTGGCACATTCTCCTGCCGGTCAAACCGCCTGAGCAACAGGTGGCTTAGTTGGCGGCCCTTCTTGCATTTTTGCAGAGACTTATTTAGTAAATACCGCCGGTGAACGGCAGAACTCAAAGAATTTTTACTTTTTTACTGTAGCTGTTATGACGAATTCATTTTTGAAACAGAAAACACTATACCCTCGTAGGAACCTTTTGCCTTTAGCTAGAAACTCCTCATTTATATCATTCGGATTTTTAATAAGTCGAGTTTAAGTGAGCTCTGCGCTGGGGACTGTACACTGCGAAATAAACAATTCAATTCAGAGTAACCCAATGAAATATGACGGTTTTCAGAACCTTCTTGTGGGACCTCGTAAGGAATTAAATAAAAACACCTTTTCAAGTAACAAATAGCACAAGTCAATATATTTATATGAACTTTTTTTTTAAAAAAAAATCACACTTTGTGAGCTCCATAACAACGAACACATTCGTGTAATCGGCTCTGGGAGTTCATCTATAGCTCGCTGCAATAAAATGTGATCAATGCCCCTAATTTTACGAGATATGTTTTCTTTGAGCTACATGATGGTCCATGGCCTGTTGCAGTACACATTACTTTTCACGTATTCCCATAAAAGTAATCTACTACCGTCAGATCTGGAGATTGCGCTGGCCGACACCATAAGCAAATGGAGCAATTATGCATCCTGGAAAAGGATCCGCAAGTATTCATTGTTTCACGAGCGGTGTGAGTTGTGGCGCCATCCTGCTGGAACCCAAACTCGGTTTCATTATCATCCATCTGAAATTACAGTGTTGCCAACATTTCTGTATATCGCTGTGCGTTGACGGTCACATTACGGTCTCCTTCTTCAAAAAAGCTTGGACTAATGATTCCAACGGCAGAGATGACACATCACACTGTACTTTCTGTGAATGCCTTGCTTGTTCAGCTTTCCAATAATGAAAGTTCTCTTTATTTACGAACCCAAACAGATGGAAATAAGCTTCGTTTGACATAATCAATTTGTTCAGAATCTGAATCACCATGTAACATTGTAAAGAATTACCTACAAAATACCAATCTAGCAGGCTTACATTAAGTCGATACACAATTTATATGGATGGAATATTAGGTCATTGTGAAGGAAACGGCTAACGCTTGTTCGCGGCAGATTCAAAGCAATTAAATGACGCCTGGCTGAGCTGGTTGGAATTGTAACCACTGCTTCTCTTACCCTTGCAACATTTTCAGATGTACGTACTCTGCTCACTCTACCAACGAACTTGTTGTATATCCTGCCAGTGGGATTGAATTTACTCACCTATTTAGATTGGTGTTATGCATTGGAATATTTCCATAACGTGAGACATTAAATTCTACCTTAAATTTTTCTGAACACAGGAATTTGAATAAGTCTTGTAACAGCGAATACATACTTTTCAACTGTCCAATTATCGATATTATTGTTTACTAAATGGACGGAATAAGTTGCATGTTTGGAAAGTTACATAGCAACTAACATGGTAACTATAACGCAAAATCGCTAGGAAAAAAAAAAAACATCATATTTTGTTGCATCACTTGTGATTTTTCAAAAGTTAGTTCAAATCCATAAATTGCATTGTGGTACTTGTACCCTGAAAAGTTATTTTTATTTACGTCCATAGGAGTGCTTACAAGAAAGTTGTGAAAACCGTCATATTCCATGGGGTTACACTGTACATGTATATACAATGCAGTACAAAAATATTTCGATAAATTACACATACTAAGTTTGTAAATACATAATTAATATAAATATTTTACATTGCTACCATAAATTACTCAATATTGAGATATAATAACCGTTCTAGTTAAAAAAAATATACGAACTTTCAAAATTCTGCACCAAAGAAGTGTCGTAACAAAAAGCGGCTGTTAGCGCTGAACAGCCCTGGTCTCGATGAAACGTTTGCCGTGTAGTGCTATATTATTTCCATTGTTTGCCACTCGACTTACTTTGCAACAATGCTGTATCGAGATTTAAGAGATGATGAAGGAAGCCTGTGGAGATAATTGTTTAAGCCATATTCGATGCTATGCGCTTTAAGAGTGATAGGGAGTTTATAGTCATGACTTGCCTCCTGGACGACGCTCATGCGGCCAGAAGTAATGAAATCATCCATGAAAATCTATTCCTGGCTGTGTGAGGAATTGCCAAAGAGTGTAACATTTCTATGGGATGTGTCTGACAAAAAAGCTTGATATGCGTCCTATTGCACCAGAGTTTGTCCCTTAGCTGTTGACACAAGAACAGAAAGATAACTATCAGGAGTTTTCGGGAACCATTAATGAGGGTGCAACTTTTATGAATATAAAAATCATTGGAGATGAAATTTTGGTCTATGGTTACGACGTTGAGACAAAAGTAGGAAAATCTTCACCAACACCCAAACTCATCAGGTCAGGTGCTGTTGGCGGTTTTATTTGACGCTTATTTCGAATTTCTGCTGGAGGGCCAAACTGTGTATTGGCAAGATTTCTCGGACATCACCAAGAAAACTTTAGAAGGAAGAGTCCTGGACTGTAGAGAGAGAGAGAGAGAGAGAGAGAGAGAGAGAGAAAGAGATTTCATTGATTCTGCAGCACTATAAAACACTAGTGCATTTCTTGTTTCCGATTTTTGTGGGAGGGAATATATATATAAAACACAAGGAGGCTGCTCCTCTCCACCCTCTGTACTCTCCTGACTTATAACCTGAGAACGTTATTCATTACCAAAGTTTAAGTTCAATTAATCGGTTCGGAATTTACATTCCAACTACAGTGCAGGGAATTTTGTGTCGTTATTCAACTTTCCTTGTGCCTTGTCTCTTCTTAAACTTATCTCTCAACCGCTGTTCGATTGTGTTCTGCCTATATCTGAGGCAGGATATGAATGTGGGATCTTTTGTGATAGATGCAATTTTTGGAAGCAAATGTTTTGAAGAACCCTATAGTGACATGCTATTCTGGCAAGATCACGACCAGATCTTCAAAACACCCAAGCAGCATCTTCGCGAAGAGGTAAGTCCAGGGCAATAAACCCCTCTCTCCAGTATCGGGGTTCAATTGTCTGCCACTGTCTCAAGAACAGGTGAGAGGTGACGCTGTGCGCTTCTGGTTGATACCAGAGTATAAAATAGGATGAAGAGGGAAGCAAAAGAATTGAAAAAAATTGGTGAAATGAAAGGTAGAAAGGATGAACCCGAGAAAAAGCTCTACATTTCTATCGCAAATACCACTCTACAATCTTGGTACTTTAGCGCTGTAGTCACTGAGCTGTAGTAAACTTCCTGTACTCTTCTACTGAAACGTTTTCATGTAACTTTTAATAATCTCAACATTTATGACATTTGCAACAGCATTTGCAGCTCCTCTTGGTGTATGCCATTGTGCAGTCTGCATTGGTTTAAGCAATCATAAAATGACAGTTCTTGTCAGATCCATTAACGTTATCATATTTGTTTCATCTTAATGCTGCAAGCGGAGGCAGACCAAACTCCGTTACTGATCAAGATTAGACAGTGAAAGCTGTAACGTTATCTATTGGACATTCAGAGATAGTTGTATTCATATTCTGTATTGGGTTTAGGAAATAATCCATACTTAAATGTGGAGGTTTCAGCAATTAGAGGGAACTTTAAAACTCATATTTTCTACAATCTTAAAAATCCTAGCACGGTTTATTATACAATAAATGGGTTTGTGTGCATCACCATGACAACTGCTCGTTTGTTATTGTTGTGGTTAATTTACAGATTTTCAAACAAGTAAAAGTGTTTTTATTAATTTCTGTTTGTGGAAAGAAATGGCATTACCTTTGCAAAGTCGTATCGGGCTTATTCAATGTTACGTTTGTGGACACGTTTTCAGCAGATTTTCTTCTATTTTGTGCCCCAACATTTTAAATGCTAGCCCGTGCAATTTGAGTAATTTTCAGAGATCGCCAAATGTTAAAGCAGAAAATAATTAATTATAGGTCTAGCTGAAGGAAATAGAGTTCTTGAGAAAACTTAAGACAACTGGTCATTGGAAGGAACCCATCACATGCATTCTGGCAGGTATTTAAGTACAAGAACTCAGAACTACTGTATTGAAGAGAGACTGTTAGTTGTACAAGTTGGTGGACATACAAAACACCTAGGATGAAGTGATGTTGAAAAAAAATCCATTTCTTGTATAATAAACTAGTGCCAGAATTTGTCAGATTATATGGAAAAATTAAAATATATGAGCAATTAGAGTTATATCTCATTTTTGAACGACCCTGTATAATGAAGCATTTTATGTTAAAGTTAACAAAAAGTTACTAAACAATTTAAAAACAAACATTGCGGCTACTAACTGAAATTAAATTAAAAATTAAAAAATGAAACTTATTATAGGCATGCTTGTAAGCTTAAAAAAAAAAAAAAAAAAAAAAAAAAAAAAAACGAGAATTATAACATGACCGCTGAAGTACTCTACACTTGTTAGTCATCGCATATGTACAGGTTTTAATTCACACTTCTTTTGTGTCTGTACTTATTCACCACATGCACGGAATGTATAACTGCACAGTTAATAAATATTTCTTAATTTGAACCAACTTTCTTTGTACGTGGTACATTAATGCAGTACGAAAGCTCTAAATGGCCAAAAGTGATTGTCTCGCTCAATTGAGTATGGTGGGTTTCCATGTTTATAGCGGTGTTCATTGCTGCCGACGCATTAAATGAATCATTTTACATACCGAGGATGCCAAAAATATGTACACACTTTCAAGTAGATATCTATTTAATATATTTCAAAGTTGGACGGAAAAACACCGCAATGTGTAGTATGATGTTCTGTAAACAGATGTGATTCACATACATTATGATAGCTTTGCTACGTAAATCAACAATGGTAAATCAATGAACAAATGAAGCCAAGATTATCGTTATGAGGTTCTGTAAACAAATGTAAAAGTCAACTGATGATTAGTGCTCATCATTTTCTGTTTGTGTGAATTCAATTTTGCTGTGTTAACACAGTTTTTTCTTTGCTGGAGGAATACATACCTTTTTGGCACCCTCTGTATATATACATATATACATACATACATATATATGTATGTATACGATGTTCATAGTTATGTCGTCCATGAGTTTCAACTGGAAGCGCTGAAAACTTCCAAACTTCCTTGGAATGACAAGCTTCATCCTCCGCTTACAACTAGTTTTTTTTTATTTAATATTTTACATTGATGGAAAGTGGTTACTAAATCATCGATACTACCCAATTTCATTATCATCACGATAGTCACTGCATCTGCGGCGGGAATATTGTAATTATTTCTCTAAATAAAGAACTACCTTTTCTCTTTTGTGGCACACGATTGCACATTTACTGATGTTCTATTTCTTAGACTAACTAGATATAGAATATCAGAATAAATATTTTGATAGCATAAAGGCTTCCTTGTACAGCTATTTAACCTTGCGTCATCACATTCCTGTTAATGTTTTGTCGTGGCTCGTAAATACTTCTGCATCTGTGGTACTTTTCTTAAACGCCTATGAACATGTAGAGTATAAATAATAATGGAATTGTTGACAACTCTATTGTGTTTGTTACATACCAAAACGTACTATATCAGACAACTGATCCAAGAAAGAAAGTGCACATTTATACAGCTGTGGAAGCAGTTCTGCCAAGTCATCAGATCAATTCACACATGCCTGTTTCCTTCTCATGAGTGTAAGGCAGTGGGGAAGGAATGTTGCATTGCTTTTGTCTGCAAAAGTCTCAGGTGTGAAACACTTCAGGCAAAACATCCATTCATCAGTTACGGCTCTAGCTGCAAGTCATCGTTCTGTTGCAAATGCTGACATCATTACATCGCTTCTTACACTTAATATGTACCATAGTAATACCTACGTGTTCTAACAGTGATGCAAATTTTCTGTTATTTTTTTGCCATTCGCAAAAGCGCGCTTTAGTTCATTTAACAAGCGGGGTAGCTCAGGCGGTAACGCTTGGAACTCACATTCGGAAGGTTCAGGTTGAAATCCTTTGGAGCCAGTCCCCCTGATTTTTGCATATATCAATGTGATATATATCAGTGCAGTGTTGAGAATTTTGACAGGTAGTGTTTACAGAATTATCCATGTTCATTTGCATATGACACGGGTTTGTGCCAGAACAAAAGACTGTCGTGACGTGCTGCATTTGTTTGCTAATGGATGCGATGTTTTCCTTGAATAAGACATCATCGATGAGAGTCAGGGCTTAACCTTTATGAGCCATAGGGAAAGAAGCCAATACTGTGTAACTATCATGTCTAACACCAAAAAAGCAAAATTGTTTCATCTGCTGGCAAGGTTATGTTATTACCTTTGGCTGTCCCCATCAGGACCTCACTCACAACAGTTACGGGAGAGTACCTCAAGTCAGTTCTGAAGGCTTATGTTGGCAAATACTGTGGTGGGATATTTGACTATGTATGACCTACGCTCTGTGCCACAACCCTAACTACAGCCGCTGATCTGGCTCATTGTGAGTCCTCACATTGAAAATAAAAACTACGTGATCATCAATTATATTCAGACTCTAATGCAATGGTAAAAGGAGCTAAGGCGATTTTCAAGGTTCTTGCTAAGAATGGTAAACGCCATGTGTCTGAGGAGTGGCAGACATTTTATAATAAATATATATAGATGGGAGGTGAGTACTTTGAAAAAACTCATGTGGAGATTGAGCCAAAGTTATAAACAGTGGGTAAAATATTCAGTCTGTATTTCTTGAGCACCTCTCATACTTTCCCATGAAAGAGTAGTGTGTATTAAATACTTGCCAATGTTGAACTTTTTCATGATAAATTTTATAAATTGAGAAAACACTAATTACAGACACTCATTTGTATATCTTACTCCGCTAATAAGTTCAAATATAACGTTGTTCTCTTTTATAATAGTTAAAATTAATGCGAAGTGATGCCAAAGCTAATTTTACGAACGCAAATAATTCACATAAAGAGGAGAATTTATGTCAAAAGGCTGGAGCTATGACTATTTGTGTTTATCTATTAATTATAAGTATGGCTTCCTTCGAAAAGGAAGTAAAGCCGTGGGTCCCCTGTCGTAGATTTACGGCATTAAAAGAATCTCGAGCCTGAAAGAAGGCAAAACTTAACGATCGTTTCACGCCCTGGTTTCAATGGGACGCTGAGGACTTGAGATGTTAAAAGAGTGTCCATAAATGAACCAAATAAATAATCAGAGTGTACTAATTTCGATGCATTTTTTCACGTCAATGCCAAAATAAACCCGCGGCTCGGTTTCTCGCACATAAATGTTAACAGCTTTGTTAAACAAGGTTACAAACGTTATATGCAGATGTTTTGAGATCTGAACCTGGTTTTGGGAAACGTTTTATGAACCGATGAAGCTCCATTTAATCTGAACGGTTGTTTGAACCAGATATTTATCTTTAGTAAAATAATAACTGGGGACTACTTACTTTGCTGTGATTGTTTGGAGTAGTATTTGGAGCAGAGGAGTTGCAAGATTGTTCTTATTTTTGGAAGGAACGTCTATCATCGGAGGATATTTTGAGCTATTACAGGAGATGGTACTCTAAAACTTAAAAACAACCCTCGTTTCGCCGAGATCCATTAATATGGTGACAGGATGGAACACCGCCTCATTATGGTTAACCGCCTCTTATGAGTAACTTCTAAAAAGCAATTCCATGAATGTTCAGACGTCGTGTCACAATCCAATGGGCAATCAGGTCATGCCACTTGCTTAAGGGTGTCGTGAAAGATGAAGTTTTGCTCACGCACCACTTGTACTGAAGCTGTTTTAATGCTTGGTTATGAATCGTGAGCTATATTTGAGCTGTAAATCGATGCTAAACGATGTTTGTGTATCGTGTTGTTCTTGGTTCATTTTTTGAAGGAAAAAAAAACGATTTTTATCTCTCGCTGCATTATTTTTTACTAAATTTTAGTTCTGTGTTTTAAAATAACTGACGAAATTATAAGTTTCACAGACGTTTTCATATTTGTACGTTAAAGTGCTTTGTGTATCTTCAAGAGACATTCTTATTATGGCGGTAGAAGATATAAATAAACAAATATAATGTGTTTTTAAACTTTTTCTGTACATATGCTTTTTAGCTTCGATTTTCATAATTTGGTTGCATTATTTTCGCCTTAAAAGTGGTATAATTAGCCCAAATCAAGTGTTTTGTTTGGATGCTAATGGGAGAATTAAAGAGTGCATTTAAAAAATCGGGTTGCTCGTGTTCAAACTCTCCGCTGTCAAATTGCTACTCAAGCACACTCTGTAAGGATTTGAGAAGTTACATTGTTTCTAACACAAGCGCTCCGTTTAAGGCAAGTAATTCCCTGCTATTTATTTAGACATGTGCAAGAAGCGGCTTCCTTTCTCAAGCCTTGCTCGTGTAGAGAGAATTCCGCAGTGCCCAAGACACAGCAGAGCGCACCTGAAAGAGATTGATTTATTGGCTTGTATTATGCATCCGAACAGTAGGACCACTTGTCAGAACAGCCTTCCAATTGTCAATCAACCGATGGCTAAAGCTTAAATGGAAAGCTATGAATTCTTGTAAGGAATGAGTCAGGTATTTTTTTCCGATCGCCCACCTCGTTCCTTATGATTTTCGTTTGTCTATCGTAGTCTTTTGTTTTGTCGGTGATGCTGCTGTCCGGCACGTACCAAAACCCAATTTGGTAGAAGTGGTTTCATCCTTTCAAGGATGATTACAATGACTTAATGGAGAATAAATGGTTCTCTTTGCAATACCATGCAGGGCAGTCTCTTTATGGTTCGAGTTTCTTGAAATTGCTGCTGAATCTCAATCAAATGCTTACTTTGTAGAACAGAAGTGAGTTTCAGAGCTGAATTACAATTGCTTGTTTAAAAATTCTCCAGGAGTATGACTTTTTTTTTGAAGTATTGATAAAAACGTAAGTTTAAAATATCGTTTTGGAAACTACTGATTTTATTCTGAGCTTGGTTTCCGTTGAGGGTCATACATTTAGTTCAGCAAGTGTCAACGTTTTTGTTGAACAAAATATACTTTGTCAAGTCTGCAAAATGCTGATTGACGGTGTCGATGACATTGTTTTGTGGAAGAATTCTTTCCACCGTGCTAATTATTAAGTTCAGGAATTGAAAGAAGTCGCTAGGGAATGAAATGCACGAGAAATACGGGCATATTGGTCATTGGGGTTGTCAATATTTGAGATGCATAATCGTCCCTTCTGAAGAACACTTTTTGTACTTCAATTCATCTTTCAAACAGTCCCAAGTATGCTTCATAATAGGCTCCTTTTATAGTTTCACTCTTTATCAAGTCGTCTATAAGAATTAGTCCTTGGGAATCTCTAATTATTTATCTTTCCAGCCGACAAAACTGCCTTCACCTTCACAATTCGTTCACTGATTTGACCACTGCTTCGATTCAAGTTATGTCTATAATCACGAATCGACGCAAAGTATTCTGGGATTGCGATTAAATATCACAAAAAATTAATCTGAAAAGCCCTTTTTCTTCCGTTTTCTCTCTACATACACAATCGCGACCCCTATCCACACACACACAACTTTTCCATACGCAATTATTCGTTCAGTTGACATGCTTGTGGTCTCAGCTATTTTCTGTTTCATTCGACAGTGTTTTACTGTTTTTTCAAGATATCTCTCAAAGGCACCTCGTTTGGGTACCCGGGACGTACGTGTGTGACCACGTTGAAGTTGCTCAATTACCCAGGAATAAATTATTTTCATCGCTGATGCAGAGTCTTAATGACTTTCACCTGTGCAGCCATCCATTTCTTTAAGTAAAAATGTTTAATCATTACGTACCTTTTACAAGCTTTTTTAAACAACATATATTTTTTCCATAATTTAATTATGTTGATATATAAACTCTTATAAATTAGTCAACGTGCTAGTGAAACTTAATGTTTATTACTATTGTTTCATAATGCTGCAGCAGTAACATAATTTGTAACGTTTAAGTGAAGAAGGTACATTGTGTATATTTTGGTTACTTTATAGTACTATTGTTTATTACAGTGCGTTAAATTTGTCTTTACATGAAGCTTTGAATAAGGCTGCTTGAAATGTTTATCATTTGCACTAGATATTATGAGAGTTATTTTGATTTATAGTTTATACTATTACATACTTCGTTTTATAAAATTACTATGTAAGAAATATATTTCTCCAAAGTTGTTCAAACATGAATTTCAGGCACTTTTTCTCAAATACTTACAAAAAAAAGAGTTTATTTTATTACTACTGCTTATATGAATAATTTGTATTAAAATTTGTTATACAAGTACACATTTAGCTCTGAAACTGACAAAGGAGGAAAAATACACTTTACTTTTTATAATAGTACATTTCAATATAGAAATGCCAATCAAGAACAATTGCAGTTCTTCAAGTTTAAAATTTTTTTCAGTGATATTGGTTCTTTATGCAAAGCTGAATAAGATACTTCATGACATTTTAATTTTTGGGGGCATTTTGATTCATGTTGCAATAAGATTAATAGGAAAATATGCGAGTATAATAATAATAATAATAATAATGATAATAATAATAATAATAATAACAACTCAAGACAAAACCTGATATATTTTATATCACTTTAAATCTCATGAGGATTATATTTTTTCCCATTTTTGTGTCATAAAATTTTCATTAATTTTTGGAGCTCCAAGCATATCTGTATATCATTAGGTATTTTTGGGTATATAAATCTAAATTTTAAGTAATGAATCTAGAGAAATGGCAATACCATTTTAATTATTTGATGATGTGTTTATGGCCTCTCTTTCATCTTGTTTTGGAATTTATTTTTATTTAATTTTTTCTTGTTTCCCTTGTTGTTGGATAATGGACTATTTTTCCAGTCCATGGAAGTAAACGCAATAGAAAACAAAATAGTTACTTGTGCCATCGCTTCACCCTTTTCCTCTGCGATTATATCACACTCAGTGACATAATTGTCTTTCAGTTTGAAACTGCTTTCTGTTTCATTATTTGTTACCCTGTTTCTATGTTTATGTTTCATTGTTCTGTCACAATACGTGATTCATTGCTCTCCTTCAAGCTTAATTTCGTGATCATGTTTGTATCCATGTCATTACAACATGTTCACCCTTTCGTTAACTCGATGATAAGTCTTATAGAAATTACTTACTGCTTTTTGTCGATTCATTGTTATAAGCAGATTAATAAATTGTTCCTTTTTAAATTTACTGCCGAATTATATAGTACGTCATACAGTTATATTTCTGAAATCTTGTACGGCTTGGGAACATCTAAATAATAAAAAATATGACATCACTTTAAATAAATACAGGGAATGATGGAACTGCGTTTAATGTACAGAAAAAGCTGCACAAGGAGATTAATTTTGAGTTTCATTGTAAACCACAGTGGGAGTACTTCCGGTCCCTGTACAAGGAAAGCCACTTCTGGCTAGACGCCACCAATATGAGAATGACTACAGAATTTATAACAGCCCACGCGCCTGCAGCACACTTTTATAAAGGCGATCTTTAAACATTTAAAAGCGGGATGATCGCTATCCCGTTGAATCTACATCGCGCTGCTGCGCAACTTTACGATCCAAGTGGCTTGTCTGCCTTTTATTGTTCCAATCTTTTGATGTTGACAGTGTGGTTGGCTGAGTCACAAAACAATACGTACTTGTTTTATTGTTTTCATAGCCGATAGTCAGCTGTGGTTCTTTTCGCCGCAGCTTAAACAACTGAATGAGGAGAAATCTTTCAGTGACCTGTGCTAAACAGTTGATAATCGCTGATTATACAATACGCTACTTTACATTAGCTTTGAAATAGCCTGAGACTCCATAACAGTGCATGGTATCGAGTGCCGCCTTGAATTTGCGTGTTAACTGCCTATTCCATTGTTCATTATGATATTGAGGGAGCATTAACGTGCCATACTAAGAAAGCCAATCGTCCGCTTTGAATTAAGTTCCCAAATCAGATGTTCAAACTACGTTTGCTTTCAACATATATATTAAAGTTTGTACTTTTCTCATATTATTATTAATGATTAAATACATCATAACGAATGCATTTTACTCCAAAACTATTTACTAAATTACATTAAAAAGAGGGTGGTTCATTATTATTTCTATTAATAATATTCTGAACGACATGAATATGTAATATATTATTAATAATATTATTTATCTAATTTTCCTATCCCACTCTGATTCCAATTTTTCCTTAAATAATACTTGTATGGAAAAAAATATTAATTTAAAAATTATTTAATGAAAGCAGTAAGTTGATTGCTGTTGCCAGGTTTAATTCAGTGTAGTGCATTGTCTGTTTAAATATGAATTTGTAGAAGACATGGTTGGAATAAGATAAAATGAAAAAGAAATAAGGAAATAGGAACACTACCTAAGCAACGAATTAATAAAGCATGTAGAGTTCGCGACCACTAATCTGTAGGCTTTTTCAGAGTTTTTCCTTGAGAAGGTAAATGACACATAGGGTTTAAGGTCCCAAGGACTCCAAGCTCATTTGACCCGTTATTAATTTATTTTATTCTCCTTACGGACTACAGACCTACACCTACAGAATTCACGTTCACAATTTATAGGTGTCGGGATATGAATAATGTAGTCAAAACGACAATAAGTTAACAGTGTAAAAATAAAGTGTAAAAATTGCTCATTTTCACCTCAGCTCAAAACTGGATGAATATACTCACTATTGCGATTTTACGGAAGAAATACACAAATACTTATTAAAGTGCTAACATGAATAGTACAACCAGTATTTGTACTGAAAGTTATATAGGATTTTTCAAAAGTAATATGTAGGTGGAACCTTTTAGAAAAAATACAAACACACTTCAAATCTTATTTCTTAAAGGGAGTTATTCTATAAATGCGAAATCTTTCCGTTAACATTGTGGCATGAACTATGACATCATCGAAAATGCTTTTTAATTAGAATATATAATTTTATCCTTCATTTTTATCTGTTCATTCACTTATTTTATTCAGAATCTTCGTTTACTTTTTACAGAAGCGTATTTACTAATTTTTAGGATAAATTTAAAAAGCGTAAGCTACTCTGGTAAAAACATTGCTGTCATAGTAAGACACACTTCTGTATAAAACAAGTGAAGGCGTAGAGTGATAAAAACGAGGGCACTGTATCAGACATGTGGTTGAAAAATATTTTTAAGAAATATGATTTGATATATCTTTACATTTTTTTTCTCCAATCTTCCACTTTCCTGTAAAACAAATGCTGAGTTACTTTTGAAAACCCCTATATTAGTAAAATGTTTATTTACATTGTTATTAGCAAAGTTTTTGCATTGATATTTAATAGATATGACTTTTACTTGATCCCACATCATGCTATAATAGCGAAACGTCTAAAGAAAAAGGTAGACTGCTTTACGAGCGAGGTTTTTACGACCGAGCCGTAGGCGAGGTTGAAATTTCGATTGGAGTATAGCAGTGACACTTTCTTAGCAGTTGTGTAATATATATTGTTTCACACTGGGTGGAAATTAAATTATTTTGGTTTATATATTGTAATACATAAGGAAGTAGGTAGACATACCGGTTCATTTCACCTACCATTCGACCATTCATTCAAGAGTTAAAGTAGCCTTGAACAAATCCTTGTTAGATTCCTAAACAAGTCTTAGGTAATTCTTCAAAAGCCACGTGTAAATTAAACCCCATTAGGGCAAAATGATATATACTTTTTTCATGAAAAAACAGCAAATCATGTTAAGTAAGTTAATAAGAATGTCATGTTAGCACATTGTTAAAGTTGGTAAGCGCTTATATAGCTTTACAGTAGAAGTGTTGTTCTGTTTTGGGGGGGGGGATTTAGGTTATGCTAAACAAAAGATTGTTTCGTTAATTTCTTCTTTGTGTATTGATTTAAAAAAATGTAAAATACCCAATTTTGACGTAGTATGTATTTTTGTATTTTTTATTGTGAAATGTTATTTTGTTACAACTTAAAATATTCCATTATTAGATTTCTCATGGTGTATGTTGAAGAATAGTGTGGAAAATAGCTATTGAAGCCTAACATTTCATTTTCCGCGCTGTTTTCGGTTTGGAAACAAGCGAATGTCGACATAGTTTGGAACAAAGGTATTCGTTAAATAAAATTGCAACGCTTGGGTATTAACAATGCACATGGAGCACGAGATAGTTCTTCAACTTTACATAAAATAGTTGTTAATAAACGCATGCAATTTTTAAAATGTCTGCCGCAGTTTTCAATGTGTAAACAATTTCCAGTGTTTTGCTTAAATACTCGCATAGTAACACACAATAAAATACTAAAACGCTGATATTAAGTCATGTACATGAAGATACATAATATAAAACATTTTTGTTACGTAGAATGTGAAAGTGGAAATAACATTGTATACAATTAAGTTGACCAATCCCGAACGCTATTGCAAACTTGTCATCCACTGATAACTATACAGGGTGATTATAAAGTCTCGGTCTATTTTTTGAAAACAGATATTAAATTCAAAACAATACAGTGAATGTAAGCCCTGACACACAGTAGCATATAATCCTATAAGTTATATCCCTGCACTTCCATACACAACTTTCAGCGACGCACCGCTTTACGAAACACCTTTTCTAGTATTGCAAATGTGATGTTGAGCACCGCACGCCTGATACGCTCCTTTAAATGATCAATGGAATTGTATACTTGTAACTTTACGTATTCCCGTGCAAAAAATTCAAGAGGCGTCAGATGAGGAGGATGTGATGTTGTGAGGTCCTACCAGTCTACCTGCATGAACATATGCCTTCCAGATACTCATGAACGACCGGCGCGGAATGAGGGGGTGCTCCATCCTGTTGGAAAACCAGTTTCGAAGATGCCATTCTGCTGAATTGTGGTTGAGAGCTGCAGCATTTACAGATATGAAATACCTGTCACTGTGGGTTCTGCGAAGAAGAATAGTCCATATACCTTAGACTTTGTGATCACCAACCACGTATTGACTTTTGGGGAGTTTCGTTTTGACTCATCTGCCCATGCTCTACAATTGTGTAGACTATCATGACACATGTGCGGAAGGTGGATTCACCTTCAGAGCACCTTTTGTAACAAATTGTCCTCTTCGAGTGCCAGTAACAGGTCTGCACACATTGCTTCGTCCTCCCTTTCCAGTTTATGTCGAGTTTGGAGGTGGCAAGACCGTTTTTTCAAAGTGTAATGGAGAATTTTGCACAATGTTGGTTGTGGTTCACCTAACTCTCCACTTGGTCTCTTGGTGATGCTTTTGAACTTCTGCTAATTGCATCCTCTACCTGTTGCTCAGTTTCAGCTGGCACACTGAACCTATCGGAATGTTTCAAACTGGTCTTGAATTTCTGAACCAGTCGTCTGATATTTGCTCTGACGGAAGAGAGTTTATGGGGTTTTTGTTAGAGTTCGCTTGAATCTCCTGGTAAATAAATCCCGTGGAACGCCACACTATTATTTCTTCAGATGATCTTTCTGATCAAGTATAAAAGAAACACAAAATCAGCCGTTTTTTCAAAAATGGATCGAAACTTCATAACCACTCTGTACTTATATTTCTTATAAGGTTGGATTGGATTATTTGTGCTTAGGAAGATACTTCAACACTTTAGCTTTGCTTACGACGAAGCATTTGTGTCTATACTCCTAATGGTGGCACCCCTGGTAGGAAGGAATGAGGTGAGGCAGACCCAGGCGGACAGGATCCATGGGAAACAAGGCGAGAAGTAGACAGTATTCTTAATATGTTTCCAGATAGAACACCAACACTGATGGAGCCCCCCCCCCCACCCCTCAAGGAGTTCAAGCTCCTCAGTAGGCCCCGATGCCGGGGTAGGAACCATTACAAAGCCCAAACCACCTCACATGGCGTCCGCACTTTGGTACCTGCAACAAAACCAAGAAAATTCGCGTAAAGGAAAGATCCATTCCAGCATTCGCCAAAAGGGCAAAACATGAAAAAAAAAATCTAAGATGAGTATGGTCGGCCCTAAGGAACCTCATGCCATCTTCCCGTATAGCACAATTAACGCAACGACTTTTCAATTGTTTCTTAATACTCTTATCAATATATAAGCCCTTTCAACTGTTAATAAACATTTTATTTACCTTGTAATAATGTTATTTTATTGATTGAATATTTAGATTACGCTCTCTAACATTAATTGTTAAATGGAATACTTTATTGTGTAACAAATGTAATATACAATTTTTCATATTTATATACAACTTTAACCTTAAATAGCTTCGTCAGCTTCTATTACAAATGTGTTTACTCTTTCCCTAGAAAGATCATTTTCTTTTCGTAACGCTATGAATTACTCTTCAAAAAAGCCGCCACTTTAGAAAAATGTTCCATATTTATATTATCTTTCAGACAAAGTGCTGATTTCAACATTCAGTATTTTGGCGATAATAGGTACGCTGGTAATAAATTTGATTTTTTCTGTAAATAAGACGTTAGAATCACATCTTTTTTTTTTTTTTTTTTTTTTTTCAAAATATTTACACCATTTACCGTATATCATTCTTTGAACGCAATATACTCTTTTCAGACTTAGCTGGTAGCATTTGTGTACAAATTTGCCGAATCTTAGCCGAAATGTATTCAGGAATATAACATAAAAAAACCCTAGGTCACAGTATATACAATAGGGACGGCTTGAGTATTTCGCGGGGTCAAATTTTAAGTGTACGTGTCACTAAATTGACTATTACTACCTGTATTCTCCTTCACAGGGCTCCACATAAATAGAAGAATGGCATAATTGAGTACAAACAGAGAGCATTTATTTCATTCCGTCTATTTTAAGAAAAAGGGCATAGTCTTTCTTGGCAATAGTTATAAACGGGCGTGCCGTCTTGTCTTAACCTCACTTGCAAAGGAGTCAAAGCACAATATCCTGCTCACACTATTCATTAAAAAGCTCTTCATCCCTCTCCAAAAACGTTTAATTAACATCAGCATGCGTATGCCATCGAAACCATAATAGTAATAATTTTGCAGTTGTAACCATCCTGAAATATTTGCTCTGGTTGGCGGAAGTTAATCATGTTCGCACTACCCAATCCCATGAGTTAAAGCCTGCGATACTTTTATGATTGCACAGATTACAGAAATAATATAAAATGTGATGCAGAATCGAACTGCTCTGAATAATTTTGATCAAATGACACTATAGTTCCAAGTTCGTACTTTTCATACTTACTGGAAAACATTAAAAGCACTGGAAGGTGCTCCATCGAGTAATAGTAATTGATGCTGATACTAAAACAAATTGCGTGATCCTTTCTTAGTTATTATTATTTTACGTTATGTTAAGCTGTTATTATGTCGTAAAACACTGTCAAGAAAATTAATATAGAAAAATTAACAATTCGAGGTTTGAATTTTGCTTTTGGATAATAGCTTATTTTGTATAGTAATTTTACAGAACACCGCTTATGTCTTTTTACGATATTCTTCTATCTTCCTCTACTTGCTTATCGACATTATTATCATATGGTAAAGCTGCTGTAAAGTACGCACATTGTAATATATGGTTTTCAGAAATCTGTCATTTACGGTAATTATAAAGCTAATCTACACTCTCCAGCTCCTTAACCTAATTTTTTATGCCAGAAATGTCATCATTCAAAAACATTTGTATACTTTATGAGCTGAACGAATTTATAAGAAATTTAAGTAATAAAATTGCTTAAAATGATTAACAGTCATTCAGAAACCACCAACAAACAAGTAAAACCGATAACCGGATTAAAAATAAAAGATTAACCCATCATAATTAATGTGGTGTTCTACAGCATTATATTTTATTTCAATGTCAACTATGGGAATTTCATGTTTATTATGACAAGAAAATGTGCATTTTATTAAGGTTAAAGTTTTAATTAGCGAATCTGTAACTTCCATATTTATAGTTGATTGTTAAATCTAATTTAGCCCCAATAATAAAGTATCGTCTAATGGATTCATTGAGAAGTACAGTCAACTCGGACCCGGGTTTTAGGAATACGAAAAGCAAAGGTGCCGACATGGGCCGTCCCTACTGTGCTCCTAGATAAACAAACTGGTTTACATAGAAACAATAACAGTTGTTACGTCAAAGCATAGCAACGAATATGAGAATATTTTTATTTAATGCCATTTTCTTTCATTTTTACACATATTTTAAATAAATCTTATTATTTAGGTAACCTTTACTAAAATGCTATGTTTGCAAAAAGTACGGACTAATTCAAAAATCCAAATACGTCTGCTAATTAGTTTTCATTCTTGATACATAAATACTATTTTAGTATCTAATATGATATTATATGAAATATTGAATTGATTCTAATTCTTGATATTATTACTATCTACAGTAAAGAGCAGTGCACTATGAATATACCACTAGGGGCCGAGGTCGTTAAGGCGCGGATTCGTGAGCGGGAGGTCAGGGATTCGATTCCCACGAGGACCGTCCTCTCTGACTGAGGTTTTTTCCAGGATTTTTTTAGTCCTTATAAATGGCAAATGCCGGGAAGGTGCCCTAAACTTAGGTCTGGAACGGTTCCTTCCTTTAAACAAAAATTCATCCCCAATTTATCATTTCATGTATCATCAGTGTCGCTGCCTATGAAGCCTCAGTAGTTAAAACAGGTGTTAAACACTATTAAAAACTGTAAATTTTGAAATGATGAAGTGTGTTAAATTGTTTGTAATAATTTGCTCACAATTACAGAAACTTTTGTATCTTTGTATTTCATAAATACAGCAAGCGTTTTTCTTTATGAAGTAAGCTCAAAGACAGAGTATGATTTTTCACAGTATCATACGCTAATCCGTAAGTGTTAAGTGGGTTAAATTAACGTTGGCTTTTATACTTGGTTCATGTCGCTTCACATCACCCCATGTCGTATCGAGTGACGTAATTGATATTAATTGTTACCATTTTTAAAACAAACCTCCTTGTTGCACAGTAGATCGTGTTCTTGCTACTTAGTGTTAACGGTACCTATTATATATTTCGGCCAACATTTTCTCTTGGTATGAATTCAAGCCATAACGGTATATGAAATGTATGCTTCATAAAATAAGTGATGCGTGAGCGAATTGATCTACACGCTTCATTGATATCACGTGATTTGAACTGCGTTCCAACTGTCATTCACAATGTGTGAAGAGTCATTTTCACGCTTTATAAATTCACCCAACATGATTTTTCCCCCTCATACTATAAATGAAATTTATTTTCGCAAATTAGAGCTTTTTTGTTTTATTTTTTGTCGCTTTGATTACATTGGTCTTCTAGCGATGTCTGTAGATTGTGGGCTGGATACTATAGTTGAATTGCTATGAAATTAAATAACGATGGCCCAAACGAGCTCGGAAATCTTGCCGCCTTAAATTTATCTGAAATTCACCTTCTCAGGGTAAGAAAAAATTCGGGAAAAAAAAACGGACAGCTTGACCTGACCGGAATTGGAACCTGCGATCTCCAGGTTAATAGTCGCAAACGCTAGTACTGGAAGTCGACTTTTTTGTTAAAATCTATATTATATTTTAATAATTTCGCGTTATTTCGTTTTACATTTTTCTTCGCATTCAAAGGATAGCCGTTTAGTTTTTCAAAAGTTAAAGTTGAAGGCTTTTGGAATTGTTATTGTTTTAAGTAAGTCTTCACGAAAGGCAATTTTCCTGCACATAAATCAAATTATCAAACAAGAATAATGCCAAGTGATAAAACTAAGAAACAATTTCAGCATTCTATTTAATTAAAATCGGTTCAATTCCTATCAGAAAAATGTATCAGTCTGTTAACTAAGTTGCCACAGAATTCACAATATCTTCCTTCACATGGCGATGCAACTTTCAGGATATTTCTAAGTTGTCATAAAGCAGCAGTGACTGTGTAGCAAAATAAACAGAACTTGCGCAATATTTATCTTATTATATCGCATTGTAATATAACTAGTTTGACCTGGAAGTTCATTGCACACCTTAAGATTTTGGAAATAATGGAACAGATTTCTCCTATCTTGCAAAGGATATATATAGAACACCGTTAAGGATGATCTAAATCCTCTTTACCGAAAGCTGATATGCGCTGTGAACAAACACATACCTTCGCGTTGGGGTGAAATGGTGGAAAAGAGAAAAAGATAAGATACCGCATGATCAGTTTTGTCTTCCCCCGAAGTGTTTTGCCTATGGGCAAGCGGCGTACTCGTTAGCCGGCCAGCCGAATCTGTAGGTTAGCGGGGGGATAAAACAATAAAACAAAGGAACCATACAACAATACACAAACTAATTTAAGAGGCTCATTACTTAAAAATTATCAAAGCTCCCCCTCTTAATTCTCCACACATTTTTGGCATCTCTTGAGAAAATTATTCATCACTGGCAGTAGTTATTTTGATAATCCGAACAATTTCCTGAAGAATATTATCTTTGAGCTCTTGTAGATGTGCGGGTTCGTCTCGTACACAGAACTTTTTAATTTACCCCAGAGATAATAATTGCAGTATGTTAAATCTTGGAATCAAGGTGGCCCTTAAATCATACTAAATACTCTGTCTTGTAAAAGCACATTGTTAAGTGCTGTCATTGAATTATTCGCAGTTTCAACAGTTGCAGAGTCCTGTTGAAAAAATACATGATCACGCTCCCTTTGGATTAATTCTCCGAAAAAGGTGTTAGAATGATATTCACACTAGTAACAGAGTCAACTGTATGCTCGAAAGAAAACTGGTATTATTATTCTTTCACCACTGAGTTAACACATTATAATCCTACATAAAGACACACGGAGCTGTTGTAAGCCCACTAGACATAATGCACTTTTTGTATACTATCGAATTTAGAAACGAACAACGCAACGCACATCCGGGAATAGCTACGCTACGACTGCGACAGTCAGCAAGGTCAACAAGTGGGCAACCAGTTTTGCTAGAATATCACTTATCACACTGTATTATGGCTGGGCATAGAGTGGAGGAAGTATGGCTTAACATTGAAGTGAGCACCTCTCTGTTAGTCCCACAATGGCCAATGTATCTTACGCATAAACAATTAAAATGATTATAGCATGAAAAAAGTGGCCATTTATCGATAATTTTATTTATTAATAACCTAAATAACACACTGAACTGAACGGATATATTTTTGACATTGCATCTCAAGGTTTTTGTTAAACTGTTCTCCCCTACTTAGAATTAATATGATGTCGGCTGCAAACCTTTAGTTTAACTAGCCCTTCACCAATCCTGCAGTAAGTGAACGTTTCCGAATATAGTTTAATAGGGACCCATCAGCTAAGGGAAAATTTTACCTTGGTAAACAAATGCAGGCGTACGAAAGAGTTCAATATTTTTACGAGAAAATAAGTAGACCTAAACGACCTTGATATTGTTAATGCGAGAATTATATTTCTAAAGATTTTACGAGATCGTAGATTCACCCTAGAAAAGCATATCGTAAAGGAACTTGATATGAAAATAGCGTATGTTTGAAAAATGATACACGAATTAGGAACCTTTTCACACGTTATAAAAGAACACCAAGAACTGCGATAACGGGATAAACAGGCAATCATTTATTGTATATGTTCTCATTCATTAGTCAATATGTACAATGAATATTTCTCAATATTTCCGATGAGTGTCATTTTTCAAACGATAAGATTTCTTGGATTTCGAAAATCTTTTGAGTGTATGACAAGAGGCCATTATAGTGAAAATTAATCACAACTGTACCATTTCTGAATATATTTTATTAGTCTTTTTAGACGATGACGAAGGAATTCGAGTAAAAGTAACTCACCAAAGATTTTGTCAGTTAATTATCCGGTGATTCAAGATGAAGATGATATTCTCGAGGTGTTACTACACATGTTGCTAGGGAATCGCTACAGCTGTTTCGAGGTTACTTCGGTCAGCCAACGATCTTCAATAGAACAGAGTGTTCATTCCGTGCAAATTATTCTGAGTCGACACCTCATTATAAATTACAAGCTTAAACTTTGTTATGAGAAACGTTTAAGGTAAATGGCGAATTTCTGTCTCGTGTATATTGAAACTGAATCAGTACACAGTCGGATCATCTTAGTACATAACTGTAACATTAAAATCAAGAATTCGATTTATTAGTCTGTATTTTAAACTGCATTGTATAGAAATAATAAACTTATTGCTGTATACATATTTATAGATATGGCCCATACTTTCTTTTAACAGGAACAAATGAATACACATTTCATATATTAGCCAAATCTACAACTCGCTAGGATTATAGATTTTTTAATAATGCTTAACGTCCGTTTTTAATACTGAGGTACCATAGGCGGTGGACATTGATACATGAGGTGACATGATAAATTGGGAAAGGATATTTTTATAAGGGAGGAGGCGTTCCAGGCCTAAGTTTAGGGTACCTTCGCGGCATTTAGCATTTATGAGGACAGAAGAAAACCTGGAATAAACCTCAGTCAGGGAGGACAGTCCTGGTAGAAATCGATCCCCAGATCTCACGCTCACGAGTCCGCCCACCCTTGGCGGTGCGATTATAGCTTATGCTATACCCTGTCAGGCGTAACCAGTACCTATCAGGTAACACAATACATCAAACAAAACAATATTATCTCACTATTGCTCAAAATAGCACCGAATCAGCTACTTTGGTTCATAATTAATGGCTTTTACAGTTTACTTTAAGGATGTATCTGTAGTTACGCGGTTATTTTCAGAATCCAGCTATGACAGAGTCTGCAATGGAGAAGTCCTTCCCTCAAGCACATTTTCTCGCGGTTACGTGGTTTAACCGAAGGCTTCCGGTTTCTTGACATGACCTCTGCGAGGGTCACGTTCCTTTCACCTGCCTCGGTCGCTTAGTTTTTCTCGCCCTCAGGCAAAACAACGAAATTCCCGGCGATTCTTTGTTTTTTGGATTACGTTATGCAATTAATCTGTAGTTAATGTTGCTTATTTACATAATGAACTAAAATGCTCATTTAAAGTATGCAGAGAGCTTTGAAACACGTGAAAAACTGAGGGTTAACCTTTTTTCCTCTTGTGACTAGTATGAGGCACCTTTAAATAAACATTTTTAGCTTTGGTGACCTTCTATAATTGTAAGAATCTTATATAATATTATTTCACCTTGATATTGCCTTATTAGTACTGATGACCGTTTTCATTATGCAAATAAACATTAACAGATATAACAGAAAAGAAAAAAATAAATAAATAAAACTACATAAAAGTTTTAACTGAAATGACACTGCGTTACCGATTTTAAAAATGTAAAAATATTCGAGGGTTGTTTACGGAAGAATGATAACACTTTTTTGAGAACATCTTTTCTCATCCTCATACTTTTCACGATCTTTCTCAAAGTAACCTTCGTTGGATATTGTAACTGTATCCCAATGTTTCTGCCTCCCACGAAAGTGTTTTTTTTTTCAATTTGGGTAAAGGGGGAGGGGGAGTACACGGGCTAAATACGGACTATAGGGAGAGTGAGGGATACACTTTCCATTGCTTTTATTAAGATATTTGGCAACAACTTTTGCGATGTGCGGTCGTGCATTATCGTGGTGCAGTATTCAGCTTGTTACACGAAAATGTGGCCTTTTGCGTATGTTATGTGTATGGGGTAGAACATACTGCCAAACCATTCTTTTAAAATAAAAAAAAATAAATAAAAAAATTAGAGGACCATAATATTTCCAGCAGAAGCAACAAATTTTCTTTTTTTTTTTTTTGTTCCTTTTATTTGTTTTTGTTTTAGTGATGGCGGAGATTTCCACATACAGAGCTTTGCTGTTTGCTCTCAGGACCGAAATATTGTAGCCAAATTTTATCAGCAATACATGAAAGATACACCCGCAACATCATCTTCAACTCCATGCAAACCTGCACGCGAATCTCCTTTTGTTCGAAAATCAGTAGTCTTGGAACCCACCAAGCACAAACACATCTCACATGCTCCTTTTCTGTTACCAACGTGTGGGTGGCAGAATTTCTGAAAGTTTTCTAATGTTACTAACGATGAAAGCAGCAGAGTTTAATGTTTTAATGAATTCTTCCGTTGGAGTACAAACTGGAGCCCCGGGTCCACCGTTCTTCGAAATTTATGTCTCCTCTTTCTAAACATTTTAAACCATCTTCGATCTTTGCTATAGAGAAGAACAAACTTTTCATAAGCCTCCTGTAACATTGTATAGGCCTTAGTTGAAGATTTGTTGGAATGAAAGCAGAATTTCTGAACAGCACATTCTTCGTCGGGTGCCATCTCCATTTTGAAATTGGCGGAACTGAATATACACCTCTTACAGACGGAACTGGAAGTAAGAACAATAAGCTAGTATCGCGTGTACATTACACACTAAGCTAACGAAATATTGTAAAGTTTTATTTTAGCTGTAGAAATTAGGCCTATAAAACATAATTCTTTATTGAACAGTCCTCGTATATGTCAAGTAGGAGCAAATGAACAAGTGTTTCGGTATTTACTACGCCATTAACAAATATAAATAAATATTTTATTTTGGGGGGGAATTCAGTGGAAATAGTTTAATAAATGGACCCATAAATAACCCTTAAACTATTTATATTTATTACTCATCAACAGTTTTTGATAACTAATTTGAGTTCAGAGTGATGTTTACTAAGGCATTCTTACATAGGTTTCGGAAAAAGGTGGATAATGTACTAGACCAAGTTTGGGCTGCATATATTTGCTGTTTTAAAGTTTAGGGTGTCAATATGCAATATTCGTCAGTTAAGTATTGTCCCGTACTCCTGCGAATCAGACATCTAGGCGAATAGCACCAACGTACATTTGCCGTAAGTTTTTACTCCTTTCTGAGGCCGTAGGTGCGTGCATTTTTGGAACTGATTTTGCTGATGTTACCAGTTGATGGAATTGGTTACGGAGTGTTATCGACAGTAGACGACTGGTGTGTATCAACAGAAGAAGTGGTGGTAAGGACGTGTCCAATATGAGCAGAAACAGTCCTGCTGGTTATAAAAATAGTTCTCTGATGCAGAAAGTAACAGGGATATGCATAAAAAGTGCTCATCTGTGTGTAACATGAATATAAATAAATATTAGTACAGTCAATATTATCAAAATGGACGTGAAGTAGTAAAAGCACTAGAGAAATAAATATTTGCTTATCTAACGAAAGGTTTATCGTAAATCTATTAGATAGTCCATGTACGCGAATGTTTAAAAAATCCTGTACTGATAGAAATATGAATATTCGAATATGTACGAATATGTACAGTCCATAAGTTTACGGCCTAACAATTTTCTATGTATCATAAAGACAAAAAGTATATTTCACTTTTCAATATAGTTACCCTTTATTGCAATACACTTCTCACATCTTTGATTAACATTTCAATACCCCTCCCCAAATAGTAAGAAGTCTTGTCTGCAAAATGAGCATAAACAACATTCATCACTTCTTCGTCACACTTAAATTTCCTTACTCGAAGGTCCTTCTTGAGTTTTAAGAAGAAGTAATAGTCACTGAAGGCTAGATCTGGGCTGTAGGGTGGATGATCGATCTCTTTGAAGCTACATATCTTCACAGCTTCCTTTGCAACAAGAGCCGTGTGTGTAGGCTTGTTGTCATGAATAAGACGCACACCACCACTCAACTTTCCTCGCCTTTTCTCTTTGATGGAAGCACGCAATCTATACAGTAGGCCAGCATAGTACTCCCCATTTACTGTAGTGTTCCTTTTTTTGAAGTCAATGAAGAGTATTCCTTCACAGTCCCAAACGATTTTGGTCATGATCTTCTAGGTTGACTAAGTGACCTTGGCCTTTAGAGACGATGCTTTGCCAGGTTTACGCCACTCCGTTGATTCTCTTTTGTACAAGAAAACATAGTAGAGAACCATAGTTTTATCTGCTGTAACAATGGTTTGCAGAACTTCTCTCTCTCTCTCTCTCTCTCTCTCTCTCTCTCTCTCTCATTGCTACGGCAGAGCTCCAAAAATGCTTTACATCAGATGATTCGTTGCTGCTTTTGGACTGAAGAAAGAAGTCTAGGCACCCATCTTGTACTAACCTTATTCATGTTAAAATATTCATTAATAATTCGAAGGACTGTTATTTTAGAAAGGTCCAATCTTGCTGCTATTTCTGTAACTTTGAGCCGACGGTGTTCTATAATTTATCGATGTTTTCACGAGTGAGTACCCCCAACGGCCGACCTGCATTCTCTTCGTTTTCAATGCTTTCTCGACCCATTCGAAAAAGTTTGGCCTATTCTTTTACAGTAGAATATAAGAGGGGTGCTTCCTCATATACACCATCCAATCGCTGTTTAGTTTCATTTGGAGTAAGTCGTTCTTTTGTGAAGAACTTTATAACAGTTTGATCCTCCATTTTGAACATGTCATAATCTTCTACACATAGCCTTCTTTATGCAATTATATTTGAACTAACGAACACAGCGGAGCGGAAGTTACAGCTGCAATTATTCACTTAACAGATAAGGCATGATACCAGGTAAGAGTTTTGTAAAGGCCATAATTCTTATTGGCGAGGCCGGAAACCTAAGGACCTACCCTCGTAGGTGTATATACAGGACAAATCCCTTAAAATTACCATACCAATATGTTTGAAATGAGAGGTGCTATTGATGCACTGTTTTCATGGGTTGAAGTTTAGAGAAAGTCTCATCAATAGATCCCATTAAACGATTGCAGCAATTCAAACAATTATTAGAAGGTGTATTGCTAACACAAAGTTACCTTTTTTTATTCAAACTGAACGTTGCTTATAACTTCAAGAAAACAAAACTGGGTAAAATTAAAATGTAAATGTATCTTTTTTTTTTGCACGATTTTAGGCAATATAGTTAGAAATACCGTCCTTTATGGGGCTCGAATTTAGACACTTTTTAAATAATTTTTATGATGATTAGGCAAAGGAAAATTATTAACAGGGTATTGCAGTTTATCATCGACGAATCTTAAATTCCGAGCCCTAGTTATGTGAATATTTTGATGATTTGTTTGCTTAGGAACTAGACTGGAAATATACCGCACATTTTTGTATACCGCGATCGTCAGTTATTCTTCTTGAGAATTCGCTGAAGTTATGAGTCTTACATTTCCATTCTAGTATACCTAAGCAGTTTCACGAGGGTGACAAAGTCTAGAAAGGATGCAAAAAAGTTGAAATTGCGCTCATATAAGCCTATTTTAATTCAGCCTGAATGAAAAATAGGCGTACATAGTTCTGTGAGTGATACGCAATGCGACATTGAGGCGACATCAATTTTTACAAAACTTTTAAGGTATATGGAAGAATGGATAGGCACAACTTTGTGTAAGAATTCACATTTGATGACACAGACAATCAAAAAATATTGATATTTTGCCATTAATTTCATTAAACCTTAATTTTGACCGGTCTATTAACTCTGAAAATAACTTTGAAATGCTCAGTATTTTGATTACCTGCAAATGGTTCAGAAAAATTAATAGAAAATAAAAATACAGTATTACCTTACTGTACACTGACTGTGTGGAAGGTTTTTGAATGACACTTTTGACAAATGCATAGACAGCCATAAATGCCATTGAATAATCTCGTTTTGATATACATGGACTTTTCAGTGTGGGGAATACTAAACAACAGAACCTAATCAGTGAAATGTTTGTAGTTGTTACTACAATTCTTTTCATGATTATATGTAGGAAATGAAATCTCTAATACATTTTATAAACCAACTTATAGGTCATCAGCCGTCCAATATTCCCTATTAAACTCTGTGTATTTCTCCAAGTGTATTATTCAGTGAATGTATTTCTTGATTAAACTTTTTTAGAATGCAATAGTTTTATGAATTCGAAAATTCATATGTCGAATTGTGAACTGTAGGAAAGCTTAGCACGTTACGCAACTCAAATAAAACAATTAGTTCTTGTTGTAAAGGTTACAATTGAATTGTAATGACATTTTATTTCCATCAACCTTTGCTTTGATACCATCAACATCATTAGTTCATTTTATTTATGTTCAGCATACCAACATAAAGTTGAAGTGTACGTGAAACATTGTTTATACAGTGTGTTTCGGAAATACTTGTACAAAAATTTGGTTGCGAGTTTCTCGCACCAAATAGGAAAAAAAAAAAAAAAGTCGATATAATCTTAGGTCTGGAAATTATTAGTTTTTGGGTTATTAATGAAAGTTTACCAAAACAAGAAAAAATACACATATAAACAAAAGTCCAAAAATTATTGCTTTTATGAATTATAAATGAAAGTTTACCAAAACAAGAAAGTAAAAGTCCATATAAACACAACTTTAATAGGGATATTACTAATTCACATAGATGGCTAACCTGCAACAGTGCTATTGCTGCAAATAATATTTTGTCAAATAAGTATGCAATGCTGATGCGAAAAGTAAATCAGCAGACTTGTACAAAACGAATTTTATTTTCGGTTACGAACTTGTTAGATTGCACCTTGAAAGATGTTGAAGTAAACTTTCATTAATAACTCAAAAACTAAAGATTTTCGGACCTATGTTTATATAGATTTTTTTCTTGTTTTAGTGTAAGGAACTCGCCACCAAAATTTACAGTATTTCCGAAACATCCTGTATAAGAGAATACACTTTTACATGTGATTTATAAATGACATAGCTTTTCCCTTTATGGAAAAGGTTTCCATTATCTTTAATGGTAGAGCTGAAAGTTATATTCCAATCAGAGGAGTAACATTTTAAAGAGAAAGTATGGCATTGGTCAGTTTTACTGGATGACAGATTTAGAAGATCGTTTCCGACGGGCGGTTCCAAATATGAAAGTACGCCTGTGGAAGATAATGCGATGGTCACGTGATGTTCGTATTTGGGAGTGACGTCACTCAGGGGGAGGAATGTGACCCCCGTTGCCCATTTTGGTTCCCTCCCATGTCTCCGGGAAGTATGATATCGTACGTGCCTTATATGGCCGAAGTCGTGGATTAAACTTCCGCACGCTGTTACAGAAAGTCTTTTTTTCTTTGGAGTGGGTGGCTTAATGGTTTTTAAAGTATCCTAAGGTCTTGTCTAGCCTGCAACTCTCTTTCTTTTATTTTAAGGAATGCATCATTCTTTTACCAGCACCAAACAAATGGAAATTCTTACTGGTTTTTTTATCTTTCTTTTGCTGTCATTGTATATCCTGCATTGCAGAAATAGAACACTACGTTCATTTGTTTTTGATATAGGCCAAAACATAAAGTATACACCCTTAAACTTTTTCACACTTATAGACATTTTCTAACATATTTGTATATGCACTGCTGTAAATCCTGTTAACTGAATAACGTTTTTGAATTTCTCGTAGTATTTTGACAAAGGTTTTTAATGTGACACTGCCCATCTATCTTTTTTTTATGTACATCGCCCTACAGAATATATTGGAAAACTTTTTTCATATGACACTGGCTATCTATCCCCTTTTCTACGCATTTCGCGCTTTAGTTGAATCAATTGGACAAATATTAAATAATCTACAGTTTGTGCATCTGGAAGACAGGAATTCGTAGATTTATCGTTGATCCCGAAGTGATTTTACCATGTACTGTTTTCAGGTGACGTTTTGCTTCATGGATCTGAAAATTGTCTGGTATGCATAGCCTTTAATTGTGTTTTACAATCATTTTCTCATTTAATAAATCCTTATTACTCAATTTCTGTAATTATAGTACATTTAGCTTTTTTGTTGTATGCCAAAAAGTGGACCTGACAGCTCTATTCTTCGAGACTCCTGATACAATGAGATTTTTTAAAGTACGTGCCGCCTGAGCGATGCTGCTTATTGCGTTAGTGTAGCCCCGCAAACTGGAAAAGGGAGATATAGTCGCCGCGCCTAACATTAATATTTTGATTTTAGTATTTATATTTAAAACTTTAAGTGATACTGTATTTAAAATTTATAATAATAAGCACTAACCTGAATTATAAGGAATGTTGAAAATGATACCCCTCAGCGGCAATACATGCCGATATCTGCTTAAGGAATTCCTGTTAACTTTCATATACAGCTCAACTGTGATTTTGGCAATTTCTCTCCTGGTATATTTTTTTTTAAATTCTCTTTTATATTCTGGTTATTCTGATGTCTCCCCATAAATAAAATTCAATATGAATAAGATCGGGGCTACTAATTGAACATAATCCACTATTGATAACTGTCTTTAAAAGTTTCCGGAGCAATGTGTGCCATAGCACAGTCCTGTTGAAAGAATGACTGCTGGCATTCAGTCTGGTGATTCTTCGAAAAAAGATTGTAATACGCCTCTTCGGCATCTTTCGTCATTGACAGTGGCTTTAAAAAAATATAAGCTACATTGTTCTTTACGCGCATACCACATACTAACTTATTTAATGATGGAGGGGAAATTCGAGCACAATATTTTATTTTTATGGCTCCTGCACAGGTGGATGACGCCGCGATCATGCAATCCGAACAAAATGATAAATTAAAGAATCACTAGCACCAACATTTTCCAATTACAGAATCGAACTAGAGTCGATCTCAATTAGTCGCGTGTTATTTTCCTTCTATTCTTCCAATATGTGGGAGTTTGTTACACACACGTTATTTTTAACTTCCTCCATAAGTAAAAAAGTAAAAATCCACATTATTAATATGCGATTCTTGTATCTTTATGCAATTATGGTATTCTTAAAAAAAAAAAAAAACAGAACTTATTAATCTGGATACATTTACTGGAAACTATACACCTAATTTTATAGTCGTGCAAGGTTTTTTTTTTGGTATAAAATCGGGTTTTTTTGTACTCAAATATCTTTTATTTTGTGTCGAAATATGCCCACGTAAGTGAAACCATGATTCATCATAAAGAATATTAAACATGTAACAATTAATTTATCATTAACGTTCTGTAAAGTCCAAATACAGAATTTCACCCCTATATCAGTATCACCTGCCTGCAGTTCGTGGACAACAGTTAACTTTGAAGTTTAAATTGAAACAATTTCCGAGGACGAATTTAAAAAGACGTGAAAGATATTTTTTAACGATGCTAGAAATGTGTAAACGTAACAGAACAATTATTTCCTGTCATTAGAAATCTTCCCATTTTCATTGTAACTGCAGCTATATTGCGATATCGACCCACCAGCTGCCGTGAAACTGGCGACGAAAGTATGAGAAACGCCGATAAAAATTATGGTAATGATAATGATGATGATGCTTAAAATTCTTGTTTCTAGTTTGAAAAAAAATTAATGCTGAAGAAATAAATAATGCTTCATTTTTTGCCGTTTTCTTCTTGGAAAATTAAGGTTATGTTTTCTCGAATGTTATATATTATTTAAATTTTTCCACGGTGTTTTTGTAGACTCTGCTCATTTCCCGAAAGCATTTGTAGATGAACAATTTAAGGGGTGTTTGACGTCATTCAGCATTTATTTTGTAAAGGCACAACGCCGTTTTGTGTGTAGTATCATTTGCATATTTTCTGCATTTTTTTAAAAAAAATATTTAATATTTTTCCTGAAATCGTCTTCTAATTTCATGAGCCAAACTCAAGACATAATAATAATAATAATAATAATAATAATAATAATAATAACAATAATAATAACAATAATTATTATTATTATTATTATTACACATAAAATCACTGTTTAATATACTGTGAAGGTACAATTTTTTAAAATATTGCTACAAAATACACGAGAATGAAACTGCATTTGACATAGGCGACTTCAGGTTATAAAGTAATTGAAGTTCACATCGCTAGTACAGAGCAGAGTTACCGTCTTGCATGGGAATATAATCTGACCTCACCTATGTTTTGGAAGTCGGACACTTGCAATGTTTGGTGGTGTCTTTTCCGGACTTGATGAGTGTTAAAATGATTTAAGAGCGTGAATTATTCCGAATCTCAGATAAAATCAATAGCTATAAACACTCCATTAGACAGCGAAGGGTTAGACATTTTGACAGTACTACATTATTTTATTCCAGAATCAGATTGTACGTGCCAAGGCGAGGTGAAGGTTCAGGTGGATTTCTGTAATGCTTCTCTAAACCTTAGATATTTGTGATTAAATTCCCAGTATTCTTCTTGAGTAATGTTCAACATTCATCTTCAGAGTTAAACGATGCACATGTGTGGAAAGCAATTGTGAAATGCGTAAGAAATGCATGTTGAGTGAATTACAAAAATATATACAGAGATAAGAAATGCGAAAATACTTAGCATGGAACATCTTTGGGTCTTGCAGTCCACAATGCATTCTTTTACTAAAGGTTTGCTTGGTGTAGACAAAGGTAAATCGTGAGAAATTCTCTTTCAAAACCAAGCACGATTCGAACCCTAACCTCCAGCTGGAATGTATCACAGGATCTTCTCTCTTTGTTTTGAATTTGTAATAGACGATGCGTCATTTTCCAATAATAGAACTGGGAACATGCCTCTATCTCGTGTTCATGCCATGCCTTCCTCAGATCCATTCAGTTTCATTGCATTATCAAGAGCAATGCATTTTGCAACGAATTGCATCGCATCTACCTCTACTTTCGTGAGATTGTTTAAAAAATAAGTAGGAAATAAAATAGCATCCCATATTAATTGCATACACTGCCCTCCTTCCGTTAAGCAATCGGATTTTGTATACGCTAGTGGAAAATGGTTGACCTTTAGTGGGCGCGAAATTCCTGGTAAGTTTGGAGTTATTGAGCTTTTCAGTTACACATTTGTAGGAAGTGCGTGTTGGATTTTCTATTGTAAATTTGTGTATTGTGGAGTACACTAGAACAAATAATATAATATAAAGTACATTAGGAGAGAAATTCATGCAAAATGTCCAGAAGTAGCATCTTCATTGAGAAGTGCAATTTTTAGATTAGTGAACAAAGTTTGAATCAAATGTTTTTTAACAAAAAAAAAAAAGCTTGCTGAAATAGGCTATCGATAGGAATCTCTCCTCAAAAGTATTTAATAAATTAGCCCAGTAAGTTGGTGTATCTGTTAGCAGTGCGCATAAAGCTACTCAGCTTAAAAAATTATTGCTCTATCTGAAATAAACCCCGTGGAGAGGTGAAACAAAATATCCGGGAAAAGTTTACAATATTCGGGAAGACGAATTGCGGAGTGTGTCTCAAAATATTTTCCAAAGGATTCAAACATCCTTTGCGAAGGGAGGTGCATAAATCATCTACTACAATATTAATTAGTATTCAATACTAATAACTAACGAAACCCCCCCCCCCAAAATACCTCAATGAGAAACGACCATGCGATACGATTTTCCTCGGCAACACTGATTTCCAATTGCTTAGTGGAATGAGGACGCTGTATTTTCTAATAGACTTTCTTTTGAGCCTTTATTTATCTAGTAAATTATCAATGGACCGATTTGGCAAAAGAAAATGAAACACAGTTATAAGTAATATGCTAATATACTTAATTTATTTATTATACAATATTATTTTTAATTTTTAAATAATATTTTTTCTGCAAAGGTCATTTAATTTTTTTCTAGAAAACCATATTTCATAAATCTCCTATGCGTTAATATGTGAACCAATCTTTGAGATCGAGAAACAAAAGCTAATTCTATCCTTTTCTTCCTTTGGTTTAAGAACGACACTAATTTAAAACGTAATTTAGGAGTTCTGTTAATCTTAATGCATCTGTTTGGGTTGTTAAGGTCTATACTATGAAAGCGTGGGTCACTGAAAAAATATAACCAAATGTACAAATGTCTGATGCCCGACGCGGCTGCAGGTAATTCTATCGGCCGATAACTCATCCCTCAAGGCCAGCCGGGCTACATAAAACGGAGCTGATGGGCGGGGTTTACCGAACTGCTTCGTTGGTCTCAAGGGTCACAACACTCAATATTGTTTGGACAACGAAAGAAACATCTCGTATCTAAGTCCGCTAAAATACTAAATGGCAAATAGTAGATTCAATTCTTCTGTTCCAGAACGAGTGATTATTTATGGTTCGTATGTCCATATCGGTTACTGATTCATAAATTAATAGTATAAATTAATAGTATAATTAATAGTATACAGACTGGCTAAGTAATAATATCCGTCAAGAGATCTATTTAAATTCTCAAAGAAAATGAGAAATGTAATGGTTAATTTCATAAGCAGATGTCAAAATGTGTGGAAAACGAAGACGGTCAGTTCCAGCATCTTCTCGCATAGCGTGGGTGATTTTTTTGATTGATTTATTTATGGACGTTCTTTAACATCTCAGGTCATCAGCGTCCCATTCAACTCAGTGCGTGAAACGGCCGACAAATTTTCCTCAGAGGCCTCTCTTTCAGGCTTGAGGTTCTTTTTCGTGCCGTAAATGTACGACATGGGACCCACGGCTTTACTACCCTTCCGAAGGAAGCCATACTTAGGATTTTTACGCCCGAAAAAATCCATCGGTCCTGGCCGGGTTCGAACCCGCGATCATGGGTGTAGGAGGCAAATATGGTAACCACTACACCACCAGGACCGATTGTAGCGTGGGTGAGCACATAAATTTTCAAGTGCATTAGAATTTATGAGACTATCATTCTAATGTTTCTATCACCAATTCTCATGTTGCCCCCTCCTGGTGCCCCGAATCTAGTGCAACCTGGCTGGCTATGAGCTATGGCATATCAGCTGAGCTGTTCACGACGCCGTGTCAACGTCAAATAATTGGACGATCTAATATATAGATAGCTGAACTTCAGCAGAAGTATTGCGTTTTTTAAAATATTGGAACAACTCAAAATATGTTGTAATATGCAATAGTTTCTGTTGAATAGAGTTTGAGCTAGGCTTGAAACTGGGGGTTGAGGACGACACAGCGGCCTTAGACAGAGTAATACAATAGTTCATTAAATGTTAAGCGAATGGAAAAGTTCTTAAATGAGAATATGGTTATTAAAGCGATTTCAATTTCTACTGGCTGCGAATTAAGATGGAAGCGTGATCGCTTTAAACAAGTTTGTAACTTTATTATAGTAAAACAATTGTTAATGGACCATTAATCAATTGAATGTTTTGAACAAAGTACCTAAGCAGAATAATGTCGTAATTAACGTTTTATTATCTTACTAATAGAATGAGGAGTCTTGAGCAACCGATGTCCTAGTGATAAGACATTTTCACAAAAACTATAAAAAGTTAAATAAAATAACCATTTATATATATTTTTTAAATTCGTCATATTAATATTTCACATAGTTACAGTGTTTTTAAATTTACTTGTATTTTATTAATTACAATAATGTGTGATTTTGTGTAATGTACTGTGTTTGTTCACTTTTACCTTTTATTTCTTAATAAGATATAACATTTATTGCTGAAATTGGGTTCGTCTCCTTTGTTAACCGAATTTAACATATAATTTCACGAAATAGCTTGTTCTAAAATTTTTAAAAATTACCAAAATTCAAGAAATGACTATATATAGCTGGAAAATTTCTTTATCTACATGCATCGTGTTTCCAATTCATTTTCTTTTCAGAACAAGAACGATAAAAACAATTAAATTGGACAATTGGCGAAAAGATAGTGGGAAGAAAAGAGAGAAACCAAGTTTATAATCACCATAAGACGAAGAACAAATTTTAACCGTTAAATGACCGCATGTTATCAGTAACATATTGAAATATACAAAAACACATGTCTAAATGTACCTAATTATTTCTCTCTGAATTCCTGTACTTAAATTTAACAACTCTGAGAGCTAATTAGCGCAATTTGTATTTCCTTTAATTAAACGACAGTTCACGCGTTAAGTATTTATCATGAAGAAAAGGGTTTGCAATTCGCGTTCACCATGTAATTACAAAATATACGAAGTACAGTTGATAGCAATATTATTACTTTTGCCAGTATATTCCAAGCAAAATGTATTTGATAATCTAAACAGTTGGAAAAAAAAAACCCTGCAAAAATTAGCAGCACAGCTAGTGGTAATATCGGCATCGTATTTCAGGCGAAATGCCCGAGTTGCCTTAATAGTAGCATGGAATGTTTTTCTGTAGGTGTTGTGGAGGGTAACCTACCGTATACGGCGGGCCACGCAGGAAAATATTTTATGTGCCTTAGACGTGCTAGAGAGCGCGTTATTTATCTTGCTGCCACCTACCCGTTTCAGGCTGACACGCAATTTCAGCAAGCTGCGGACGCGAATCCAGTCGCCACACATTTCGGCACACGGACCCTGGACAACCTAACACGTCACTCCTCCGCTAACAAGTCTACACCCAGCATAAAGTTGAATTTGGGCGTTCTTGACCTTCTCATTGCTCCAGGCCAACCTTCTGATGTATGATTAACAATAGGTCTGCAAAAAATGGGATTAATTAAAAGAATTTGTGATATCTTAACAGAGTTTATGTAGTTTCTTAATTAAGTTTTAAATATTGGCTGGCCAGATTTTTTTTCGTATAAACGGTCTCTTTGTCTCTAAGCTAATAGTTAACGAATGATTTGTTTATATTTGCCGGAAATGTTATTTTAAAAAATGGTTTAATAAGTGCTTAAAATAGCTATTTTTATACATATTCAATATACGAGGGTGTTCTAAAAGTTATCGGTCTCGCCAAGAATCATTAAGATTTGTGTGTATATATACTTTTTTTAATTTTTCAACATAGTCACCTTACTTTTTCATACCCTCAGTAAAATAAAAGCTGTCCACACGTGAAAAATAAGCCTCAGGCTCGATTTCCACGTCATCATTTGAAGTGAATCTTCGTCCGACCAGCCATTTCTTCAGGATTGGGAATAAAAAGTAATCTCTGGGAGCCAACCCGGCGAATATGGCGGATTTGGGAGCACTTGAAAGCGAAAGTGATGCAGTTTTGCAGCAACAATCCCAAACTTGTGTGAAGGCGCACTATCGTGATGAAAGAGAACGTTCTTTTTCGCAAGGTGTGGAAGTTTATCCCGAATAGCATCCTTTAGTTGATCCGGTAGTGAAGCGTAATACTCCCCGGTGGTGGTTCTGACCTTCTGGAGTTGTCTACGGAAACCAGACCATGAGTATCCCAGATAGCCTTAGTCATGACTTCTCCTGCAGATGGAACCGTTTTTTGCTTTCTTTTGTGGACTTTCACTTGTTGCCTCCCACTGTTTGGACTGCTTCATAGTCCCTGGCATGTAGTGGTGAATCCATGTTTATCTACAGTTATGAAACGTCGAAGAAAGTTACTGGAATTCCGTTTAGTCATGTCTAAACACTCTTGCAAAATGTTCATTCGAATTCATTTTTGGTTTATTGTTAACAAATGCGGCACCCATTAAGCGGTAAGCTTTCTCAAACACAAACGTGTAAAATCTAGGGAATTTACCTGTCGAGGTCTTTGCAAAGTCAGCCACCTCGCGTACCTTCAATTGGCGATCACTGAGTACGGCACTGTAAATTTTTGTCACAATTTCGTCGGTCGTAGCAGTTTTGGGATGCCCTGAGCACTGATAACCTTGAATGGATGCACGACCACGCTTACATTCAGCAGCCTATTTTGTAACCGTCGAAAATGAAGGGGAAGAAAATCGTTTTATGTGGAATCTAACTTCTTTTGTAATTATGTCGGGGTTAAACCCTTCAAAACGAAGTACTTTATCACAGCACATATTTCAGTTTTACCCATTTTGTGGAAAGTGTTAACATTAGTTTGTTTACACGATCTTCACAAACAAGTAACTAAACTTATGCGTCCAAAACTTTACAGAGCGCCATCTAGAGCATGATATATAACAACTATCAGTAATTTGGTCATCTTCGCGACATCTCTGAGTCAGGCCGCGAACTTTTAGAACACTCCTAGATATAATAGAAATGTACGGCGACAAAGAGTATTCTTAGATCCTTTTGGAAAAAATGTAAGTGCTAAGTCAGCAGCTGAACCAATATATCAGATAGGAGGTGAGAATGCTGTCAGTATGAAAACAGCATCGCATGGTTCAGGCGATTCATTAATGAAGATACTAGTCTTATAAACAAGACCTTTAGCTATAGAATATGAATTTCAAAGAGCCACTCATGCATGAATCGCCAGAAAGTCTGGAATCAGCAGTGAACCTACACTAACTCGAAATGATGTATAAAAACCGAAGAGTTGATCCATATAAACATACCGAAGCTCAGACCCAGCGACTAGTTGATAACTTCTTAAAAATACTCCAGATGACCGATTCTAGAAACGCATTGTACCATGTGATTAAAAAGGGCTCTGTAACGTGATTCTGAGAAAAGAAAATAATGGATATCCCTTGGGAAAAAAACCTCAGTCAGTGGTTCATCAAAATTATTTTGGGTAATAGATTATGCCTTCCGTATGATGAAATTTCGAAAGTGTTGGATCATCTCATTCGGTCGTGTGGTTGACACTGAATTGTACTGTTAGCCACTGCACAGAGTTTACAAAATTATAAGACTAGCTAACAGGCTTCAATAAATAGAAATTATGTCATACTGCAACTGCGATGTCTCTATCCATAAACATCCCGAAATTAGAACGAATGGATTAGTTACCTCACCCAAAATATAGTACAGATTTTGCTCCTCCTGGCTATGACGAAATTCATTCTAGTAAAGAGGTTCGATAATATTGAAGGTGTCAAAAATATATGTTCATAATTTTTGCCTCAGTATCCAAGAATTTGTTTCGCCGACCAAGTGAAATCTTCGAAAAATAATTTTTGTCTGTTTGTTATGTTAAGGCATTAAGTATAAAAAAATGTCTGCCCAACCAAGTTATCGATAGATATATTTTAGCTGAAACACGTGCTTTGAATAAGAATTAAACTTTATTTCCTAATATGTTTGTTGACAGAAAACTATTTTCATGCAGTTACTGATTTTTAAAAAATGTTACTAATATTTCTTTTGGTAAATAAAAGTATTAGTATTATCTAACAAAACAGAAATCTGCTCTGAACTCTACTAATGTCAGTTCATTTTAACGTTCATTTAACAACAAAATTATTTGCGTTTACTTATATGCTTAAACCAAGGCCGTTACAGGGTTGTATCATTCGCTGTCTGCCCCTAATTTTCCTTATAACTTTTATACTAACGGATGTAGTTCTGTGATTTATTGCATGAATCTACTTGGGTGTTCATCTCATAGCAAGCGTTGAAAGTAAAAAAGTTATTTACATCCTCAGGTTCCCGCCGAATGTTTTCTTACAGTTCCATGCGTCTGTGATTTGTTGCGATGTATTTTTCCTTTTAGTATAGAAAACAAGTGAACTACGAGTGTAGCTACGTATTCAAAAAGAACGCAATATTCAAACAAAGGAAACAATTGCGGCCCTAATGACGTGGGACATGACAGGATAACAGCTTCATGTTGAAGTACGAAGTTTCTCGTTGACAAACTTATAGAAGAGTTGACTGCGGTAACCATCATCATACGTAAGATGCGCGCACTGACTAAACACAGTAATCACCGAGTAACTGGAACCATTGGTAGTATTTAAGTATCTTCTGTTCGTCTTGAGGTTTTAATTCTTGCACTGCAGTAACAGATATCCAAGCTCAAAGAGATTACAGCCGCCTTTGGGATCACTCATAAAATATTTCACACAACGAAGGTAAGTGGATGCGCTGGTATCTTTCTTAGTTTAGGAGTATCGTGTGAAAATGTTTAGAGCTTCACCAAAAAAATTATTCAAATTTATGTTTTTTTATTTGGTTTATTTACGGGCGCTCTTTAACATCACAGGTCATCAGCGAACTACTCAATTCAGGCCGTGAAACGGCCGACAAACTTTGCTCAGAGGCCTCTTCTCTCAGGCTTGAGGTTCTTTTACATGCCGTAAATCTACGACACGGGACCCACGGCTTTATTTCCCTTCCGAAGGAAGCCATACTTAGGATATTTACGCCCGAAAAAATTCATCCATCCATCGATTGAACCCGCGAATTTGGGTTTAGAAGGCAAGTATGGCTACCACTACACCACCAGGACCGGAAATTTATATTCTCAGGGTTAAATCATGATGCTTTTTTATGATTCTATGAAGTGGCACAAACCAGGCGGTACACCCTATTTTTAATTGCTGGGAAATTCTTTGGTTAATTTCAAGGAAAGGAATAGTATAGCGAATGCGGAGCACATGTTTGTGCCTCAAGGGCAAAGGTGTATTACTGCACATTACCAACAATCCAATCCAACTAAACTTTCATTAAACACAATGAACATCAAATTTACACAAATAATTGCTTTATATAATTAATTACTTGAGTTGGTGTGTAATTGTTTATGTATAGTAAGAAAACAAATTTAAATATTAATTCTTGTTTTTTTAACAGCAGTATTATTTGTAAAGCAAAATCATAAAATACGTAAGGCATTTAGTAAGCAATTGATTTCCTCTTTTTCCTCAATGTTCTTATTACTGTGCACATTGTGTAAGTTGATACTATTCCTTGTTGAGTCGAACAAAGGATACCACCATCAATTCCAAAGAAAGTATGTTGCAAGTCAACATCTCAGAGAAACTTTACCATTGGGAGTCACTATTAGTTTCGTTTCTATTACGGACGAGCGGCAGCTATAACATTTTCCTTATCGTTTGTTGCAGTTTTAGGTCTTTGTATTTGGATCTGTGCTGCGCTATACTTGCAGTTGCATTTTGCCATAAATCCGGGTTCTAATGATAAAAGTAAATCAGTATCATATTTTAAAATATACTTCTAATGAATCTTCCTTATAGCGGTTTATTTTTCAAATATAGAACTTCATATAATTCGCTGCAAACTACTTCACTTTATTTTATAGTAAAACTAAGTGAAATACGGATGTTAACTTGAACACCTTCATAGATGTACTTATTGGATACTAAGCTTAATATTGTCGGTGTAGAGCTTCTGACCTCTCGAGCTTTGTCAAAGGGTGCATTCCCAATAACAGTGCCTCTCTCTTAAAATATCTCTGGAATGCCGTCTGTTTGAATGACACTTGGGTATATTCAAGGGGTAATATGGACAGAGCATTCTGTAATGGTGAAGGCATTTCGGAAACCATGCAAGTCTGAGTACTTCAATGGTACTCCAGAGAAATTAGCAGCAGCAGATGTTCGATAACCCCATCCTGAATATCGTACCACAGCCTCAGGAGGTTTGGAGTGGGTGCTTCTGTAACACCGGCATTTGTTACTTCCTCAGCGTGAGGAATGGAATGCACGGCCGGCTGGCATGCGTTTCTTTATATTTAGTGAGCTCTGACGTGGCTAGTTTCTGACAGTTGGTAGACGAGTAAATGGAGCCAACAGATACAAACACCAAACAATACCTGCGTTTTGTCAAAATGCAGTAACTGTTTTATAAATAAACTTGTCACTCTGCGGAATTAACACCGTGATATATTAAGATATTGGATGTTTTAAAAAGAGTTTTAATCCATTTGACATTTAAATTATGTTTCATCCAAGTTATGTCCACTAGTGTCATATTTATTTAGTTTAGTTTAGTGTTATATTTATATAATTTCTATACAAATAGGCATCAGGGGTTTTAGAGATAAAAATAAAAAAGAAAACAATAGAAAAAATTGTTGGAATGAAAATCTAATACATTGTAAGATACCACGAAAAAAAAGTACTAATTTTTTACTTTTTTTTTAACTGGTCACATATTATTTAAACTTGTCTAAAATATAATTGTTTATCTCTTTTGCTACTGCATTTTTCTATTAAAGCAATGTTTTGAAAATCCAACTGGTCGTTTCTTCTAAGTCGAGGTTTTACTTTGTATCCTGAAGAATTTTAATCGCTTATTAAGATTGTCGAGTAACCGCATTCTTGGCAATATTGGTTTAAAGTATATTCTTTTCAAAGAATTTACCTGTGTTACGTTATGTATACAAATCTTTGTTCTTTAATTGACTTAGAAAATATCTGTACTGAATCGTGCCGCAATGGAATTCTCTTTTTGCATCAACAGAATGTGTAATAGAAGATTATCTACAGTTATGCTTTTCACGTTTCATTCTTATTCCCGTCAATCTCTCTTCGCTCTGCACACATTTCACCAGTCACATTTCATTGACTATAAGCGAAGTTGTTTATCAACGGAAGGTGCTCTGACCAGCAAACATAAGTAAGAAGTGTGCTCTATTCTGAAGATATGTGCATTCAAATAAGTAAGTGCAAAATTCTGCAAGACTGTCTTACGACTCTTCAATTGTTTTCAGTTTTATACATAGGCAGGTAATATATCGTGTATATGGAATAAATTTTCTGATATATATATATCCAGGCCTAAGTTTAGGGTACCTTCCGGCATTTGTCATTTATGAGGACTGAGGAAAACCTGGATAAACCTCAGTCAGGGAGGACTGTCCTGGCGGAATTCGAACCCCAGACCTCCCGCTCACGAGTTCGCACCTTAACGACCTCGGCCGCCAATGGCGGTCTCTGATGTTAATGAATATGAAAGATAGTTTCATAACACAATAAATGGTGAAAATCTTGAAACATTTAACACGTAAAACAATAAAGCAGGTTCGATTCTAGCCCATATCTCTGGCATTACCTGCAAATAAATTCGTGTGGAGATTATATAATCTGATCTGATTATCTGATCCTGTAAACTCAATATTTATTTCCTTAGAATAAATGTTTTTTTTTTTTTTTTGTTTTTTGTTTTTTTTTAAATCATTGCTGTTACTTAGAAGAGAAATAACTGGTAAAATATTTTACATTTTATAGAAGAAAAATAACACTTTTTAATAGGTACACTTCCTCAGCAGAGAACATAAACTTAATTGTAAAGAGAAGCTATCGGGTCACACAATTTTCTGATGATGGATGCGACGACGAGAAACTGCATGGGCCGACAAGCTATTCCACGAGGCCAGCCTGACTAAACGAGTAGGGACGAGCGGGTGGGATTTGCCGAACTGCTACGTTGGGTTTCACACCACTCAATGCCGTCTGAACAATGAAAGATGCAGCACGTGTACAGTATTAGAGTAAAGTCTGGTAAAACAGTAAATGAAAAATACCACATTCTATTCAACAACGAGTGTTTATTTGTGATTTCCTACCGAGTTGGCTCTTGCTTATTTTAAGAAAATTCCCAAGTGATCGAGTCTGAAATTACAATATAGTATTCACAAACTTTAGACAAACTCAAGGTCAACATCATCAAAAGGCCAGCTTAATTTCTCAAGTAAATTAATAATGATATGTAACTACCAGAAATGTGTGAAAAGTTAAGGCAGACAGTTACGTACATCCTTATGAAAAATGGTTGAGTATATGTATAGCTTTTATATAAAAAAATAAAATTATAAAATTATAACTCTAGTGTTTCTACCATTGGGTCTTGTGTTGCCGTCCTCCCACCTCGGCTTTAGTATATACCTGCTGGCGTGAGCGATGGCTAATCTACCGATAGTGTACGCGTCGCCTCATCGGTCACTAGATAGTTGGATGATCCGATATTGCTATAACGGAGATAGCATAAGCGTTTGCTCCCAAGAAAGAAGTATAATACACCTGAATAGGGCTAATATGTTTGAAAATCAACTAAGAAAACAAATTAATCCTACAAAGGCATTCAATAGGGCTACTTAACTCTATAAAGAATATTATAAGGAAAACATTTGATAACATACTCTTTTCTTAGTTTGCTTTTTATATCTTTTTATAGATTGACTTGTTATTGGCATTTATTTTGTTTTATTTTAGGTCAAATGTTTTTTACTTTATTATTAGTAATTACCCAATCAGAACTCATGCTGAATGCATAAGCTGGACCATATACGAGGATACTTAAAAATGTACTGGTTTTTATGTTTTGGCTTTTTTCTTATTATAAATATAATTTGCTTATTTATAACTGCTTTTTGATATGAAGAAAAATTTCCATCGCCTATTAATCTGTGAATGTGCAGAAAATTTTGAAAATAATCATATGATTGTGAAAAAGTAATCTAAAACAGAAAAGTGACCAGGAACGAAATTACAAAAAAATAATTGATAGTCAGCATTGGAGTTTCCTACTCGCCGATTCTGGATACAATGCGTGCCAGATGGGATAGTGCAAAGCAAGGTTATTATTATAAAAAGTATGCAATTTATTTGCTTATCCATAGTATTAAAGTTACAAAGTAAATAAAGTGCATAAACTTTGGCATGGAAAAAGTGTTTTCACATGTCTGCATGGGATAGAAAGAATGAGTGCTAAAGGCTTAATTGTAACATTTTTAAACTATAATAATCAATATCTATTAATGTTAAGGTACCCAAACTTCCACGTAAATTGAACGTAAATAAATAACTTCCAGATTTGTAGTCTATTTTATTGTGTATGCCATGTCCTTTTTATTACTATGCGTTTCTCCAAAACATTCAACATTTTCATTAATGCCGTTTTTATTCGCTTACCATTCACTAACTATGATAGTGTTATCTACATAACCCTTTAAGGATAAACTACATAAATTAACACATACTTTTAGAATGAATCAGAATATAGCTATTAGTTAGTAAACTTGGGATCATATTTTGATAATTATTTGTTCTAACTAGTGAGTTATATAGTTATATGAGATCACAAATTGATAATACAACATGTAGGCATGCAGCAATAGAACGGAGTCATTAAGAAAAAAGAAAAACACATGGTAAAGTGATACAATTTTGACGTAGTAACATTTGCAGCAAAATATGGATGAAGATGCAGCCGCTGAGTGGGTTTGTACGCACGGCCGATAGATACACCAATTTGCTGGGTAATCTTTTTAAAGCTTTTTAAGCAGGAGTGTCTAATCGATAGACCATTTAATCAAGTTCCTGCTCTGATAAAACTCAGTTTTTTTTCTTTTATCTCGGCTTTTTGTCAATAACAATGCCTTGGTTTCGAAACTTTGCTCACTAATCTGAAAACTGCACTTCCCGATGGAGTTTAGCACAAAGTTCTCTCCACTTGTACAATAAATATTCTTTGTTGTAGTTAATATCTCGCCCTTGGTGTAGATACTCCATTATACAGAAACACGCAATGGAAAATATAACACGCACTTTCTGCAGATGTGCAACTGAAACAGATGGCGTGATAAACGGGACTGAGCAAAAGCAATAGCTGCATCAGCGGAACTTGCAACTCCAGACTTACTGGCAATGGCGCGTACACTGAAATTCTTCTGGTTTACACAAATAAATCAGAGCTCCCATTGATAGGGTTATACAATGAAAAGAGTACGTAATGGATACACCAGCATTCGCCTGTTATGAACGGGGATAAATGCTTTACTTAAAACCATGCTTCTTATTCTTTCCGCTATACCGATGAAAACGTGCCGTTTAAAGGTATGGTTTTCGCTAAACACTTGACTTGGAGGAAAAGAAATAATGGCCATAAAACACACATCAGCTAACCATGAAGATTTCATTTTGAGAGTGACGATATGCTAATATATGCCGTTTGTTCATCCAGTCATTGCTAATTGCTGTACTGGATTTTATTAGCTTGTACAGCCCTAAAAGTTCATCTCACGAAACGAGATGTTTTGATAAGCAACAACGTCTGGTGCTCATGTACTTAACTAAAGTGTTCTATTACTGATCTTCTCTTTTAGATAAAATCTACTTAGCAGCGACTCGGCAATATTTAATTGCGTCATAAACTATCTGTCCGCGGTTATTGCCAGTGGTCGTTCCCGCGAGAACTTGCTGAGGACGCCGAAATGCAAATTAAAGACGGCTGTTTCTGTAGCCCATTTTTTCCCCCCACACAGCAAACTCGGCGTTAAACCTGCTGGTGAGAGCATTCTCTGGAAGTGAGAGAATATACCGCTTATAAAAATGGTGAAGAATGCTTCTAATAAATAATTACTCTTTCTGAGCTTAAGGGGATAGACAGATGAAAATATGACCACTATGGTAAAATAGCGTAACTGATCATCAAGCCCAGTTAATATTCTGCTCAAGTTTCAAGGCAATACAACCGCCCTAATATCTTTGAGAACTACTGCTCTGCCAAGGGCCTACCAAGGTTCCAACGACTGCTGAAATGGGATTTAGTTATAAAACTTGTCCGTCGCGCTGTATTGTACATCTCGGTTACTTTGGTAATTTTTTAATAGTATTTAATGCCTTTTTTTGCTACTGAGGTACGACAGGCGGTGGACACTGATGAAATGATAAATTGGGAAATGATTTTTTTTTTAAGGAAGTTAACGTTCCAGGCATAAGTTTAAAGTACCTCCCCGGCATTTGCCAGTTATGAGGACTGAGGAAAACCTGGATAAAACCTCAGTCAGGGAGGACGATCCTTGCGGGATTCGAACCCCAGACCTCCCGCTTACGAGTCCGCGCCTTAACGATCTCGGCCACCCGTAGCGGTACTTTGGTAATAGTAACAGACAGTGCCCTTACTTTAGGTCTCTAAATGTCGCTTTCTGAATCTGTTTTCTACCGTAATCACGACATTATACATTCCTTTGCAAAATTGATTAGACTGTTGACTCTAGAGCGACCCATTTTGGCGTGTAAATGTTGATTTAATACTATTCAGCTCTTTATTTATTATTATTTATATACTAATTCAGAATTTTAATAGTCAATTACCTCCTTCCAAGGGTGCAATTTTAATAATGTGTACAAATTATCATCTACTGCCTCAGTGGGGGGGGGGGAAGAGAAAATAATCCGAAATCCTGAAACCGCAGAACAAGAAGTGAGGATTTCGGAATTTAAAGAATTAGCAGTGAAATCGGAAGCATTATAGTGGCCGAACTTAATCTGTCAATTAGAATGCATTTAGGTGTGATGAACTCAAACTGTCCGCTTTTCATTGCTGCTCACCTGTGTGTACCAATCAGTGGGGAAAGAAGCAACTATGTAAACTATCATACACCGTGAAGAGATACAATTGACTTCGTTGGTTGTATGTGCGGACGCTCAGCAAATATGGCCACGATTCCGAAAGCATCAAAGTGGGTCAATGTGCTGTGATTACATTTTTGACAGCGGAGGGTTGCCGGCATAGTAAAAGTTCGTCGTCGTATTAATGTCGTAAGTGGTGAGAAATGTGTAGTGAAGGACTGGGCCCTTGTGTGGTCGAAAATGATGTCATTACCACGATAAACAAACTGATATGTGGCGATCACCTTGCGACTTTCGTTTGTTTGAACCTTTCGTGTAGTTTCTGAAGGGCAATAGCTTCGACATTGATGACAGAGTCAAGGCTGCAATGTTGGTACTTCTCTTTATGTTTGGCTTGTAATTTATTATATTGGTTGATAAACTCGAAGGGGTTTTAATTGATAGCTGAGGGAAGACGACAATTCCAATACGTTCTAAAATATATACATTTTTAATTAGCCCGCTGCAATACACTTATTAGCTGAGACGAAACACCGCAAGCGGACAAGGTTTATAGCTAAAACCCGCTAATTGGGCAGTATAAACGTAGCAGTAGATAGGCAAAATAAGTATCGCAAATAATACACCAGTATTCAAAATAGACATCAATCTTCATATGATTAACATTGCTGTAGAATTGTGCAATACAAAATACATTTTCATAAATCATTTACTCTGACATAATTCAGCTGAAATACACCAGTTAATTTAATGATAATGTTATAAGAGCAGGTAAAGATATGACTTTATAGAATTACAGTAGGTCTCTTCGTTTTTTTTCATCCATTTTATTTGCCTGTATAAACTATAACTAGCTAATTATGTGTTATTTCAAACCTAATTAAATGAAATGCTTTGTCTGTTTCTTTATTTTTCCTCATTTTTTTTTCCAGAAGACTATAGTTCTAATTTTGGCTATAACCAGGTAATTTCTAATTTAAATATAGTTATTAGTAAAGTATTTTTACTCCCGCTTGTCAAAAAAGGCTTATGTTTAAAGCAAATGTGTTTTTGTTTTGTTTAATAGTGCTGAACTCCTATTTTAACTACTGAGGCACCACAGGCGGTGTACTCTGATGATACATGAGAGGAAATTATAAAACTGGAAAAAATATTTTTAAAGGAAGGAAGCGTTCCAGGCCTTCCTGGCATTTGCCATTTATGAGCGCCAAGAAAACCGAGATAAAAGCTCAGCCACAGAGGACGGTCCTGTTGGGAATCAACCCCAGATCTGCCGCCAACAATTCCGTGCCTTAACGACCTCGGGTACCTATGGCGGTAAACATATAAGTTGATCTTAGAGTGACAGAAGTAGCCGCTACCTTTAAAAAACGCAAGCGCATCCTGTTTTACACTCAAGTTAATATTTCTGTTTTAAAGATTTTTGCTGCAAAACAACGTCGTCAGATTTTGGTAGTTTTATGGAGGACCTTGATAAAAATTATGGTGCTCTAGAATGGGAGCTTTGGGATTTGGATAGTTATGCTGATCTGAAAATGGGCGCGAAAGTGCTCTAAAATACTTTTATCACTAAAGGTTGAAGTCGCTATATTTCAACATAAGATTTATTATATTAACTCTCACCTGAATATATGTAAGCAATACAGATGCCTTTCCTCTTACTTGTAGACTGTGGCTAACGAACGAGTGGAAGAGAGAAAAAGAAGGAAAAGAAAGAGATTGGAATGATTTCGATTTATTTCAAAGAAGTTTTATGATCACCAGCCTTAGATCAAGAATTAGTTATGGCCAAGGTCGCTCGGTTAAGAGCCGTGAAGATGACTCGATAGGAACGTGTGTCTATAAGGGACTACTAGCAGGGTTATCGTGGCGGGTATACTGAAATCTGTTTACTTTGATCTGAAGAATGTCTTCTCTGCATAGTTTTAAAATAACGAGAGCAATTATTTAAATGTGACTATCATTAAAAGTTAAATTTAAATTAACAAGCCTATCAATAATATAATTTTATTAAATACTTAATGTTTTACTATTAACATTTGTATGCTATATGTTTTATTCATTCTAAATGAATGTTACCTCATTGGTAAAATATTAATTCTTCCTTAAACTATTCATTTGGGCGTATTAGGCAAGCCTACCGTGTTAAAAATGCAGCATACAAGTATCGACCGCTTGTGCGGTAGGCATTCTTATTTAGCAAGTAATGTCACACTACTCTCAACTGCTGGTGAAAAATGCATGACTTCAAAATATCGAACAGCATTGTCGACTCTCGTAACTGTACTTCGAACACTGGGAGTACGGTTATTATACTGAAAGGTATAGTGGAAAGACAGGAAGAAATAAATATACTGCCCTGGTACTGCGTGGAGAAAAGGGAAGCAGTTTTGTTTTATTTATAATTGCCTGAAATGAATGCCATTTTTATTTTTTCCCACACTTACAATCATATCAATTTACATTTCGTGCTAAATATAGTTCTAAGACCTATTCTATTTTAGAAAAACGTAATTTAGTAATGAAATAAAATATAGGCCTTTCCATTTATGTATTTCTTACTGATATTTCCGTATTTATATTATAATTAATAACATATTTTTGTAAAATGTCAAAAAATTTCTTTCCTTTCTTTTCGTACTTTTAGACAACAGGAATGTAATTCTTTTTAACGTCATCATAGCAAAGGAACTGAGTATTATTTCTATAAAGAAGTTATATTTCTACAATTCTTTTTAAAAAAACTAGAATTTTGCAGCTAGTCAAAGGGAATTTGCAAGTACGTTTAACAATGATCTTAAAAATATTCTTATTGTCTGTATAGTAATTGGAATCTATTTATATATGTGATTTCATTTCTATCAAATAATTTCACATTTTTAATGTTTTGTTTAGAATTACAGTTAGCTTGATTGAAATCCTTCTATGGTCTTTAAACTCTTATATGGCATAACTTACAAAAATACTAACTGCTTTCATACTGAAATGCACTTCTTCAACCAGTATGAGCAACTTACGTGTGTTTATTTTCACCTTGATTAACCGCTTTGTTTACAGTTGTTCACTGCTTAGAAGCCGCTGAATGACAACAAACTGTTCTATGGTTGTATAGACGGGATATCACGTTGCACTGCCTGGGCATTGTAAAGTCACAGACAACTTCTTTTGACTGTCCGTGCATTGAGCAGATCATTTTTTAAATAGAGTTTAACACTCTTTTTAACTACAGGGGCATTACAGGCAGTGATTAATGATACATGAGATGAAATGATTATATATATATAAGGGAAGGAAGCGTTGCAGGCCTAAGTTTAAAGTATTTCTCCAGAATTTGCCATTTATGAGGACTGAGGAAAACCTGGAAAAAACCTGTCATGTAGGACAGTCCTAGTGGGAATCGAAACCAGACTTCCCGCTCACGATTTCGCTCCTTAATGACCTTGACCACCCGTGGTGGTAGCGTACGTTATGGAGTCCAAACTTTAGGATGGATATTAAGATGCCAAGATGTGTGTGACGATAAGCAGTATATATACTGCCACGGGTGGCTCAGGTCGTTAAGGGAGGACTGTGAGCGGGAGGTCTGGGTTTCGATTCCCGCTAGGACCATTTCCCTGATTGAGGTTTTTTTCCAGTTTTCCTCAGTCCTTATAAATGGCAAATGCCGGGGAGGTACCCTAAACTTAGGCCTGGAACGTTTCCTTCCTTAAAAGAAAATTAATCCTTTCCCAATTTATCATTTCATCTCATTCATCACCAGTGTCCACCGCCTGTAGTGCCTCAGTAGTAAAAACGGGCGTTAAACACTATTCTAGAAAGGATTCCCCATAGAAACCGTTGGAAAACACCATGCGTAACCTTGTGCGCATGCGCACATTTAATTTTCCTCATGAACAAGTCCCCAACCGCCACTCCTAAATACTAACCGACTAAATACTACAATACAATTACTAGTTTCCCCATATGCCACAATATTCACAGACACTAGCACGTTACATAATTCTTTAAATTAGGAGTGACCTAAGCTCTGAGCTAGTAGTAATTGTGTTTTTTTCTCAACATTTTCCATCGCTCTCTTATATTTCTCGCGTCCGATATGTTTCTGCATTGTAAATATAACGTAAGCAACATTCTTCCCATTCATCAGATCATCACCAACAGTTTGCACGCAGACACTGTTGTTTACTGAGAATGCGAGTGCTGATCGCGCTGAGAAGAAAGCGGGTGAATATTTGATCCCCTTATTCGTGGCTCAAAAAATTACTGAAATGACATAACACCTTGACATTAATGAAATGACCAAAACGTGCCTTTAAAACTTAAAAAAGGACCTAAAACTTTTAAATAGAAAAAAAAGTTCTAAATGATTTAAAATTGCATTTTCGTAAGCTGGTGTACGGGATTTTTATATTTGTGGCATTGTATAGGATGCAAGGAAAGAAAGATTAAATGTCACCTATATCCATGTCATGATAATAGAACGCCATTTACTAATTGATAATATAGCGGAAACAACCTCCTAAACATTGTATAAAGTTAAAAATGTCTAAAATACTATATAATTATTTACCAACTTTAGGAAAGTTTACTCTGTAATAACAAAATGCCAAAAATTTGCCAAAGTCACCGTAGAGAAATATGGTAATCTTCTAATAAATAGTTTCAGTTTTACACAACTCTGTCAGTATGTGTGAATCATAGATAAATGCATGCTGTACAGTAATAAACCTATGTTCTCTCAACGCTCGTTACTCTGTTGAACGTGGGAGCAAATAGGTGCTTGTAGTTTACCCAGAATAAGGTGAAAAACCAAGAAAAGCTACAAATGAATATGGGGGAAAATATAGAAATGTTAAATTAATCAAACAACTGACTCCTTCATTAAAAGTAAAAAAAAGTGTAGGAAACCCCAGAAATCACTGCACTCAGAAAGATAGTAAGAAAAACAAGATTTAACAAACTACGAAAGAAACACATTCCAGCAGTAGGTTACAAGGATAAGACAGGAATGGGGCAGCCATGTATCAAGGGCGAGTGAGAACAGGCTGCCAGAAGTTGTAAGAGACATCAAGAGAGTCCGAGAAAGATGAACGCTTAGAAACAACAGCAGAATTTTATTACGTTATCTTTGTGTAGATAACATCAAACGTTACCACATACTCCAGTCATTTCGTTGCTTTCGTTCTCTGTTATTAGTCGAGTATGAAGCCACCATTACACGTGGAGTTCCGCATGACAACTATCGCTGCCAGTTGTTGCTATTGTTCTGAGCTATGGGGCAGCTCTCTTTTTAACAACTTATTATTCCACTGTTAAAACTTATCACCATAAATTTACTCGTAGGGCTATACTTTATACTCCACAGCGGTCGTTATCTTTAGTTCTTGTTCGTGCCACGGCTCAAATATCGTACTGTCACACACAGTTAAATATTGCCACTCAGCACCAGACACCGCCCTCGGTACGGATCCAAGACTGTACAATGCGTTCATTTATACCCACGCCGAACAAAACGAAATGCGCACACCATCAAAATAAATTAGTTATTAAGACAACCTTTCTGCAGTTAGACACGTTTTCTGTAGCTATCCATAAACCTTACAATCCCCTCAAGGAGGAAACTGCTTTTTAATCCATCTCATTGTAGGCTTCTTTAACAAGACCGAACGCATGATAGAGTGCAGAAAACGAATGAGCTGTCTTTTCCGTTGATACCCCAGTACCTGTGTGGATATAGTCATAGCTGACGTCTAATAAGAATATGTAACTCGTTGATCTTCTCGAGTGAAGGGACCGTACGGAACTGTAATCTCGCATACTCCCTAGCAATGTTCACTTACTTGCCCTCTTCACTTGCGGGGAGTTCACCTACCGTATCTGCCTCGCTTAAGCCCAGCTTCCACTATGTGGAAAAGCTTCGAGGAGAAAATTTCTTTAATATGCATTCAAATGGAGAACAGCAGTCGCCAAGAGTAGAAGCACGACTAAACGCGACAAAAAGAACCATTCACCAAAAATATTTTTCTTCTTCCGCAGTGAAACTGAAGTGGAAAATGTTCTTCTTGAATCTTAGCTAGAAATCGAAAATTTAACTTTATAAATCCAGATCGTGATTTTTCAAGATAAACGAACATTTGATATAATAATTTAAAAAAGATAAATGTCCTTATTTTAGGTTAGACTGCAATATTGCACATTGAAATGTATAAAGTTAAAGAATGAACGGAGTAATGCTTCAGAACTATCGACATTTATAAATAGACCTGTGATAATGTTTGGAATGAAATAAACAAATTAAAAACATACAAAAATATAATATCTCTTGTTAAAAAATATCATGAACCAGTATTTTCGTTTCTTTTAACTGTTACTTGTTTCTACGTTGTACACGTCTTCACATAAACAAGCTCTATCGCTGTTATGCGCTCTCATTTCTGACGCTTCAATTCCGTTCGGTTCGGTTCTATTCGATTCTGTTATATGGTAGCGGCAGAATATGTTTCGCTTCGCTTTGATTCGATTCGGTTCCGCTGGTGGCAATAGCTCCTTACTAGTACTAGATTCCTTTCTGATACCGATATTCTTGAAATTGTTTGCTTGGTTGTGTACGCTTTATCCTTTAACGTGTCTTACAAGTAAGTAAGAGTCATAAGGAGAGATCTGGAGAACTCATAGGACATTCATTGAAAGAATTGCAATTTTGCGAGTTTTAGCCTAGCAGAGTATAGAGTTTACATGCTGCTCAGAGGGTAGACCATTATGGCTGCTAATAATCTGATAATGTAGAAGCAGTTTCTTTGTAACAGTCCGGGATTGACCATCAGTTTAAAGGTAAAGAGTGGGAGTAACCAAATCTACCGATACAATTACCTATATCTTGGTCTTCCAGTCATGCCATATGCATTGTTAAGGCAATGTCATTTTGAAACAACACTGTAAATGCAAAAATAAAATATTACAAAAATGAACTAGAAGAAATTCATTAGAAAGTATTAAATTTTAGAAAAAAAGCTTAAAACTATTCCATTTTCATTTTGTACCTGGCTCACTGAGTATAATCAAGAGGCTCCTCGAAAGTTCTAATTAATAAATCGAAAGAGCTACCCCAATCCTCGGAGCATCTTGACTGCGTGTGCTCAGAAGGAATGATCAGAAGTGTTTCTTCCAAGTCGGTATGTAAGAAAGCAAGCTACCTCGCGTGTACGTTAATAGAGAGGCGTATATATTGCAATGGTATGACATTTAGATCGAGCTTGCCAGTTCTTTTATTATATATTTCTACCCATTACATTAGAATCGCATTTTCTAACAAACGGTAATACATTTTTAATAGGGAATGCTTCCACTTGAAGATAAATACAATTGCATTATTGGAGCTTCCATTGCTAATAATTTAACTATTTTGTGTAATATATAATTTGAGAAGCAGTTAAAAAGATAATGGCATAAGCCTCATTAAATACATATTATTTTAACCTGGATCAGATTAGATTTATTGTGCTGTGTTGTATTTTAATTCTCATAGAGTACCCCTGCAACTGAACAAATAATCTGCAGAAATTGTACATCCCTCAAACTTCTAAATGATCATTATTTTGATCTTTATTTTGTTCTAATACATACCTATCAGCTATTTTTAATTTAAATATAAAGTCTAGTATTATAGCAGTATGTTATGATATTTGTTTATAAAAGTTATACTTTTATTTAAGAAACTAGGCAAAGGTACAGCGTTTCTGCAGAAATAGTAATAATAATTAGAGAATGATTAACTTTAAAACAAAGCCCTCACAAGCATATGCCCAAAATTCAACCCATTTGACTAGCAAATTGTATTAAATATCGGACACGACAGCAATAAGTTGGGCTACAAGCGACTTGGTTAATACCTCAAAGACATTGTATGTATGACATGCATTGATTGATACGGCAATATCATTTTAAAACAAAGTATAATTAACAGGCTGCTCAAAAATTGTAATTAACACACCCAAAGATCTGCCGCAATCTCGGAGCGTCTTGACTTCTTGTGCTCAGAATGAATGATCAGAACTGTCTCTCCCCAGTCAGTACGTAGGAAAGCAAGTTATCTTGCGTGTCCGTTAATAGAGAGGCGTAAGAGCCAATCTGCGAGGTGATTCCCACACCGTAACTCGAGGAGACAGTAGAAGGAAAAAGAACAAGGGCATTGATTTAGGTGCACGTAAGAATGCAAAAGTCACATTGAAAGTTCTTAGATTCGTGTGAATACTGATTTTTTAACGAATTACTTTGAAGTCAATACTTTCTTTATTATACTTATTGCATCACTGTATCAGAGGAGATTATTTAGTAAATTTGTCTATAGTTATTGACAGCGAAGATGAATTTACCGCAATAACGTTTTTGTAAGTAGAATGTTTGCGAAACGAGGCTGGAAACCGAGTTCTACGCATTCTGCAATGAAGATGAATGGCAGGTCCTGTTTTCAGAAATAACATACATTTTTTATTTAATATTATCATACAAAATTATTCGCTTGATGTCAGTATTTTAGCAATGAAAGAAATTAAACGGTGTAATTGTTACTATGTAAATGTAAATAATATAAATTTAATTAACGCTTTTAACCAAGAACAAAGACTTTATTGTTCTCATATATACAAAAAAAAATAGATTTATTAACTTTCACACTTAGGTTATAGAAAGTATGTAACAAATAATTCAGGTTTTCTAAAACATAACATCGCATATGAGATAGCACAACTAGAGTTTGCATAAATTAAAACATTTAATAATGCAAATGAGTTGTAATAATTAATGACATTGCATTTAAAATATGGATTACGATTAATATAATAAAATATTCATTGCAAGCACAATTATATAATTAATAAGCGGCAGTCTTCTGGTGAAATAGCCATCTGTTTAAAAGGAATTGGGGGAAGTTATCTCCCCATTGTGTTAACTACTTAAGCGGAATTATTTGCATTACAGCACTGAATGCGCTTCAGCTTATTTCATAAGCTATTTTTTCAAACAAAAACGCTCATAATTTATAAACTGTGGAGATATACGTAAATTGTGGAATAACGATTGTTTTTTTTTTTCTTCTGAAGAAAAATGCATAATTATTCTAAATAGCATACAGTTTAACCTTCATTTCTGTTACACGTCAACATTTTGCTCCTATTCATTAGCTGTGTTATTTAATACGATTGATTTAATGTTTTCGTAATTTGCATTTAATGGATGGAACTTATCTGGTTCACTTACATCCAGGATAGTTGAGAAGCTGCTTGATTCGTGAAGTGCCGAATCCGGTTTTACAAGCCGAAATTAAGATTGTCTGTGTTGTAGAATCTGAGTCAGGAAACATTCGGAATTCGAACCACGAATCTTCGGCTTTCCGCGCCGAAGATCTTACATCTCAGCTACCGAACTGTCCGATCACAATCGCGAATCCCCTGCATCTGAATCTATATAACTCGGAGACTTCTAAGACCATCTCATTACAGATATTTTATTCTTAAGAGGCAACTCAAAGCTTCAATAACTTTTTGTCCACGATAGTTCAATATTAATTTATATATCAAGTGATTTTTTAACAAAGTTGTATATAAGGCTAAATTTTCTAATCTGAGATAGGTGGAAAAATTAGAATACAGCTGGAGATCTTCGAACTACTGTGCTGCTACTCTTACATCTGAGCTACCGTGCTCTGTCCGGCTACAACTACGTATCTCCATCTACGTTTATATATTCCTGTGCTTTCGCCATGAGCTCCACTTTTCCCTCATTGACTAAATTCTAACTCAATGGCTTCGTAAAAACACTCTGTAATATTTTCTGTGATGCTTAGCATAGCTTGATTCTTCGGAGTTGTTCCTCTCAGATAATTATTTATTTACATGTATATATTGTTTATGTAACTATTGAAACTAATTATTAAGCTTAGTTGCCTCTAGTTCTCACATGTTCCAAAATAATAACTGTATGAAGTAACTTTAGGCTCTTCCAGGCTACTTTCCCATACTGTGTCTGCAACTGTCTGTTTTTAACTCATATATGGTCTTTATTACCCATCCTATGTCAGAAAGTTTAGTCACCTTACCTTCGTGAACCATCGTTTTTCATTTACAAGAAGAGAGAACTGCCGTCAGTTGTAACGTTTGGGAAACGCTGTTCATTCATGCACTCACGTAAAAGTGAAAAGAGGCGGAGAAAAAGGGGGTTGGGTGGGCAGGAAATGGGCGAGGGTAGAACATGGCAAGCAGGTTTTCTCTTCTTCGGCACCAGAGGCTATAGGGCGTGCGAGGAACGTGTTTCCAAATCCCATCATCTCTGGCAATTCGTCACGCCATCTTCCCTTTCTGCAATTCGCTCCAAACAGCGGGTTAACGCGGCGTGGCGATAGCTGATTATTACCAGCCCCTATATCTGAATATAGGACACTTGAGGATTCGCAGTTTCAAACTGTAAAACCTTCCTATGTTGTGGATTGTCGTTTCGCTGATTACTTCCCGACTTATTTAAAATTTGGCTCGCAAGCTTTCCCCCTCAAGCTATCCATGCTTGACAGATTGCCTTAAAAGTAAACTGTAAGAGAAAGGAAGAAGAAAAGTATTTGAATATGAACTAGAAGTGTAGGAAAAGCTACCTCATATTTATCTCGTCACTTTATCAGCAATTCATTCATTTCCTTGTTTACCACAAAGTTTTTGGTATTTGACATGAAACATATATAAAGGAAACAAAAATTGAGACAGAGCATGTCGTTTGAGATTGAAGAGCTCTCTGATACTGTCAAATCTGCCAAACAAAAAAATATGGGGTGGGGATACAGCGAACATATCGCGCCTCTCGACAGGAAAGCCTGAGGTCGTAGAAATGCCCTTTAATAAACAGAGCAAAGGCTTCTCCTAACTTCAGAAATATAATAATGAGCAGGAATCAGCAATGTACGCCACATAACTGCTTTTTGAGTCAAGTGTTTTGACTTTAAGACAGCTTTTATCACTTTTCTTTTAATAGTGTTTAACGCCCGTTTTTACTACTGAGGCACCACAGGCAGTTTTATCACTTTGAATATTGTATATTGCATAATTCAAAATTACGAAGTAAAAGACAAGTAATATATAGTCATACTTATAATAACTGTACGTGATAAAAACACATGAAAGAAAGATATTTTATAATATTAAGCATTATGTAGTACTTAGCTGATTTTGGATTCAACTCTTCTGGTATTGGTTGTAAATGGTTCCAATGATATAAGCTGATTTATATAAGCAGAACATATTTAATATTAACTTTCATTACTTGTGTTATTAATCAATAGATTACTAAATATAAGACAAGCTGATTAAATTCTGCCACATTTACACTTAAATTTCAATAGATCTAGAAATATTATACACAAAAAAGAAATTGCAACAAAAATGCCTTACTTTTTTTTTTCAGACAATAGCATAATAATAGAGATGATATTTTGTAATGGAAATATGAATGGTTGAAGCAATTAACGCTTTTTCTTTTCCAACCCAGAAAATAAGGAATTCTTTTTTCAAATATAAACTGAAAGCAAGTAAAATAGACAATATTCAACTAAATTTTATTTTCTATTAAAATGATAAATATTTACCCAATAATTAGTTTCTCTTCATCTGTAGATAAACATAAGATAGAACAGGTAAATATGTATTGAATTTTCTATTTAAAATATTTAGTTTATTTGGGCATTTTTACTAAGTGTTACTAAACAAGCACTACTTGTGCTTTAAGAAATGTTGAAACTTGTGCCCCTCAGAGGCAATACATTAGGGGTATCTGCGTAGGAAATTACCTGCTTCATCTAACCATTCTTCCTTTTCTTACCATTGAGAAATCTGTCTCTCGTAATTTTTAAGTAGTCACTTGTTCTGAAAGACTATATTTATGAAATGTCTAACCAACAAAGAACAATTAGCATACAGTGAAAGCACGGATAGCATACGAATGTTATCAATCGCTGACAATGTAACGACAAGCTGCTATCTGCACATATAAGACACGAACTTGACGCTAGCTTTTCTCTGTGTGCAGCCACGCTCTACCGGTCCGTAACTGAAAATAATATTTTTTTAATGGTTTTTACCGCCTGTTTTTACTGCTAAAGCATGACAGGCGGTGGACGCTGATGATATATAAGATGAAATGATATATTGGGAAAGGATTTGTTTTTAAGAAAGGAAACCTTCCGTCCTAAGTTTAGGGTATCTCCCCGGCATGTGACCGCCACGGGTGGCCGAGGTCGTTGAGGCACGGACTCGTGAGCGGGAGGTATGGGGCTCGAATCCCGCCGGGACCCTCCTCCCTGACAGGTTTTTTTCCAAGTTTTTTTCCAGGTTTTTTTCTAGGTTTTCCTCAGTCCTCATAAATGGCTAATGACGGGCAGGTAGCCTAAACTTAGGCCTGGAACTATTCCTTCCTTAAAAATAAATCCTTTCTCAATATATCATTTCATCTCATATATCATCAATGTTCATCGCCTGTGGTGCCTCTGTAGCAAAAACGGGCATTAAACACTATTCATTCATTTCCTGGCATTTGCTATTTATGAGGACTAAGGAAAACCTGGAAAAAACCTCAGTCAAGGAGGACGGTCCTGGCGGGATTCGAACCCCAGACCTTCCGCTCACGAGTCCGCGCCTTAACGACCTCGGCCACCCTTGGTGGTAGTTCACGAAATAGCTCATTGTTGATAGATCTTTATCTGGTTATTCTGTGACTGTATTGTGATTATTTCTGTTTTTTATTTATTGCGTTATCAAACCAAATATGAATTGTTTCAACGATCAGCACGTTTCTCTGCTGTAAAGAACTTTGCTGGCCACTGTCAAAGGAACTGTTCTCTCAAGGCCCCTTTTCAGCAGCCCAAAGATGTGAGAGGCTCAAAACTCATTCCGAAAGCTAAATCATAATCTTGTGTTTCGCGCATGCACAGAACTAAACACAGAAACAGCTATCGGAAAATACCTGAACAAGCTAATTTGATTATATTTTACCTTTACGTTTTGCTAAGGCACCAAAGTTGACTGTTATTCTGTCTTTAATGACCGGGTAATAAACGATAGGCGGCAAATATTCTTCCCTTCTTTTGTATAAATCCTGAAAAGAATGTCTTGCTTTCAGCACGTAACCGTTGAAAGCACTTCGCAATACAAAAAGGCCACACAATGTCTTTAGAAAAAAGAAATATCCTTTGTTGAGTTGTCAATTGATCCATTAGATTTAGAGCTGTCGCGCAAGAAGAGATAAAGCCTCGAAAGACAAAGGAATTAGTTTTAGCTTCTCGAATCAAAGAGGAACTCCTTTCAACCACCTTACTAATTCACGAATTCACAAGAGGGCTGTCACAAAACGAAAGAGTAACATGTTTTTGTTTCTGGGATCAGTGCCAACCGTATTTATGCAGCAGGTCGGGTTAATTATTAGACACGGCCCCCTGGAATTAGAGGAGCAGAAAGAAGTAGAAGAAAAAAGAGGTGAAAGATCACAATATTAATGACACCCATGTAGTAGAGATTTTTATGAATGAAAAGGAAAGCCGTTACAACAAGAACCTTGATTGCGTGAACGTTTGTCTAATTTAAATGCTTAACGCTTGCTATTTCACGTAGGCGCCTGCTTGCGTAGTGTTTATTTATGACGTTCGTAATGCGGCGGACATGGGCATCATTAGCTGATCTCGCATCACAGCTTCAACGCAATTAAATGCGTTACGAGGAAATTTGGACATAAGCGGTGATGGATGTGCTGATAAATATTCAAAAATAAATTACGTGCCGCCATGATTCGTAATAAAAATGAGATTATCTTAATTGAACAGTCTAAAGCCAGCTCCCGATACTCTGGCGTGTGTTATTTTTTGCTCAAGAAAAAATGTTCCTGCCCAAGTGTGCCTTCTGGAATTTGATATCCTTGTTATGTACACGTGTGATTCAGAAAATAAGGTGCGCCGGATGTACGCACGATAGTTTATATTTCGTACATTCTTAATTCATTTCTACTGATCCAATGGCTCAAGAATATAGTAGGAATTTTCGTTTCATTAATTAATTTTATTCATCCCTACAAACTAAAGACCTCCATCTAAGTTTTCATGTTCTCAATCTACAGATATGGCGAAATAATCAATGCTGTCAAAGCGACAATAAATAAAACATAAAAGAATGTTTGGAATGTATATCCACCGGTGCATCATTTCAAGTACGTACACTGTTGCGTTGATACAATACAATACCGTTACTGATGGCCGAGGTCGTTAAGGTGAGGACTCTGAGCAGTAGGTCTGGAGTTCGAATCCTACCGGGGTCGTTCTCCTTGACTGAGGTGTTTCCAGGTTTTCCTCAGTCCTTATAATTGGCAAATGCCGGGGAGGCCTGGAACGTTTCCTTCCTTATAAAAAAACCCTTTCCCAATATATAATTTCATCTTATGTGTCATCAGTGTTCACCGCCTGTGGTGCCTCAGTAGTAAAAACGGCCGTTTAACACTATTTAAAAAAAACTATATAATGCTTAACTGATTCACTTTTGGCAGAGCCGTCGGCTTGGATACGACGTCACGGGGATTTTATAAGGTGTTGGTATATAGAACCCGGATTTCTAGTAATTATAATATCCCTTCACATCTACCCATCAATAAACTAAAAATATTTGCGAATGAAGCTATTACCGCTGATAAATGAGGTGTATTACATACTTCGACCGTAATGACCTATTTCCGTCTCATATTACATAAAGTAAATATTTGGAATTAATTGTCGTTTTGCTTCTCTCGGGTAAGATGTTATAGTGCAAAAAACGAATTAATAACACATTTATGGTGTTTTTGGAAAACTAAGAAGACTATGTCGAGGTTTCTTTATTGCTTTCTAATAGACTGTGCCCCATTTCTCTATCTCCATCTCTTTCCATCTGCTTAAGGCATTAAATGTAAGGAATACAGTTGGTCAAACAAATGTTCAATGACACCGGGCAGTATGTATTTTCTTAAAAGTTTTTCTCTCAAGAAACTAAATCTTGTAAAGAAAAGAATATATTTTAACATAATTTTATCTTTATTTTCTCACTGTTAATACTTTCTTGGCTTACTTTTCTCCAGCTTCAGAAGGTACAATGTGACGAAGTTTAAGTTAATTTAATATCGAAAATACAGATATTATTTTCAGTTACGGTAACTCCCATCGTCGTTGCTTTCTGCAAACCCCAAATTATAGGTGGTGATTTGTAAAGTTTTTGACTGAAAAATGGTTATCCGATGAAATTACATAGTGTTTGATACATTAAAAGCAAGAAACGACATAAATCGGAAAAAAAAAAAAACATTTCTTTTTCATATAGAAACGGAACATTCTCCCAACAGAAGAAAAGAAATTTTTAAAAATATGTCATACCCTTGTCGGTGCTAACGTTCCAATTTCCCGAATTTTGCTTTTATCTTGAGATGTATTAGTGTATAAAATTAGAAAAACGTGTATAGACACATGGATAGCCCTGGAGGTTACTAGATGCCACATGCCCGTTTTCTGTCCTAAACGCCCTCCAAGTAATTTCTGATCTCTGGTGAAGTGCTCGAACGAATCGAGAAACGGTGGCCTGCTTTGTAAAAACTGGTCTTAAAATTCTATGGACAATAGTGAATCCAGCAACATCCTGCAAACTTCGATAGTTTGTTTTCAGCATTCAAATGAGTATTAAAGTACCTGCAACAAACAATGAACACTGCAAATCTGAAACAGTACCTGATAAAGGCGGGCAAACATTAGGTTATGTCGTTCTCGCAAGCGTAAGCGAAAGTGATTGTTGGAAGGTGCTGCTACGAGAATCTCGTATCTCGGGAGCGGCCTCTCAGTAATGAGTCGCCTGGAGAACACCACCGACCAAAACATGTCTTGTACTGCGCATAGTACCATACAGGAAGGAAATTTAGATGCAGTGACGGAAGAATATGAACACGAAAACATTGTTTCTCGATCAACACGGGCACTCCTCTTTACTGCTTACGAGAGTGAGTGATTCTCGAGACAAATGCGCTCCGTAAACTTAAGCATGCCATACCCTCCATTGCGGTAGCAATAGTGAACAAGTCAGTCCGCCTCAGGACTTGACCGGCTTTAGTACCCGATACTTCACTGCACATCATAATAATATATAAAAAAGTATTATATGAGTGCTATTATTACTTTATGATTTAAATAGTCTAGTTCTAACATAACATAAATATCCGTTTCTTCTGATATTACACATTTGTCTTTGTTTACTATATAAGTGTACATATTACACCCCTTGTTACGGGTCGTTCCTGGTGGTGTAGTGGTAACCATCTTGTAAACCCAAGGTCGCGGGTTCAAACCCGGCCTGGATCGAAGGATTTTTATCGGGCGTAAAAATCCTAAGTATGGCTTCCTTCGGAAGGGAAGTAAAGCCATGGGTCCGGTGTCATACATTTACAGCACGAAAAAGAACCTCAAGCCTGAAAGAAGAGACCCTGAGCAAAATTTGTCGGCCGTTTCACGCCCTGAGTTGAATGGGACGCTGATGACCTGAGATGTTAAAGAGCGTCCTTAAATAAATCGAATCAAAAAACCTTGTTACGGAAACGTCTGGGCACTACTGATACTTATATACTGGGATGCGTGGTTCGAGAAGCCCGTTCCGCTCTTCAACATCTCAGGTCATCAGCGTCCCATTCAACTCAGGACGTGAGACGGTCGACATATTTTGCTCAGAGGCCTCTGCTTTCAGGCTTAAGGTTCTTTTTCGTGTCGTAAATGTACGACACGGAACCCACCGCTTTACTTCCCTTCCGAAGCCATACTTATCCGGGGTTCGAACCCGCGACCTTGGGTTTAAGAGGCAAATATGGTTACCACTACACCACCAGGATCGACCTAGCTATACAATCATTGCATATTCCAGCTTCATGCTCAAAAGCAGAGAACGACCTCCAGATGTGGTGATTTGTTAATAAGGCTAATTGGAATAACAAACAAAGTAAAGTAATATATTAAACACCTAAAATAAGAGATCAAATGTGTGATGGTAAATGACTTTATTTTGTATTCAAAATGAATATTTTGGTTTTGGTTTAGTTATATTTTATCCACGAGGGAGATGTTTTCAAAAGGCTCACTTTAAACTTCTATGTCCATGTGCATGCTTAAATTGTTAGTTGTATTTTTGTTGTATTGAATTAGGCAGTATATGAATTATAATCATTTTATGATTTTATGTGTTTAAACTGAACATTGAAAATAAGTTTGGAAAATTTATAATAGTTCAAGCTAAATATTCATAAAATTTTCATATTTGTAATATGAGATATAGGCAATTATTATTAATATTAGAAGGACGAACGTGATTAAGTATATACTTTTAATGAACCAATAATGTCTCAAGATAAGGCAGAAGAAGCAGCACTCGTGTAGCGTGTCAGGGACCTTAATGGATTGTAGTGTGCACAGGTGAATTAATAAATTAAGAATGACATTTTTCATTGAGGAATGCAAGCTCTTACTTTAGAAATATGCTGGAGGAAAATCCCCAGGATGTGACATGAAAAAGTAACTCTACAACACGGAAGAAGGAATAGTAAAACTCACAAGGCTCAACAATTAATATTTAAATATAATTTGCCGAACAAAATTATAAGGTATAAAAATAGCACATTCATTTTAGCATACAGTAAAAGGAAAACATACAGGAGCAATAATGCACTGAACATGTACAACATAATTAAGACCTTCAAAAGGAAATCTTAAAAAGGCAAATTAAGATTTATATAATAAATCTTAAAAGAGTTATCCCATTTAACTGACAAAGTATGTTAACTCAAGAACAAGCAGATTCCAAGCATTTAAGTAAATTTTCATTTTAAAGAAATTATTTAAGCTCTAAACAAATTTTTGATGAAATAATTGCCCAAAGGATACATATTTCTTGATAATAGATTATAGGGTGCCCTTAAGCAACCTAACAAGTAATACAGCCTTTACCATTAAAACAAGATTTATAAATAAAAACAAAATTTTATAATTTAAAAAAAACCCTATCATTCAAAATACCTGAGTCACTGGGTAGGCGCAGTAAAGATGCTTCCATCATAAGCTTTAATATAAGGCCTCTCCCGGAACTTCTTGGCGCGTCTGAATCAAAGGGAATCTAAGTGTACGCTGCAGCCAATAGGCAAACACGCTGAAGATCAGGCTATGCCTGCGTAATCTTTCAAGGAAGGGAGAAAGGAAAGAGAAGAAGCATGTCCTCAAACATCGATCGCGGAAAACAGGATATATAAGAAAACCACCAATGGTATAGCATAGCGTAAACGTTGACAAAGTATTTAATCTTACGATTTAAGTTAATGTTAATGTTGAATAACATATCTGTAAATCATAAATCAATGCCCAAAATCAGTCATTAGGCGTTACTTATCATTTCAAAATTCAATAAATAAGTATTAGTTTTAAAACTAAAACAGGGTTTCTACGTTACATTTATAATGTATATTTTACACAAAATAAACTCAGATTATTTACTTGCCCGATTCCGGTTGAAGCTGACCTGTGCAGCCATAACATGAAAAACTTTTAACATAGGCCAAGAACAGGATGATCAAATACACTGCATGTCTTTAATGGTGCTTTACGCTTGTTTGTAACAGTTTTGCACTGAAATTCACCTGTACAGCCAATTAAATCCTACTGTCATACTTCCTTTACTCCCAGCGTGCGTTTAATAGACATTTCCAACAGCTGTGTTGAATTGAGTGCCAGTGAAATAATGAAATAAGACCAGACAGAGAGCTGTGATGTAAATGGACAGCCTGTGCTTCCTAGAAACGCCGAGGTGAGCTTGTTGATAATTCCAGGAGACGCTGATATTGCCTTACATGCAAAACGTTCAGCATAGAATTTCGTTGTATTGATTAAAAAAACACAATGCAGTAATAGGCTAGCGATATATGTAGGGACATTTCTGAAAATGTAGCTCTCTTGTTTTATAGCACACTGTTTCCCAGTGACGGTTTCAAGAGCAATGTTGCCATTCATTGTCTAAAAAACAACTAATTCATTCAATTATGTATGTTTAACTACTTGCTGTTTATTAAGATTTCCAAAAATTGATGATGGTGAATTAAGAACGAAGACTTCGCCATGCAAGTTTAGGTATGCCAGAAGAATATCCAGATTTATCCCATGGTAAATGCAAAGAGCGGAAACAGTATCTATATCAACTACTTCATGCCACCTAGGCTACCAGCAGAGAGTTTTTGCTAAATAGAGCTAGGTAAAATCACCCGTTGAAAAAGAAAAGAGGTTCAGTAATGGTAAATTGTTCAGCAAGAGAATTGGGGAAGGGGGTTTACAGGAGCTTCTAGAACTTATATTGTAAGACCTCTCAATACATGTTAAACAAAATAGTAAATGAACAATGAGTATTAAATATCATGTTTAAAAATAGTGACATGAGTCTTTCATAAGTAGTCAATTTAAACAGCACGCACTATTATAGTTCAAAGCGTCCGCTCCTGCTTGAATACAGACCTCACTTCGACATTATCCGAAGACGATCCCTACAATTACTTGTTAAAAACATTCTTAATTTCTTCGCTGACGTGTCCTGGTCACTTATTGAGAATTGAACTTCATGCATGATGGCGATCCCGCACATTTCAATATCTGTGTTCATATATGTAAATAAAAGTGATTCTTCCCGGTGGATAGGTTGAGGTGAACCAATTGCATGATCTCCGTGCTCATCTAATTTAATTTTACTGGATTTCTGTCTTGTGGGCAATTTAAAAATAGCTATGAAATTGTCTCAAGTGATGAAGGGGAAACTCTTCCTATTGCGTTTAGCCAGAAAGCGGACATTTTAAACATTTATTCTAAATTGAAGGCAAAACCTCATTGTCATAGATTAACTTAAAAAATTGGGAACCAACACTTTTGGATCCAAATTGATATAATTTAGTTTTATTGTCTACATATGAGAAACTTATTCCAGAAGCTGTGCCGCATTTTTTTTTTAAATATTCCGCGTAATTCATTTCAAACGTATCAGACCATCCGCTGCTAGTTTCCACATTATTGAGAAATACCGATAGAATGATTTTGAATAATTTATTTCGTTCCTCAAGCAAGAGATATATGCAGGTTCACAGAGCATGCCTAAAATGCTATTCCTACAGCAACATCATCATGATCTGGGGTAGATTATTAGAAACATGTGTACGTATTTGCATGTTCATGTATCTTTTACAACTTCTGGTCACTCTTACTTCAGCCATTATTAATTTTCCCCAATAATTCTAGTATTAAACAGGAGTTTTCACAATGGGTCTGCAGAGTGATGGATTTGTAGTGCAACTGTGTACAGATGATTTATATAAAAATCACGAATTATTAACGAGGGACCTGAAAACATAGAAACTCTGGAATAACTGTTTATACGTCTGCATCATCACTGGCAGAATATCGAACAAGATGAAATCCTTCGTCACATTTCTTCAACGCCGGAAATATGTCTGACAGTATTAAATGCAAGAAATGGTGGTACAGATTACTGATAACACAACTTGTAATATGAGATTCCATTCATAGTTATCAGAAGATTATAGAACTCTCTGTGTTCCTAATACAAGTTTGATGTGTGCATTCCTAAAGAATTTTCTAATTACTCAATATCGTGTGTGTAACTTATGTGTGTTCAGCTGTACAAACATTTTATGATCATTTATTACTTCTGTCACTTTAATCACAGTAGCATATCTGTGCGCCAGTGTTCCAATTTTTGCACCAAGGCGTATGCAGTGCGTTCAGCTGACTAGGTTCCCTGAATCTTAGTTTGTTTACACTGGATGCTATCCACGATTCGCTTTCAGTATGTGTGAAACAGAATTTCTGTATGCATGATTATATGTTCCCTATATAATCTTTAAATTTTGACCGCATTTAACGAAAATTTTCAGGTGTCAGAAGAAAACCATAGCTTACCTTTAAATTTAGACAAACCATCCCTTTACTTTTTAATTTTCTTTTACATATAAAAAATCAAACAGTTCAGCAAGTCAGGACAAATTGCATTATTACTCTTTAGAAGCATAGAGATATTTTAGAGCTTTTCTTATGGTTCATCCCTTAAGAGTGTGGAGGAGTAACTGAAGGGAAATTTCTTTTCTTTAATCTGAATGAAATATAAAATGTGTAAGATTTGTTTTTTCATCGGAACACTTAGCAGTTTTCTATAGGCTGTCTTAAAATATGGAGGAATAGGTAATGTTTAAACGTTTGATATTAATATGATATACATTTGATGTGTTAACAGAAATCAGTTAGAACAATAAAAATGGAGTAGTCCATCTAATACAAACTATAGTCCAGCTATAGTCCAGATAGGTTTTGTGCCAGCTCTAGGTATGACAAAAACGTGCAACATTGGATACAAATTATAATAGAAATGACAGTTTTATGTAGAATTGTCGTCTGTACTAGATACTTGTTCAAGTTTGCTAAAACACTTGACAATTTAGTGTAAAAATTCATACTAGGCAATTGTCGTTCTTTTATATTAAAACTTACTACTGAGATCTTTCTCAGAGATATCTGTATGTTCTTCACAACTCCTCTACAGTTTGGCCTGCTGCGTACGTTACCTAGCTTACTTTCTGAGAGAAAGTAACGCTCTATTTTTGCTATATTGTTAATAATAACATATTTCAAGGGTGGGGGACTCCGCAGTCAGCCTTTGAAGGGCCCCCTAATAACGCTAGCTGACTCGGTAATAAGATAGTTGTGTCATTTGCGAGACCACTGGCTTGGAAAATGTAGCCGGGCTTGCCTCTTTGTCGTCGTTCAGTCATTAGCGAGTGCTCTCCGTGTCTTTCGCCCTTTGACCCCCCTCTACCACTTCCTAGGTAGGCAGGGTTTTCATTAAAACTTGCCTGGAGAGTTCGCTGCGACGTCACACATGTGGCGCACCATCTTCTCCTGCTGCTAATGAATGGAAACGCCACTTCCTCCTACCTGTTACACACGCTGGAGTGAGCTGTGGTACCGTTCTGCAGGAAATGGGCTTTACCGCCACTTGATACTAACGGCTTCTCTGAGACAATCACTTCACTTTTTCTTGATGCAACGGGAGATGATGACAAGTATTTAGTAAATGCCACTCACAACAAGGATTAATCCAGAGTTAAAGCAGCGTTGAGTCCTTCCTTTCTCTTTACTTCCTTACCTTAACCTGAAATATCAGCTATTAACGATATAAGGCAGAATTGGTCATACAGGGTGGGTGAAAAGTAACTCCCTATTGTAATATGCTTATAACTTTCTTAATAATTAATCTATTTCAGTGAAACAAGTTTTGTTGTAGAGTTCAACATGATAAAAATCCTATGGAGCGAAACTTAAAGCTCCACACCTGCACCGGTATTTTACACCATTATATGTAACCTTTGGGGGATATTTTCGATTGACTTGAGTGAGGACATGGCAAATGCTATCTTCCAAAGTTTTTGAACTGGTGCTGCACACCTCTTCCTTCGCCCAACTCCATAGGAAGAAGTTACGCGAAATGAGGTGGAGATTCCGTGTTGGCCACTCATGAGGACCACAGCAAACCAGCCAATGTCCTGGAAAATGTTGGTCAAGCCAGCCACTAACGTTGAGTGCAAAATACGGTGGTGCACCATCTTGCATGAAAACAAGATTTGTGCTATTCTCATGGAGACAATTAGCTAAAATTAATTTTCCAACATGCCTTGGTGCTGTTCTGTGTTCATGGTATCTGGAAGAATGAACGGAACCATAACTTTATTGAAGTTATGCCACTGTGATGTCTTTGAGACTTTTCTATCGCCAACCCTGGGCCCAGTAATGATATTTGGGTTGTAACAAACCTTCCGATTTGAAAAACGGCCTCTTCGCTCCAAATGATGTTCCTGAACAACTCGGACCAGTCTACGTACCAACCACGCATGATCCATGGTCACAATCTTCCGGCGATAGCTCTTGACAGTAATGTGGCTTCCATGGAGTAAATCTAATTCTTTTTTCAGAGGATTTCTGATTGTGTGGCGGGAAGGACCACTTTCACGAGCGGCTTGTCGTGTTGGGTTTTGAGGAATGCCGGGGAACACCGCACTGTTTGCACATTTTCCTCTGACCTGGATGTCGAGCGATGTCTACTTCTACGAACATCCGCCACAGATCCTGTGCTCACCAGTTTGCCATGGCATTTCTTGGTGGTCTTTGGATCCAATGAGGCGAATGCACTGCCCGCTTTCATCTCTGGATCTGCTCGACGGAGCGCTAGACTTCATAACCGGCGGCCACCTGAGTTCTCTTCAGCACTGTGATGCGCACTGCTGTTATTGATCACGTTCTACCACTAAGGAACCATGTATTAAGACACATCGATAAGTATTAATATATACAAAAGTTATAAACATATTACAAAAGGGAGTTACTGAAAATTCTCTTGCAAATTAGACTGATAATATTAATTATTTGCAAGACATAAAACCCATATTTTCTTTGCGGGATGTGAAACTTTTTTTCCAGGATCACATTTGACCTTACCGCTATCCACGCTGATATTATGCAACTTTTAACTGTAGCAGGCAATCGGTACTTACACACTCGACAGTTACAACAGAGTATTTAAATATTCATCGAGAGTTTTTTTTTTAAATATTAACTAAGTACGTACCAGGCTTGTCTGGAATAACTATCCTTTTGAATATACCATAACGTACCGTCTTTTCTGCTAGAAGAATGGTCCATACACTTTAATGCGGATCACTCCACCCGTATATCAACTTTTGAGCTTGATCTTCGTAGGAGACATGCGGGTTTTTCCTTGTCCAAAAATGAAGTTGTGACATGGATGCAAAATTGAAATAAGCTTCATGATCCTCATCGCGTAGGGCTTGTAGACGTAAGTAATATGGATACAGTTTCAGTACTTCGGAACAATACGCTGGCAAGACGTATAAGACAGATTCATCTCTGCTGACAGTCGTCTTAAAACTTTTCGTAGGGCTTCTTGTCATGAGATAGCTGCTTCTCTTATTGGGTTTCGCCTGCATTTTTTTTTAATTTTACACAGAACATGTTTCTACAAATGGTCAATACCACAACATTATGGAATAGCATTTAGGTACATTTCACTCACCATATTTACGTAATAATTCTCTTTCAACTTAACACTCTCAAATTTAGCGTACCAAAGAACACATTGTGTTCACTGTTGATTTATAGTAGCCATTTCAATCATTTACTATTTTCATTTGTCATCTTGCCATGTACGAACACTGCCATCTTTTAAGAAAAATATTACCAGCAAGAAATGTATCCTACCATCATATTAACTTTTGTAATAATATTTAATATTGTCCATTCCCAAATAAATTATCGTGTAATGTAAGGAACGGCAGTGGGAGTTTGTTTCTTGAAGATTACTATAGAGGTAACATCTTTGATCTCGGTAATTTTATCGCTGTGAGAAGTAAAGTGACATTTCCGTTAATGTGAGCTTATGTTCTAAATCTTCTCTTATGCCATTAATTTATTGTATCAGTCACACTTTTGCACATGTCTCTGCGTTTCATAACCTATTTTAGCCTGCAAGAATTAAATTATCATCAGCCTTTTGTTGCACGTTGCAGCACCAGTCAATTAGTTGGTCTTTCTGCTGTAAAAACACCGTATTTGACTTCTCTAACGAGTGTAAGGCTGAATTTAAAGCTAAGTTTTAGTTATACTTTACATAAGGGAGAGTGATATTGCAGCACTGGAAATGCGTTTATTTTTTCCGGTTATAAATTGAACATAATGTAATAAAAACTGGTTAAAATAACACTTGTATATTCCCTTTTCGCTTAAGGGTATCGCTCTGTCAAAAGTAGGAGGAAACACAAGCAGAAAAAATATATTTAACGAGCTTTACTTTTTCCACACTGTTAGACAGAAATACTTGTCTTGACTTCAAGCAATAAATGGATAATCTATGAGCTCATTCAGTAACTTTGGATGGTAATTCGTGACGACACAAAGAGATACACCATGCCTGAACGGAAACACCGTTCTGGAAAAGCAGACAAGGAAGACCTAGTGTAGTGACAGGCCAACAAACTTTGTTAGTGATGTCGAGGAAAAGAGCGAACAGAGTGATAGCTGCTGGTAGAAAAGCTGATGGACTCATCTGAATTGGAAATGACAGCATCGCCGAACTTCCCTCTCCCGGTCAAGTAAACTCTGCAAACATTATTTTGTTTGGAAAGCACCAGTAGGAGTTGCATGTAACTCGCATCAAAGGTAACTTGAGGGAGGAAAAGTTTGTACGATGTGGAAGGTGTTAAACTTGAATTGGAAAGTCTTTAGTTACCGATGCGTGATAAAAGGTAACAGGTGTACCAGCCTTCAGAAACACCTTCAAACAAAAACAGTGCCAAGTTGTAATGTCAAAACTACTCCTTTTTTAATTGGGAAACATAGCTAACTTTGGTTTTTCTGACAGAAATGCTGACTATTATACTAGTGCGTATTTAGGGATTCAAAAGTTTAGAGAGTAGAGTATGTGAATAAGAAAACACATTCTCAAATGAATAGCTTAATTATTGGTTAAGTTCTCCAGGGCGACTACCTGAGGCTATTGCTCTGTTTACATATAACAGTTGATATATGCGGTCAAGGCAATAAGGAAGGAAGTGAAGATCTACAGACATGTAGTTAGAATCGGGTCAAAATAAAAACAAGAATTCTTCAGAGCAAGTACCTTAACTGGTTCCAAATGGAGATAACATAGTGCCTTGATGTTCAAGAAAAGACACTAAAGAATTGACTTCCTTAATGTTGGAGTACTATCGCGGATTGGCAAATTGAACAAAACTTTGCTTAATCCCGATTTAAGATATGTATATTGAGAAAAAACTGAGATATGTATATTCCACAAAATATTGATAGCTAAGTTAATAAACAGAGCAAATGAAATATGAGGAAAACTTTTCCTTACGACTTTTATACACTTAGCAATGGCAGTGCATGCATTTTAGTGAAATACATATATTGACGTGGTTAAAATTTTTGTGTTTTATTTGAAATTAAACTATGTATACTAAATGAAATATTGAAACAATTAGTATTATTCATGATTATTAATATATTGATGTTTCAGCAGCTTTACGAATTTATACTGGGTGAGCTTGTTGGTTTTGTACTGCTTCCATTTCATTTTTGTGAATTTAATTTTCTTATCGATTTTAGGCTTTTATATATATAGAAGCTTTTTGTTTTTATTTGACGTTCTTTTAGTACAGAGAAGAACTGAGATACATGAGAATGGTGATGTTTAAAACAAGGAAATGTGAAAAGATTTACAGGCGTTTGTTGTTCTACACAGATTTGTAGGTGTTGTTCATGGATGTACGAAATAATCCACCAAATAAACGCAGAACGTATTAATTTTTGGGAGATTTGGTTTACAAGCAACAATAGTCACCAACTTCGTCGAGCTCTAAAAATGATAGTTGGAATAAATGTTCTAGCCATATTTCTGATTCACAGTCTTCGTTGTTGAAGATATTTGCCATTCCTAATTGGTGGATCTTTCGGAACCATGCTTACCTTGATCCAAGCATCTTCATATCAACAAACTGTCACTGTTACTTTTCCACTGTTTCATTTCCACTGAACTTAATATGGTAAACAAATTTAAACATGCAACATACTCTCTGCAAGCTCATCCCTGTTTTTCTGGTATTATGAGTTCACCCCAATTTACGAATTTATTTTGCTCAATTGACATATCTCCGATTAAGACACAGGAAAGATTTGCTCAATATATTTGCACTCCTACAATCATCTCGGAGTGGCAGTAAACTGCGATATTTGAAATGGAATAAATTTCGCACCATACCATTCTAACTTGAAACGTCCCACATCTTAAGACCTCGGATATACCCGAGATAAATTCAAAACGATATTACCATGGTTTAAAAGACTTCCTTGACAAAATGTTCCAGCCATTAAGGGTTTATTCCTGTTTGATTTACAAGATCAACAAGAAAACCCATCTAAAACAAACATTTTTTTTTTACAGTAGCTGTCGATAGATCCATAATTGTATACTAATGGACTGATTGAGAGTAAGTATTTTTACGGACACTATTTCTACGAGAAATGGGTTTAAGGTAACCACAAGTAGCGTTAGAGGTCATCTATTATTATTCAATTTTATTCCTCTTGAGTTGGTTCACTCCAACTTCAGCCGTTATCATTCAGTCAACACACATAAGGAAATAATATTCACAAACTGCTTTCTTGAGATTTTAAAAGAGAATATAAAAACTGGACACTGTGTACTTTTGGTGTATGATTAAGCTCCGTAAAACACATTTCTTCATACAAACCTTAAGAAATTTCTTAAACATGGTGCTAACAGTTTCCTAAGACTTTTCAATGTGATGGCTTAATCTAATTATATTTAATCAACTGCAACAGAAAAATACCAGTGTACTTTCATTTCACGAAGTTACACTTTCGGAGTCATGCATCTATCAGATTGCAGTTTGCGAAAGCAACATTCTTCCTAAGTAGGCCATACATTTCTGACTAAACCTATCGATATACTTACCGTTCACATCGAAATTTAATAGGAATATTCAGAGAAACTCCAATATCTAAAATGATTAATTCAAACTATGATGTTAACATTGATATGGCAATCTTCCTGCAACTTTTTGAACTTCAATTTAAATTCTTGGACCCCCCCCCCCAAAAAAAAAAATAAAATCTACACTGCAAAACTGCACTGCAACATTCGGAACGATGGTCCAAATCCAGCTGTTTCTTCTGAAACCTGCAAGAAGATGCGTTTCCGACCCTCCCTGTCTGTGTTTTTTGTCCTTATCCGCTAATTGGATGCAGGGTATGCCAAAACATGCACCAACTTGCTCAGTTCCGTACCTAAAGGGATGATACTTGGACAGGTAAGTTATTCAACCTTTATCATATAGTTACTCTGGTACACAGTCAGGCAGAATGTACAGCTCGATTTGCCTCACCTAATATGGCGGCACTTTCTGAGTTAACACGGATCAACTCCGCGCATTCGCTGTAGAGATTTATTTAAAAGTCAATGAGTCTATCAGAGTGCAAGGATCTTTCGGGTTGGGACGTCAAAGTTCCTGACCAGCAAGAAATGTCTAGTATCATGCCTTAGGAGAATAAACCCGATCCGCTGTAAGGCATGCCTGCGGCGCATGATGACCCGCAGTTCCATTCTTATAAATTAGAGGTTGTGTAACAACTGAAAGAACTTGATAAAATTCCTTCAAGAAATTTCATCATGGACTTTCTTGAAAGCTTGCAGAACGTGATTCTTCTCATGGTATCTGATGACGCCCATCCTTAGCAGTCCGGGAGTGTCAACAAATACGAGTTATTATCGAATAATATCAGCCTACTTCTCCTCAAACCATCATTTCGGATTTGAAGCAGCTGCTTGATATTGACACTTTGTTGATGTTAGTATTTCGGTAATAGACACCAAATCACTCACTTTGACTACATGAACCTAACAGTGCGGTGGCAGTAGTATTGATTCAGATCTTAGGCCCTTATTTCTTTGAAGAAGCTAGTGATTGTCGCTATATACAGAGGTTAAATATCTCGGGCCAACTGAAGCATGCTACAGATATGCTTCAAGCAGAACGAGGTAACAATTCATGCAGCACACTGTCCATGATTGTTTTGAGACCTGCTTTATGCGGCTGATTGGTTTCCAGTGACCAGCTCGCATACAAGTCATGTGGAACTAAATCATATGATGCAGGCTTTCCTTCGTCCTTGGTGGTTTACGTTGTATGTAAATTGACTGTATTCTATTGAAGTTTTGCACGCAGTGCACATTTACGATTTCAATGATAATAATCATCAGTATCTGGTGGAATCATCTAATTGACTTTAAGCTTCCAAAGAAGATTTTGCACATTAATTTTTTAATAGTGTTTTTACCACTTAGGCATCACAGGTGGTGGACACTGAGATGAAATGATAAACTGGGAAAGGAGTTTTTTTTAAGGAAAAAAGCATTCCAGGACTAAGTTTAGGGTACCTCCCCGGCATTTGCCCTTTATGAGGACTGAGGAAAAGCTGGAAAAAACCTCAGTCAGGGAGGATGGTCCTTGTGGAAATAACCCAGACTTCCCGCTCACGAGTCCGCGTCTTAGCGACCTCCGCCACGGTTTTTTGATTGTATTCAACCATTTTTGCTTACATCATTTGGAGTATTGATCTCCTTAGAAAGCATTTGTACTTCAAAAAACAAAGGGGGAATAAACTGTTATTAATAATAACTTCCATCTTTCCTGCTGTTATATCCTTCTATTGTAATGTTTAAATTATAGCTCCATAAGAGGCAAAAATATGTTCACAATGCTGAAACGTTACATTTCTAATTTCATCTATTGTAAATTACAAACCTTGAGCCCATAAACTGCACTATCACCAAAGATTTATCACAGTAGATCTATCTGTCAAAGTCGAATATCATAAATTACCTCAAAGAGAGGAAAGCGGTTTGAATCACTTCCCATTTTAATACTTCGTTGCTCAGATTACAACTAAAATTTCAGAATTATACTAAATAAAATAGCAATACGTGTCATCCTAGACATATGCAAGAAACACCATCTCTCTAAAAGCAACAAGAACATAAATCTTCTGTTAGGAATAACAAACCTCTTCAAGCACCCTGGGAAAACGTTGCAACCATGCCTCACAAAGCATGTGATAGATATAGCCACCATAATAACAATGAATGAAATAAAAAATGTACAATCTCTTGCACTAGAAATGGGGATGAAAATCATTAATACAAAAGTATTGCCAATTCTGGCAGATAAAAATATGGCTAAAGCTGAATAAGTCAAAACAATGTGCTCAAAAGAATCGTGTTAGCGAGATGGCGTTTCCTCATACAAGACAACAGAACAAGATTTTTCTAAAATCCATGCAGGCAGCACAGGGTATATTTAGAAAAGTACAAGAAGAACGGGAACAGTGGTCAACAGAAACAGGCTCGGTGCTGGTGGTCTAGTGGTAACCATACTTGCCTCCTAAACCCAAGATCGCGGGTTCGATTCCGGCTAGGACCGATGGAATTTCTTTCAATGGATTTTTTTCCTAAGTGTGGCTTCCTTCAGAAGGGAAGTAAAACCATGGGTCACATGTCGTATATTTACGGCACGAAAAAGAACCTCAAGCCTGAAAAAAGAGGTCTCTGAGAAAAATATGTCGGCCGTTTCACGCTCTGAATTGAATAGGACGCAGATGACTTGAGATGTTAAAGAGCGTCCGTAAATAAACCAAATTAAAAAAAAAAACAGGACTTCGGCAAAGAAATGTGATCACAAAAGTAGTACACACAAGACCACGCCAATACAGGAAAAAATGCCAACTATTTTACATGGAAATGTGTAACAAAAATAAATTCGAGAGGAAATAATAGACAAAAAAAAAAAAAAAACTAACTGACAAGCAGAAGAGTTTGCTTAAATATCAAGCAAGAAAGGAGTGGGAAAAACGAATGGGACATTACAAAACTTTCTAGCACTAGCCAGGGTTTTAAGGTCTCAGTTTGTATAACTGCGGCAAGATTGTTCAAATTTAGGACTCTATTTATGTTTCAAAAAGTTTTCTAACCTCCCCATAAGGCAATAACAAACAACACTTCAGTTTCATACTATGCACACCACATTTGAAAAAGCCTGTTCTGTAACGAACCGATAAATAAACGTTAAGAAGTGTTTTGAATCTGAAATAATGTTTGTTTTAAATATACCACTTTAAATACACTTGCTACTCTTTCAAATTACGGTATTGCTAATTTTAGTGGTCTTATGATAACACTATATAAAAGGTGAATGTTATTACAAATTAAAAAGAAAGCAAAAATATATAAAAAAAAATTGAAAAGCTACAAGCAATTTTGCAGAAAGCTAAGAAAAATAAAAAAATAATATCTCAAACATTAACTTCAGTGATATCAGGATATTCTGGAAAGTTATTTCTGGGGTGCTTGGGGCGGTGGTCACCCTAGGAATTCCAACAGGAATAGCCTAGGGACTGTGAATTTCCTCAAAGAAATTGTTATGCGGTGAACAAAAGAATAAACAAACAGCAAGAGCTTCATCTCGCTCTCTTAATGGAATGAGGAACGTTCCAACTTTCCGGTTCAAGTGAGCGAAACGACGCTCAACAGTTCCCTCCGAAAGCGTCTGGAATGTTAACACGTCTCGAGATGCTGGCGGTAATGTCTGTATATCCGTCAAGGTCGAGCATGCTTAATCATCTCAAAGAACACAAGATGACGTCTATTTATTCCCATAAACATCTTGGGAGCGGAGACTAAAACTGAAATCTTATAAATGGTTTTACTTGTCATTCTAAACATATACAAGAAGTATTGCAACTTCAAAGTCTGTTCCATCCAATCATCTCTTTTGTATTCTTTCTTACCGCTAGGTTTGTAATTCAAGGCCTGTTTTAGTAATGTTTGATCATTCATCCTTATATTTTGAAATATTCATTTCTGTATAGTGTAATTTTTTCATATATCGATTTTTGTGCGCGAGCGCGCGCGTACACACGCACACACACACATATACACAGAGCATTCCGAAGCTCTTGCAGTTGTACCAATGAATTTCATTTTGAATAATCTTTCCAAATCTCCATTGATCGTACCTACGAGGCAGCGAAAAAGACCAAAAAATGTATAATTATATATATAATATAAATGAAAAATAAAAATAAAATAACACTATTAACAATGTAACAAATTAACAGTAATAATAAAAGTAGATAAAGATAAAACACTGAGAAAAAGTCACATTTGAAATTGCTATATTTCGAACTACTGCGAGTTCTTCAATGACACGAATGGACTTGCAATTTCAAGTGTGACTTTTTCTCAGTGTTTTATCCTCATCTACTTTTATTATTACTATATATATATATATATATATATATATATATATATAAATGAAAAATAAAATACACAATGAACAACGTAACTAAAATAACGGTAACTAGATAAGCAGAAAAAGTATAAACACTTAGAAATTAGCAGATTTAGTATCGCAATATTTTGAACTTTAAGAAAACAAGTCAAGTTATTCAGCTCGGCGAGGAATTCGCTTAGTTTACGCAGCTCCTGCGAGGCGTACAATTTTCTAATTGATTTTATTTGTATAATCGAATTCTGTGCAACATTTATAGTTTTTCATAATATTTAAATTTCTGTTTCCTGTATTCTCATTTGTAGCAATTTTGTAGGAACCCATACCACAGTTTTTATTTTTATAAAACTAATAACAATATATTTTTATTTGATTTTGTCTTCCTGCCTTTGAAGAACACTAGATGTTCGAAATATTGTGATATAGCTAAATATGTGACTTTCTAAGTGTTTTATCTTTTTTCTGCATATCTAAATATTGTTATATGTGTGTATTAACGCTCTAGTGTCGCATTTTTTTTTCTCACCGAAACTCGGCATATATTCATCAATTAACAAACGATTCAACGAGTTCAATAACCAGCAAAATGTAATCACTGAGAATGTGTGTTAACCTAAAACAAAAATAAAAAAAAAAAAAAAAAAAATATCTTTAGCGGCCGCAGTTTTTATTTTTATAAACTTTAATAGGAATATGTTCTTTTTTTGATTTTCCAATATTTAGAAAATTAATTAATAGTCTTAAGTGAATCCCATAAGGGCAAAAGTTGTTGCTTAGGCAGGGAATAGCCGATTAAAAGCACAGACAGGAGTGTAAACTATATGAGCACTAATCTGTTTTTTATCACGTTGGACGCTGGACGGTTGTATCTTAACACATTTTCCTAGCTGGTTACTTATTCACTTAACTGTTATATTCTATACACACTTAGATATCACACTTATTTAATGAAAGAACCATGAATCCCATAAAATCAAGGCTTGCTTTACACGAAAGACACATGACACATTCCAAATGAGAGATTCCTGATACTTTTTGTTGAATTATCCAGGCTAATTTTACTCTATGCACATTCAATTTATCTTGTTATGACTAATTCCTTGTCCATTTTGTATGTGCATTAATTAACACGCTTATCAAATCTAAGAGGAATGGCTCAGATAGCAACACATGTCATTCGGGAGATCCAGGGTTCAAACCCCCTTGGGCTTGTCTTTGGGGCTTTTCGTGGTTTTAACCGCCACGGGTGGCCGAGGTCGTTAAGGCACGGACTCGTGAGCGGGAGGTCTGGGTTCGAATACCGCCAGGACCGTCCTCCCTGACTGAGGTTTTTTTCAGGTTTTCCTCAGTCCTCATAAATGCCAAATTCCGGGGAAGTACCCTAAACTTAGGCCTGGAACGATTTCTTCTTTAAAAATAAAATCCTTTCCCAATTTATCATTTCATCTCATGTATCATCAAGGTCCATCGTCTGTGGTGCCTCTGTAGCAAAAACGGGCGTTAAACACTATTAATTAATTAATTAATTCGTTCATTCATTCATTCTCGTGGTTTTATCTGACCTCTTAGGAGAACGCTGTGATGGACTTTTATAGGAATACTCCTCTCTATATTTTATATTATTTCATTTCGTTGATATTGTCATAGAGCCAAAAGCGCCAAGGCAAGATGGGCTGGTGCGTGTTACAGTGGCTTGCGCTTTGGAAAGGTTTCTGCCGCCGCGTCTGGTATGGAAACTTGGAATGGGCCACCGCCAGGCGGAATGTTCCATCTGGAAACAACATTAAGGACGTTATGCCTTTGTGCCACTAGCCGTGAATCCTGGTTTTTCGCCACCCATTCCCTTCCTCCTGGAGGTGCAGGCACAAACGGCCAACTAAAGTACCGAAATATTCTCCTCAATTCCTCACAATTCAATCAACCCAATTCAACCTATTGCAATGCTGCATTCCTATCTATTTCTCTGTATCTTGCATAACGATCGAACCTTTTCTAATTTAATGTATCGATTGTTTATAAGTATATATAAGTGCATATACTGATATATAATGGTATAGGATAATAGCCCTAAATAATTAAAATATGGGCCTTGGTGTAAAGGACGATTATTTAATACTTTTTTTTAGAATAGTATGTTTCCCATGAAAGAACATATAAGGACGTTGCAAATTATCTTCAATTTTTGATTAGTATCACATCATCAGTGTAATAAATGCTAATGAACTCAGGCTTGCACCTTCAACTGTTTGTGATCATATGGAAAAATAAATGGGGGGGGGGGGAAGAACACCATGCAAATTAAACGAATTAAGAAAAACGTACATTTATAGTAGGGTCACTTCTTTTCGCAATAAAAATGATCGCTTTTGGGATTGTATTGCAACCGGTGATCAAAAGTGGCTAATTCGTAGTGGCCTGCGACTGGTTTAATGTACTACAATCTTCTGCATCGTGGCGAAACAATTACTTAGTGTCAAGAAATTGACAAAATGTATCAGAAGATGCAACAAGCAGTATCAGAGCAAGTCCATATGTACATATCGCAGTACTTGAAATTTGAAACCTGTGGAAAGTGACGGCCTCATGCAACGACGAACTCATACTGTCACAGTATTCAGAAGAATGTGTACAGTTAAAGACTCTTGGCTCGTGTTTAACCACTTCTCCATTCCCAGAACGCAGCGGGGAGGGCGATTTATAAACATGAAAGCCAACGGTAGCCGACGGGCGTTCGAAACATTCCCACAATTCCAGGTACTCTCGTCGCGTTCTCGTAGCTAACTCGATTGTCCCGTCACAGTCGCTTGCCTTCAAATCTTGGGTAACGCGAAGCACATCAAACGTCCTTGCCAAAACTAACCTACACTTGCTGAAAGCCATGACACTATGTTAATTTAATGGCGCGTGCACCTGAACTATTAAAGAATGATCGTAAATCACACTGCCCACCTACAGAGCACCAGAATTCTGTTTGCTCGTTTGTTAGCCCACTCTCTGCTATAAGTATTCATGAAAAACAGTTTTTATCTACTTTTTGTAGATTAAATTTAATTTCATTTTATTTTTTTTTTGAAGGTAGATTGATTCCAACGGATGTCATACTAAAAAAGTAATAACAGGATTACGATGAGGAATAATTCTATTTATTGTCTCAGAAATTTTTTTCTTTATCGTAAGAATATTTTTCAAAATATTTAAATGTGTCCTATTATGGTTATGGCTTGCTGTGAGTCAGATGACTTCTTCTGGAATCTCACAAACACATGACCAACTTTTTCTGATCATCTCTAATAGGCAAATAGTGAATGACTGCAGCAATGTTTCGTGAAAAATGGTCATGGTAGGTAAATGCACATAAGAATCTTCTGATGTTAGTTTAGAACAATATCTTGCATAGTACTTAACACAAACTACGAAACGATAAAATCTTAATTTGTGTATTTAGTTAATAAATTGGTTATCCATTCTTAAAGAATGTTTTTATTTTACTATTAAATCTATAAAGATACTCCCTATTCTGTTAGAGTTTAAATCTATAAAATTTCTCTTGCGTCTTGCAAGTCATCTTTCTTCACATTTAGTCAATATCCAGTGAAAATATTATTAAAAAATATGAAACTTCCCTTCAGTTCCAAGCCTCCTCAACGATGTTATCGGTATTATGTCTTTTGTTTCAAGGAAAAGTTCCATTTCGTTGATAAATCTGTTAAGTTTTTTTTTCTATAATGGCAAAAGATGTGGGCTTATTTTGTGTGTACATGGGAATGATATTGAAAGTTCTTTCCAGTAGCGTCTTCTTTTAGTATTCCAAACTTCATTATTTTTTTAAAACTATGAGTGTAAAACTCTCTTTAAGGTTTTCGAGGCCTATATTGTTGTTATTAGGACTATTTTTCTGTGGTTATCGGTTGTTGCTTTGAATAAATATAAATATGAAATCAAAGCTTTTGCTGACTCCACGGTCAGCATCATCAGTGGACAGAAAGAAATTTAAAACCATCGGCCAAGACAAAATTTATAATGATCTATTTCAATACAAACAATTAAATTATTGCTAATGTCTATTGCACACCAAGTGACATACAAAATAACAAAAATAATGAACGCAAAGTCAAGGCGATGATTGGAATCTGGAATATCAAATATATTCAGACTATTAATAGTCTCATTCCTTGTAAATGTGAAAATACATGAATATTTAAGTTGAATATAATGGTTATTATAATATAGGAGTAAAAATATATTCCAAAGAATTAAGGAAATTTATATTTTACTTTACTGACAACAATGGTAATTTCCTTCTTTATTGTTATAATGTAGATACATTTTACCATTGTTTTATGATATACTTACTATCTAACACATTTTATAAATTAATAATTTGAATAATTTATTACAAGTAATATCACGAGAGGGTCTGAGGAATGTAGTGAATGAATTTATTGGCTAAGCTCAGATCCTCGACTGATATTTAATTTCACAATTAAAGCAAGAATTTAAATATAATTCCTGTATACTTGGCTTACAAAATTGTAAATTATATATTTGTACTTAACCTTTACAAGCAATATTGCGACAGAAGAATGCCGATTGTCAATAATGTCAACAGAGAAGAGCAAAATGCGAGGGGTTAGGACTGTTTTGTGAATGGAATAAGAATAAAAGTTATATACATGTGAAATACGCGCGCAGAATTATTAACACTTGTATTAATTGGTACACTTATGAATATTTATTCCATTAAGAAACCGAGAGACTGAAATGGACAAAATTCGACTATTACAATCTACCGTTGGATTTTCTAATAACATCTGAGGAAAAAAAATATATAATATACAGTGTTTCTATTTTTCTTTGTGTTCTGTGGTTTGTAATACCTAATGATAAGATCAATTTGCATATTTCACACATCACCAGAATGCTTTGAAGAACCCTCCATTTTGGTTTATGATTGTAGATTGTTCATGCTTTTGTTGCTATCAATAGCTCCCCACCGCCTCTAGCAAAACTGATCATTGATACATGTTCAGGAAGTGGAGGTTTAGATTTGGCTACACTGACCCCAAGACAAATGCACGTCGCGTGATAAAACAGATTTGATAATTTTTATTCTATAATTTTACTCCGTAATCCGACTGTGATTGGTCAAAATTCAAACTTTTGTTTCGTTTCATTGGTCCATTTTAAGATGACGTCACACGAGTGAAACAGTCTATGCAATTATCAGTAAACAACAAATAGCAATGTGAATATATGCTTTGGACATAGGTTCCTATAGGTGTAAAGTTATTGTAAAGCCTTGAAGATGGAGATATTCTGTGACGGCTACCATTTGTCCCTTAATGTTTGTCACCATGTACATTTGTTCGGTGATCTTGACTTTGTCATTCTTTTACTTTTCTGCACTATATTCCATAAATAGCTTGTGGCATAATGCAAACTATGGCAAATGAAAAAATAGAATAAATTTACCTTATATAAAACAAAGAGAACATATAGAGGGTACAACAAAAGGCTGATGACAGTTTATTTCTTGAAGAATAAAACTGAAATGAAACGTGTATTTAAACATTTTACTCTAAATTCTATGAAGGAAAGTATGATCGTAAATGTTATCTCAGGATAATCTAAATGTATTCATTTTCCACAGTTTTTAACTCGCGTAAGAGAACTATCTAGAGTAAGAATATGTAAGCATTTTGCTCAAATGGGGGCCCTTTTTTCCCCCACTGTTGTTTTACAAGACATTTTTCTCCATGGGCGATATTTAAAACTTTATGGCATATAAAATGATAAAAAATGCAGCGTAATACGACAATCTTTGAGGAATGCTAGTTTGCACAGAAAGGATACTGTTTTGTTAAAAAACACGTGTTCATTGACACTTCGTTAAGAAGCCATTTATCCCTAAGTTATACCTCCCCTCCGGTTGACATGGGTCATTGAAACATGTCCTCCATTTCTGCTACCAAATTGTTTATATGTTTAAATCGACACCCTCACAAGATGCCTTGATAAGATTTGAAGTATGCTAAAAAGAAAACCAGGAAGTGGCTGCAGAAAAGAAATTTCTAGTACGGAAGAAAATAATGTACAAATATTGTAATTTATTTAACAATAAGCAAAATTTGATTAACATACAAAAATAGGCTCACGCTCAATGTGTTTCACGAATATATTTGGACATTGAAAATTTAAACCAGTGCTCTATATAAAATAGAGTTTTAAATTTTAAAACATAAAATCAATTTTTGGGCTAATATACCTATACTTTACAAATCTCAACTTTAGGAATTTTGAAAGACGTTTAGTGTTACCTGATTTGATAGCAATTTAAAACAGGTTACAAACACACGTTTTTATCATAGTTAAAGAAAATCAGGAACATAGAAGCTAGAGTAAACAATTTACAGTACAATGAATAAACCTTGACTACCCTCCATAATAACAATCACTGGGTCGGTCTGATGAGGAGGGATTCGGTCTTGGCAATTTTGGAGAAAGACCTAAACATGTATATTCCCTTGGTACCGAAGTAATCTCTGCCAGCGGACCACAGGGGGAACCAACCGCGCTAGGAAAGATTACATCACATTGTTCTCAAAAACTCTCTTGCCTGTCTCAACCAATAGGAACAAGACGCAGATAATAACCCTTCCAGCGTGAACAGGGAGATTAGAATGGAATAGGAGTGTATATTAGGTAAGAACTAGACATGAACACTTGAAAGATTGGCTAACATACTTAGCCTACAACCCGATGTATGTGTATATGTATATTGCATAGTTAATGTCAGGTGATTACGATAGGTAAAAATATAATGTTTTAAAACCTAAGCTAAAGTATGCTAAAAGTAGGAAAATCATTGGAAACTGTGCAGGAAGGCTCGTGGTTGCAAAATTCCCAATTTATAGGAAACAAGCAGAGAATAATGGCGCTACAACTATATGAACAATTTTGAATATTTGAAAGTTGATAGAACGCTTGGTTTAGTCAAGCAATAAACGAATAACTTGTACACTTTTGATAGTAGGTCAAGTTACATGTTCTAGGGGCGTATATGAAGTCAATACAATATATACAGCTGCTTTTATGCTCGCAGGACGCTCTTGGATGAACTTTTCTGGACTTCTTCGGTGACTTTCCTGCAACTAATTGGGTGACTGAACGTTTATATTATTGAATTTCTTCATTGTAGTGCTATATGCGAGCATAAAAAAAAATCTCTTCGACGAAATCACGAACGGATAGTGACGTCAATTAGACGAGGAGCAAGAATTCGGCTTTAGTTCAAAAAGCTTTGCATAAGTTAAAAATGTCACGCATTTTATAATAATTTAAAGTTGAACATTTACAACAAACCTTTATTCCGTCAATTAGTTCCGTTGTGTTGCCGATTGGATTGAAATCGGAGTATCCGGAGAAAACTGCCCAGTCGCCAGATCGTCTGCCATAAGTTCCTCTTACGGCTTTTGGGATTGACCCCGAGCCCCCTCGGTAGAAAGCGAGTAATGAAAGCCTCTCTGTGTGACCTATTATTCCCGAAAGTTTATCGGCGGGATTCCGTTACACTCTGTATTATGTCTAGATTCTGTAAGGCCAAGCCATTTCTAAGTGATGGATAACAGCCTAGAGTCGTCATAACACTACACCACACCATTAATCAATAACGCATCCTTCGTGATCCTTCGCTGTTGTGCTTTGCGGGCAGATCATTACTCTGATTTGTTCGGCTCGCCCATCCATGCTAGGGAACGACAAACTGCAAAGTACATTGTCAGCAGAGCAAGCGGGAAAACCTCTTTCGCATGCGTAGGCCATGTTTTTTTTTTTTTTTTTTTTTTTTTCCAAAATTTGTTCACTTATAGTCAAATAAACAGAAAGCCTATTCTGAAAGAGGAGAGTTGCCTTCTTTTCCTTATATATTTTACAATTTTTCAATTACTTTTTATCAGATGGAAGTGATATTTAATTTATAAATATTTTTAAAATAGAATCGAAATAATAGTTAACAATGCCCGATTAGGGGGAAAAAAACTCAAAAAATTGAAGTCTCTGGTTCTTTAATCCATCTTGTTTATTTAGGAAGCATAAGAATACTACAATGCATCGTGGATATGCCTTCTATTAAATGAACACCAGGAAACAGTGATTCTGTCGGAGTTTACAGGCAAATTATATGAGCATGCATGTCTTCATTGTTGACTGCAACCATGCTTCCAAAACTGACTGGCAGTTAAGGCACACGCTGTGCTCGTAGTGCAGTTATTACTCACTCTCTAGCGGGTCAAGTAATTAAACCTGCAGCCACCAGGGCGAGCGCGAATCGCGTTTAATTAGTTCTCCCAGCATCCCGCATGTCAATGTGTGATAATGAGCATGTCCTCTGGCGCTGGAGGCATCAATGATTAGCTGCCTCTACTTCCACAGCTTTTCCGAAAGTATTTCCTTCCTTTTTGTCTCTGGAAACCTTATTAAAGATTAATTACAACTTCTTGCTTGCTGCAGGAAGCACTGCGCTGAAGACGGATGATGCCTACCTTCGCTTGTTTCTTTTGGGTAAATTGCTTCGGATGGTTGCCGGTAGAGGCGTTTTGTTTCACACGTTAATCACACTTACTTGGGCCTTCAACAAAAACAAGTGAAGGAGTGTGTAACAGGGACCACACACACAAGTCTGCCTGCTATAGTATTGCTGTATTGAATTGAGCTACTTAAACTGTAATTATGCCCAGCCTTGGCGGTACAGATGAGAAACACATCTCTGTAAGACGACACTTATGATGCTATTGGGATATTCACGTCGAAGTTGAGTTACTTCTTTAATGAAAATAATATAGGTGAATCGAAGTTTATATATTTAAATATTATTTTACTCTTTGTATTGAGTCTCAAACAATCAAGTCTGTCTATTGTTAAGATCGTATGCCTCGAGTGCAATTGTTATTTTTTTTTTCATTATATTAGTTCAACTTGGAATAATTTTGTTGATTTGGTTTATTTAAGGACTTTGTGTAACATCTCAGCGTCCCATTCAATTCAGGGCGTGAAACGGCCGATACATTTTGCTCAGAGACCTCTTCTTTCAGGCTTGAGGTTCTTTTACGTGTCGTAAATCTACATCACAGGAGGAACGGTTTTATTTCCCTTACGAAGCCATATTTAGGATGCTCACTTCTAAAAAAAAAAAATCCATCAGTCCTGGCCGGATTTCAACCTGCGACCTTGGGTCTACGAAGCAAGAACGTTTTCCACTAGAACACTAGGATCGATAGCTATGACTTGCATAACCACGCAAGTCCAGTTGAATAGATTCAATAAAATTTTAATATTTCTTGAAGATTATTTGGAATTCAGATTTTTAAAATAAAACTGCTTACTTATAAAGTTTGCTAAATATTAAAATAACGATAAACAAGACCATTTTGACTGTAATAAAATTATGTAAATGCTGGATTTGTGTTATAATGAAACTCCATAAACTATAACACTAGTTTCAAATATTAAAATTTTGATTTGTCAAACGAATATGTATACCCTTTGAAAAAAGAGGGGAAAAATAAGAAAAATGAACTATCCCTAGATTCTACTTGTCGGTCGGAGGGGCGCTCATAAACACTATTAACAACGCGCTTACAGTGACTGGCCTGCTTTGCCTGTAAACGGAATGGTCACGTTCACAAGCATCTGAAAAGAGAGCATTAGGGTAGAGGGTGGCCGAGGGTTTAGAAGGCATTGCTCTTCTGCGTAAGCTCCTGGGTTCAAATTCACATAACATATTTGTTTTATTTTTATATTGGATTTTAAGTGTGTATGTAGGACATCTTGTTACTTTAATATCGTATTATATTTTAACGTTTCATTAGAGTTGTAGCACTACCTATGCGCTCACAAAAACGTAATCATAAACTAAGGTGTTCTTTATAAATAACTAAATGAATACATGGGCAGAAGCATTTATGTTCTAAAGAGAAATAAACACAAATTAATATCGAATGTATGAACCCTGAGCATGTATAGCTACCCTCAATCTTCGGGACACATGATATGAGATTTCTACAGAGTGGGGACGAGAGGCTACAACACTTGTCCTTCGTGCATGTGCAGGGAACGCGTATGCAGCACTAGGATTTATACACACATACGTTAAAGCTTGCTGCGTATGGAAAACAATATTTGGAAACTGATTTGTCATAATATCTTACAAAGGCTTATTAAAAAAAGTGTGCTTCGTGCCGGGAGGCGAACCTACGCTTTTATCGACATCTGTCAGCGTCTTTAGTGCATGTCATATAACACATCTGCTGCAGCGGTTACAACGTCTTGCTGGTTACCTTGTGAACCGCGCGGTGAAAGGGTTGAACTTAGTGGAATTTGGCGCTCAAGAGATGACTAACTTTTTTTTATTGTCAAAAGGTGTGCATTTTGCATGCAACAATGTTTAAGAAAGCATTCACTTTCTATAATTGTTTAATTCAGTCTTTAGTTTCTAAATAATATTTTACCAGAAACAAGATCTTCTCCATGGTCTTGTGGTAGCAACCACTAATCCGTAGATCTTGGATTCCATTCCCGGTCAAATGGATCTGTCTGGGTAAGTGTTTCCTCATATTTTCCCTTATCTTGAGAAGGTGTATTTGAGTTTTAGACAAGGTCATTTACGCCATTGACCTCCCATAGAAATTAAACTCTTCAACCCTTTGTTAATTCCTCTTCGCTATCATTAATTCATCCATCGTGACTGACTGCAGTGTTCTCGTTCACCAGATGTCGCGATAAGACAAAACGACAACAAATAAAAGAGCATTAAAATATTAGCTTGCATATCTCTTACCTTCACTAAGTATGAGTTTAACGGTTTGCTTCTTTACTCCTAAGCAGTAAAAATCAACCTTTACCACACTCGTCCAAAAGTCCTTGAAAAATTAGAAAAAAAAATGTTATAATGTTATTCACATTTGTAGCTCTAGGGGAAATTTCATTTCTAAGATTTCCCCAGGTTAGTTTCTCTAAACTTAGTTTACCCTTGATATCGAATGTTTTCGTAACTAACTCACTTATGTATTACTTAGCTGTTACGATATTTGATCTGTATTAAATTATGTTGTAAGTTTTTCAGTTACATTTCACTTTTTAATACCGGGAAAGGGTTTCTTAACTTTACAAAAAACTGTACTAAAATAATTAATTATATTCTGTTTTACTGTAGCTAAAATGATACTTTGGGGGGGGGGGGTGAGTCTTGCGTAATGCCTATCCAATCACAGCCGTTTACATTTACGTACCTCTATTACAGTAAATCCGGATCACACAATGACCTAACGAATTACTCAAATCTACTATGATCAGTTAGACAGTAGTTTTATTTTTTGTATAAACTCGGGTTTAAACACACATAACCGTGGACTTGTGTATTGAAAACATGTATTTGGAAAAAAACTAGAAAATTGTGTTTTGAATGTTAAATAAATGAGCTCAGATAATTATTTATACATGTAATATAAATGAAAAATAATATAAAACTATTAACAATGTAACTAAATTAAATTATATATATATAAATTATAATAGTACAAAAGTCACTTTGTGACTTTTTCTCAGTGTTTTATCCTTTGTACTATTATAATTACTGTTAATTTGTTACATTGTTAATAGTGTTACTTTATTTTTCTTTTTTTATATTATATATATATATATATATATATATATATATAAAACGGCAACTACATATAAGCAGTTGCAGTGACTAAGAAGTTAGTCAGTTGACTTATTCTTAGTTGTTAAAGTAAATTTAATTATATTTTGAATTTTTTGCATTTATTAGCAAAATAATCGATTTATTTGAGGGTTAAATCACATCTTTTAGATAATACCTGAATCTAACATTATTTTAATTATGAAGAATTATTTAGTCACGGAACTTCCTTGGAAAGAAACTCACTCGTATAATTGAAAAGCTCTCATTCCGCTTCCAGAATGAAACCTCGGCGGCATTCAGTAAACTTAGAATTCAAAATAGGACGCTGCGATTCATGTTAAATGTCATGGGTGTCACATTTTTCTTACTCGGTTCCTTTTTGTAATGTATTGTAATCTTAATGCGAAAAAAAAAACATCAACTTCATACTCTCCAATTATAAAAGCTGGATTAGATATTTTATTATACGTAGACGAAAAAGTAAAAACTACAAGGCGTTGGAAATAAGCCTGCAACATAGCAGTAATTAACATGCTTTCTGATGAAAGCATGTAACATAACGAGGTTTTTGTATTTTTCAATTAAAATATTCCGGTCCTAAAATAATTATCCTATGTTTTATATATTCGATATTTTCTGTATGAATGGCAAGTAAATATTTGTAAATAGAGCTGAGATGATGATGATGATGATAGTAATAATAATAATAATAATAATAATAATAGAATATAGATATCAAATATCATAGGTACAGTATAGTATGAACCAATTTTTGGGGGGTTTGGCATTTGGTAAAAGCTGGGAACTTATTTGAAAATTTTGTTTTGATTGTTCTAAAATCTGCGACAACAAAATTTACAACTTGACTTGTTCAAAACTAGAAATGAATGTACGAGTACTTAATAAGTAGCAAAAAATGTAACTAATTTGTTCAATTTACCCTGTTCTAACAAGAACACTATTTGCATTTTGTGATTTTCATCAACTTTGTAGATGAGAACCATTAGTTAATTTTTATTTAGTATCGTAATATTCAAGCGATCTAAATTTTTAAGACTTAAAGTGCCTAATTCTTTTACATTAAAAGCGATTGTACTAACATTTTTTTTTTCTTTTTGTTTCAGGTAAGTGTTGATTTGTCATAGATTTCTGCCCAAGGTAACGTATCAAAAGTTGTTTTCACTGTTGTTTATATGTGAGAAGTTAAGTTGCACGGTAGTGTATTGTGTAATGAGCGTTATAGAGAAAATTACAGCAGTAAAATATGGTGCAAATAACATTCCTTAAGCTCATTGGTTCTCAAACACCTGCGGAAGGCCTTAAAATATTTCTCGCTGTCATGTCTTCCTAATTTTAACCCAAAATTTTAAAATTCTAAATATGCATCCTATACGTGAATATATTTTAAAGTTGTTTATCACCAGTTTACAAAATTTAATTACAATTAATTATAAACAATTTAATACTTTTTTCATTATTTGCCTTTTTATTATGCTGTACCCTTACAGAGTAGTAATAATCATAATTATATTACCAGAGGGTGCCAAAAAATGTGTACACACTTCTCGCAAAGAAAAAACTGTGTTAACATAACAAATCGAATTCACACAAACAGAAAATGATAAGTACTAATCATCTTAGACTTTTACAGTTACAACAGTTGCTCAAAATGCCCACCATCGATACACTTCTGAGTATGTTGAACTACTGAATGAGCAACGTTTGCGAAATGTCCTCAGCGAGTGCAGCACATGCCGTTTCAATTTCTTCCCGAAGTGCTGTCAGTGTAGCTGGAGTTCCTCACGTTCAACGGAATTAGATCCGAAGAATGCGGTGGAAACCTCTTCTTGCTTTTGCCTTTGAACTTCAACAGCATTCTCGGTTTTCCAATAGCACTTCATAATTGCTTTCCACTGTTCAAATGATAATCTTGGCTCCATTTTGTAGTAGCAACGCTAGCATAACGTAATGTGAGTCACATCTGTTTACAGAACATCATACGATAGTCTTGGCTTCATTTGTTCATTGTTGATTTATCTGTCACGTAGCAACGCTATCAAAATGTAAGTCACATCTGTTTATATAACATCAAACAACTCATTACTGTTGCTTTTCGATCCTTTGAAATATACTAAAATATAATAAACAGATATCTACTGTGAAAGTGTGTATACATTTTTAGCACCCTCGGTATATAAAACTCATAAAAGATTAATATTTGTAATAACTAACAATGTATGGTGATAAAGCATTACTCGTTAATTTTTATTTTTGAATAGAGGGATGTTGCTGCGTGGCACTTATAAGCGGTTATGTATAGGAGGGTTTAATGGGAGATATTTGCTTTCCCAGTTTTTATTCCACATTTTCCAACGATTTCTATACATTTTTATGTTAGATACACGAGAGAGGAGAGAAGTGTTGAGAAAGGCGTCAATACTTTCATGACTTTGGCAGTCGGAGAAAATCTGGGGCTCGACTGTTTCTGTGAGCAAGCTACAGTCTATGCAACTGCTGCTGGGGTTACCATGACGGTATGCAACATGAGTGTACGTTTTTGGCTTACCTATTTGAAAATTCCCTCCAGAACAAACAATCTTCCTCATTTTGATTCATTGTTTGTATCTTTTAACATAACTATATGTTTCATGGATTCCTGGATCTACGGTTTGAAAACCGCTGTCTAGTTTAAATCATTATAGCGAGCGGTTAGACAGTGTACATAGCTTCCAACTAAATTTTTCATAGATATACAAACTATAACGATAGTCTTAAGGGTAGAGATTCTCTGTGCTGTGTTTCGCTTGCCTTTCGCAACTCCTGTCGTATAAGATAGACATTTCTATCCAATTCATCAGTCAGATAATTATAAACGCATCTATTTTGTAATCCATATCATTGTCTGCCACCACGTGCATTTGTTCGGTTATCTTCATTTTATCGCAACATTTCATCAATGTTCGAGATTAATTCTGAGTTTCTACAGTACGAATATAGAAACTACACCAAGTAAAATAAAACACAGTAAAATAAAATGATATAAAACTAGTATAAGAAATTCACAGACTCACAAATGAAAATCTGTAAAGAAATATACATAAACATGAACCCACCATATATATTGTTTGCTTTGTCGGTCCTGGTGGTATAATGGTAACCATACTTGCCTTCTAAACTCAAGATCGCGGTTTCAAATCCGGCCAGGGTCGGTGGATTTTTTCGGGCGTAAAAATCCTAAGTATGGCTTCCTTCGGAAGGGAAGTAAAGCCATGGGTCCCGTGTCGTAAATTTACGGCACGATAAAGAATCTCAAGCCTGAAAGAGAGGCCTCTGAGCAAAATTTATCGGCCGTTTCCCGCTCTGAATTGAATGGGACGCTGATGACCTGAAATGTTAAAGAGCGTCCATAAATAAATCAAATCGACAAATTCCTTTGCTTTAAAAACGCAGAACTGACAGAGGTAATGCTTAAAGTGAAGGAAAGTATAGCCATAAGCGATGTTTCATCGAAATGCGTTGTTTTATTTTCCACAGCTCTTTGTTATGGTTCACTCAATTCGAAAACCACTTATGATAAATCTTTAGATAATTTACGAACATATTTAATAAAACGCCATTTCAGTTATAAAAATATTTATTTTCTGTACAAAAGGTTACTTTTGGACATAAATAGTATACAAATACGCAATCTATAATCCCCTAACTCCCTGAGTGGAAGTGAGTAGAATATTTTATTGGCTAACGCGTTTGTTTAGCAGCAAAGTTGTTTTTTCCCCCTTTGCTTATACGGCTATAGACTCTGATCATGTTCTATATCTATATTATCTAGAGCATCTAAAATGTTATACTGTCCCTTTTCTAAGTCCTTAGTTGAAAGGACTTTTTCTTTGATTCTTTACACCAACAATACACTTTTCTTGATGGAGTGCTGAATATTTAAATTTATATCTTAATTCCAATGTTTTATTTAATTCTTAAGATGAATTTCTATTTGCTTATTCGTACATGTTCTATATCCTACATAGAAATTATATTCGGAAACACAAGACAATAGTTCAGGATTAGAAAAGGAAAAATACTTTCAATCATCATGGGCTCGGAAGCGTTTCGTCTATTAGATGTAATGCATCAGATGAAATGTTCAAAATGACTCCCTGCTGACTGAATACAGAACTTAGCTCTTCACCTCTTGGAATTGGAGGCAAACGTCCACTGTTCGAGGTTGAATTTCTGAATCAACCACTGCAGCCGAACATAGCGAAAAAGTTATACATTCCCACCAATGAGTGTAAATGTGGATAAACAAAAATAGGTCAGTTACATGGTCACCTTGCTTGCCAGATTTAAACATTACTAGCTTCCTTTTTGAGGGGAGTTCAAAATCTTATGTATATTTGAGAGAAGGCGATCTTGCAGAAACTATGATCAAATAGTGGGACGACTAACTGCGATTAATATTCTTGCAGCAGGTAGCAATTTCAAACATTTAACTTATTTTTATGTTAAGAGATCAAATCAAATCTAAAACGAAGCATTTCCAGACCGTTATTTTCTTCTTGCAAAACAATTGTTAATTTTTTCCTGGTACTTTGTTTAATCATATCCTGTTAGATTGCATGTTTGGTTTTTGTTATTTAATTCTAACTGAGAGAGAGCTCAGATTATTTACTTTTCTATTCCTTCAATCTTCTGTCGATCTATTTCAGTATTATTGTGTGTTTGCTTGTCGATCATATATTCATTTATACTAATACGTCCTTGAACTTTTGGTTCACTGTTGAAGGTCAATAAATTGTGACCGTAATATTAAGTATACATTTTTGCAAAGCTGTTAGTTTCTTAAGTGGCTTTCTATTTTGTTCAATAGCTCGCAAAAAATGTAAAGGATTTTTGCTATTATTTCCATTAAATGTCATGTGGATAGATACATTTAACATACACATATCATGTAAATTAATACTAAAGAAATATAAAGTACCTCTTGACATTTAACGTTTTCTGTACAAGCAACATTCGTAGCATTAGAAGAGGATAAAAGCACGCGGGAGAGGGGCATGGATGGCTTTCTACATAGCTATGTTTATGAGGTGTATGAAAGCCACTGCCTACCCGTTTTTCCAAAAATGTTCATTAAGAGAGTTTTTATGTATGTTAATGAAGTTGATTGCGCTCTCACATTAGTTTTTTTTTTTTTTATTTTTCTGCTTTTAACAGCTAAATTAGCATGATTATTTTGCCCTACCTCCACTACACTAATTGCGTTCAGTAGACGCCAAATGATCGCCTACGTCGTTATGGTAATAAAGGATTATTCCAAATTTTGTAGGCGACTCGCCTCAAGACGTCACAAAAGGTGACAGTTATGCAATACAGTTTGAAGTATAGCGCTTTTGTGTGCCTTTAATGACGCCAAACATGACTGGATTTAAGAATGTGAAGCACGCGTTATCAACAAGATAATGTGGAATAAACATTTTAGCAAGTAGGACTGGTGAAAACGCGTAGGACAAGAACATGTTGAAACTTAATTAACGACTGAATGCTTGGGTTGTGTATTTACAGGGTGGTTAACAAATATCGGAACATTTATATTTGAAATTAACTCTCCATTTTGCATTAAATATTAAGTGCTGCAGGTGTATCTTATGACTCTTAACACATATATTCATAGATTTCACTTCTAATGAGCAATGCGTGCAAATGCGACCAAAGGAATATACAATTATGACGCTTTAATAGGAAACAAACAGATTAAAAATTATATTTCTTTCATTTCCCTTTACATTTTACATCGTGATTGTACATGTAATGAGAATATATTTAAAAAAAAAAACGTAATTACAATGTTTAGGTATTTATTATTAAACATAAGGTCTTATATTGTAATTTTAAGTTTATTAGTGAAATCTGTCCACATTTCTTAGTCAATATTTTGTATAATTTTAAGGAGTTATTATTATTATTATTATTATTATTATTATTATTATTATTATTATTATTATTATTATCATTATTATTATTAATGCTGGACCTTAATTTGGTTTTTTCAATATCCCTCACAATAGTTTTAATCTCATTCCGCAATCCTACCCTCATTCCGGGACCATGATGCCAGCGAAACCCTCTTCTATGAAATTGGAGTCTCTTCAACACCTGATGCCGGCCATATTCCTTCCCAAAGTGCAAGCCCCTGCCACACGGCACCAGCACATTCCGCCTGGAACTTTGGTCCCTGCAACAGAACCAAAAGAATGATATGAGGGGAAGAGAAAAATCCGTGGAAAGAAAAGACCGTCCCAGTATTCTCCAAGACCAGGATAGCCGGCTTCAAAGGATTTGAACTTGGGACCTTCCGAATGGTAATCCCACACCTTACCGCCTCAGCCATTAAAAGCCCAAATACAGAGAATTTTATTGCATATTGTATTTCTATTATTTACTTTATATATCTTTTTTTTTTTTTTGGACACAGACTCTCCCTAACATGCACGAAACAGATCTAAATGCATCCATTCACATACTAAATCATTTGACAATCATTTAATGATTTTTTAAAATTAATATCAGAGATCATTTTTGTTTTCAACTTTTGGATTTTTTTTTTCGGAATAAAGCTAAAGTTTGTTATTTAAATGCATTTAAAATGCCTTATTGCAATGGAAGTGCATCACTGAAAAAAGAAAAAAATATCGGATGTTATCAATCTAATATTTGAATGCTACAAATAAAATCAAAATGTATCATAGTTTGGTTAAAACCAATTAAAATAAAATGTGATAACTCTTCAATTTTTCACGCTAATGTTCCTCCTCTACTTTATAAGCCCTCTTTGATATACGAGGATTACAAACGAATTGTATTTAAAAGAAAATCGTTCGTTTTTTAAATTCGAGCAGTCGTATGCTAAAGTATGTATCTGAACGTAAATTTAAATCGTGTTCTTCACTGTGGCTTTATAAATGTTCACTTGTTACCCCAAATGGTGTTTGAGGTTGTAATTACAAACGTCCCATATTTATTTACAGTTTTTATTCTGTATTTTCCGTCCTAGCTTTGTACACCCAAGTAATTCATATTATTTTTATAGTTTTTAAGGCTTTGTTTATAACCTTATTGGAAAACTAGATGTAAAGACACTTTCTTCGTTGATCGAAAAATTATATTTCTTCATTTTAATAAAGATGGCGCAGGATCGAGTCGCAAAATAAAGACAGAGGAAAAAATTATACTTACATAATCTCTTAATTCCCCATAAGCTTGGAATCGAAGCCCAGTGGTCTTACCTAATTATATTATTATAATGTTTCTTATAATAGAATAACAGGTACTAAAATTGGGTTTAAAATTCGCATGCCATATTATTTTACCACGTGCGACTACAAAACTAAGTCGGTCGACCCACCGCTGCCGACTCTTCCATCAGCGCTAAGCGAGGCTGTTGAACAAATAACTGTCCCCTGCGGTCACAGCAGACACTACACGGCATAGCTAATTAACCTGCAAAATATATAGCAGCATTAACCAGTTTTATGACGTGTCATCCCGATATTTTGGAACAAACACAGATAATCGTAAGAATGATGTAGTGCTGAAAGCTAATGGCTCCAGATATTTATGCAACCAACAGCAAGCTTGGGCGCTCGGCATATAAAAAAGACGGGCAGAGAATGAAGCTCATGGCTACATCGTAGGTCATTGGAAGCACCAATATTCTGAGACACCGCACTATTCTTGCTTGCAAAAGATAGCGCAAGAAATGTAGTGACATTCAAATGAATGCAAATATTTCTGTTCCACCCAATTATGACACGATTGAATATTTAGCGTGTTCACTTACGCAAAGTCAGAAATTTCATACAACGCTTATCTTAGAAATGACTTAAATACCCTCCCCTAGCATCGACACATGCATCAATATTACTTTCGTTCAAATGGAACACAAAACACTGGCGGTGAACCTAAGAACTACAACCTAACCAGAGGTAATAACCAAAAGGGCAGTTTGAACATTTCGTGCAAGAAAGGGTTTCATGGCACGTTCTCTTCCTGTGTGTTTCCTATGATTAATGCACTATGAAGAGTTGTGGAAAATGAGTTCTAACATGGTAATAAAACGTTTCCGGACCCATGTTCCTATAACATATTTTCTTCTTCAAGGTGAGGAATGTATCCTGAAAGTTTGGCCGTACCTTATTGTTACACTCGGTATATATAGCTAAAATAAGCAAATAAGCAAACGGGTGACCGAGGTCGTTAAGGCGCGAACTCGTGAGCGGGAGGTTTGGCGTTCGATTTCCAGCAGGACCGTTCTTCCTAATTGGTTTTTTCCCAGGTTTTTCTCATTCCTCATAAATGGCAAATGCCGGGGAGGTACCCTAAACTTAGGCCTGAAACGCTTCCTTCCTTAAAAAAAAACGTTCTGCCCCAATTTATCATTTCATCTGATGCATAATCAATGTTCAACGTCTGTGGTGCCTCTGTAGTAAAAACGGGCGTTAAACCATACTAAACAACCAATAAAAAATAAGAGAAGCACAAAATTTCTTCATATTTCGGATTACTTGTGTCCTTCTTCAAAGACAAAAGGGATGTGATCCGAAATATAGACCTTTTAGCGTATTTTATGGCTTCATTGCTTAATGAAGGTGTATAACAATATGTTCATTGTTGAGTAATGCTTCTCCAATGAAGGTTATTTTATTTTTCTTTATATATATAGATATATATATACATAAATATATATAAATATAAATATAAATTACCCTAATAAAACACATCAAAATATTTATACGCATTGGTTAATGCAGACAATATCGTCCGTCATACATTTTAACTTAATATATGTTGTAAGAAATGGAAGAAAAACTGAAGAGAAGAACAAAGTGCATTAGTAGCACCTGTAAATTGATTAATTTTGCTACCACAACACGTTTCGAATTCTTTATTACGATAATTTGTCTGATTGATAAGTGACTTTAAGAAGAAAAATATTTTTATGCCACTGGTTTACTGAGTGTTTGGTAAAATAAATTATAATAACAAATCTGTAGCTTTACAGCACTTACATTTAGCTGTACATTATTTTGTCATCATGATCTTGTTTAAAATCTATTGGAACAAATCTTGAAATACGAACTATTCTTATTTATAGATGAGCTTGGTTTTCATTCAGAAAGCAAGTAAAAAAAATTTTTTTTGTGATTAGAATTTGCTCCGCTTTGAAATTCAAAGAATGATTTCTATTCTTAGCTCTTCATGGATGCCGATATTTCACTGTAGAACGAAAGACCCTGAGTTCAACTTATGCAGATTTGGCGGAAGGAAAACATTCTTTCTTCAAGACGACGTGATTTAGACAGTTGCACAATATTACAGCTTAAAGTACTAAAATGCATACTTTTTTGTTTAGGCGCTTAAAGACAAAATATGTATACTTTTATTTAAATAGTTGAATCCAACATATGCATAACGAAATCTAACGCATCACATGAATCTAAATTAAACTGACCTAATTTAGCACATAAGATAATATTACAAAAAATGACCGTAAGTTTTTTTTTTTAATGCAGTCTGAATTAAATAGAAAGATAAGGAAACCTAACCTAAGTGTCCTCACATTATCCGAATCAACTTACGGCATTGAAGTTAAGTGTTTGTAAAAATGAGCTGCAAGTGTACTTTTCTGTTTGGGTGCGGAACGATAAAATTCATAATAATAATAATAATAATAATAATAATAATAATAATAATAATAAAAGTCATAATTAAATATAAACTAAACTAAATCTAAAATAAAAACTTCGCATCATGTAAATCAGAAAATAATACATACTAGTCATTATGTATGTTTTGATGTAACTATGAAAGAGTATCTGTCATATACTAAACAAAGTAATGGATACTTCTATTTCCGTGTATGTTTTAGCATATGCTGCGTTAGGTAGGTGTTTATAGTCTGTGTCATGGCGTTTTGTTTTCATTTTATTTGTAGTACATCTTTGATCACTTTATACAACATGCTTGTTTTTACATCTCACAATTTACCATGAATTATTTGCTGTTGGCAGTTTAACGCTCCAAAAACGTACGAAGAATATCTACAACTTAACAAAATCAAATAAACGGTAGAAGGAAGTTTTTCATTAAACTGCAACATTCAGCAACAGCACAGTTATCTGTAACGTAAAATACAAGGATTTTGAAGTATTTTAACTGCTAAGGATGCAGATGGTGTGAAGCTAAGGACGTTCCTTGATCTGCACGCACACATGTAGCCACAATAACATCACGATACGTATTATTAGTTTATATATGTACTTATGTTTTGCAATTAAAATTCTCTCAAACTATCACGGCAGTACAATTCCATTTTGAATGCTTCCCCACCGAATTCTGAACCCTACGTTTGACGCTGCAAGTAAATTAGCAATGAGCTGAATGAACAAATAACTAGGGAGATTCGCAACTGGTGATGCGAAAGTTCATAGCTGACCATGATATTATGATGGGGGGGGGGGTGCACTGTTTTTGCCATTAATTCAGCGAGTAACCTTGTTGCGATTACATACGCCTGGGATGGTATTGCGTGTGCATACGTACATATCGATTCCATTCAATTGCTGAACCAGTCCATATTTGACCACATTTTGCCGGATTATCTCACAAAGAGAACCGTTTGGATAAAGTGGGCGATGGGAACCTCTGCATGCACATTGCGGCTTGACCTTGACCCCTCAACAGCCAGGCCTGCGTGACCTTTTTCAAATCCCAGTTATGCTAAAGCTGCCAGCTATAAATTTGGCATATAACATGCGTTTTTAATTAACAGCTCTGCTTTTTTGTTTACTTCCCTCTCTAAGTGAAACAAGTGTAGCTGCCTGTTTGTAAGCATGTAGTTTATTAAACCAACAAGAAGTGAAGAGAATTTCGGCATTCACGAATAAACAGACGAGCCTGTGAGACTGGGAATAATTTGTAAATGGTTAACTGAAAAAGAGAAGAACTAGTTATAACTCAGAGCACAACAGTTCCTAAGAGCCAAGGGCCAAGAGCCAAGACTTGCTGGGCAACAATTGAGAAACATATAAGATGACGAAATATCAATTAAATTTGTAGGGTTGAGCTTACCCATAGTTAGTACGTTGGCTCATATGTATTAATTTGTATTGGTAAGTAGAAATATTTCCATATTTGAACCAGTGCACTGTCTGTGACGTAGATAGCCGATCACCAATAGAGTGGTGAGGGCTCAGCCAGACTTGCACATTTAGTAGTGCTTTTCCAAATCACTCGCTGAGAAGGGAGTCTTTTAATGCGTTTTCGTTTTTGTGTAGGCTAACTTTGGTCCCAGTCCATTTGATTATGTCTGCCTTCTTCTGAGATTTGAACCTGAAACCCGACAGAGGAACCGGGATGCAGAGGACATCATTTTAAAACATAGTATTTTGCTATTTTTGATTGTACTGTAGTAATGTGGAATTATGCAATTATTTTATTTAAATGATAAATGACATTTATTATGTTGTTTGCTTTTAAAACCCATTCTTCAACTTCTTTACTCGTATTTTAGTTTACGTGGACCGTATGATGTGACAATAACTCTACATTTATAACTGTTTTACTTATATTTCTACGTAACTACAGCGGAACGGCGCGGTTATATACAAACACTTTTAAGGATGAGTCGTGAAATATTAGTTCTTTTTTAATACATGCAATTTAGTTTAAATAGCATTACATTATTGATAATCATAATGCCATGATTATATGACATTACAGAGCCATTTTGGTGGTTATTTAGCATAAATTCGATTTTTCATCAATTTATACGTCCATGTCTAAGCCTACCTGTGCGCTCTGCCACTAGTCTTATAGTCAACTCAGCGTAATTTCCGATCGAGCAACGTTCTAAAATATAAATAGATCTCCAGCCAGAAATCAACGGGAAACTTATAAAAGTACGGACGGAAAGTCAAAGAAAGAAAACAAAATCTGGAAAATAAACTGTAGAGAATAAGCAAAGTACTTGGGTTTCAAATAAAATTTAGTAATTTGTAGGGAGTGTGACTATATTATATTGTACTATCGGGTGCCAAGTAAAGTAGAGTTGTCATCTAGTGTTTTTTGTCCTTAAACTGCATTACATTAAAAAACCGGTTTATACTTTATATTATTATTATTATTATTATTATTATTATTATTATTATTATTATTATTATTATTATTATTATTATTATGCCCCCATAGCACCAAATAAAGAGCAATACCGACTCAAGTGACCGAGGTCGTTGAGGCATGAGTGAGTGGCGAGGTCTGAGGTTTCATTCACGCCAGTACTGTTCGTTTCCAGGATTTTCTCAGTTGAAAGTTGTTCTAAGCTTAGGCCTGAGCAGTTTCCTTGCCCCCCCTTCCTCCAAATATTTTCCCAATTTATCATTTCATCTCGTATATTTCCACAGTATCCTCTCAGCAGTAAAACGGGAGTCATAAAGTATTAAAGAGGAGAGAGAGAGAGAGAGAGAGAGAGAGAGAGAGAGAGAGAGAGAGAGAGAGAGAGCAATGCCAATACCTGCTAGGGTCTTTCACTTCTTTGAGCGAAGTGTTAGCGCACGCTGTTTACATGGAAGATAATGCATTTTGATACAGTAATTAGTCCTGCAATCTGTGGAACATTCCAAAATTTTTTCATATGACCCTCTTACTTGAATAGAGGAGCTATAAACAAAATCTTCGCCAAATGTTCGACGTATTCTTCAAGTGTACTTGACGGTTAGTGCCTTTGGATGTAAACATTTTCCCCTTAGCTCTGTGTAGTATTCGCAAAGTGTTAAATTATAATGATGCTTCTCTTCAATATTTAATTCAGAACTTTTGTTCGATCTATGTATGTGATCTTGTCTTTATGAACTGTGGAGTATTCATTTTCTAGAATTATGATTTACTATTCACAACTTAAGATAAACATAAAAACTTTGAGACATTTATTTTAAAACCAAGAAACATAACTAGGTATCTTGCTCCATTAATTTGTTATTTAGAGTTGAAACTGTAAATATACTTTTTAACACTCTGTATATAAGGCAGTTTCCCATAGTTGTATGTTGGGTCAAACGGTGTTGTAACCTGATGTTTTTATCATCTCGTGAGTCATTGTAAATTATGGCGTACTCTCAAGTTTGTTCATGACCATTCTTAAACATGTAATAAAATGTTTCGTCTAATATAGTTTATTTTTAAAGAATCTAGCTTTGTTTGAACAAACAAGTTATCTTTTCCTATTCAAAATATGTGAATTACACTAATATTCTATATCAATTTTGCCTCCGGTGCAAGCATACTTGAATTCTTGTAATGGAATTTAAAGGCCTGTGTGAGGAAAAGAAAAGCTATGATTTCTAAGCCAGCAAATAGGTAACACGGGATGAGTTTCATGGCTAATGAGGTAGTACACATCAACCAGCAATATGCTTATCATGGCATTTTGTAATGAAAGAAAATGTAAGGTATCAGAAAGCGGTTTATCATGGCTTGTTAAGGTTTCATTATAAGCGACACTGGAACTCAAAACTTGAAATTAGCAGCACGTCCCAATTGCCAATTAGTCTAAATTATAGGGCAACTTTTCGAAATATGTTATCTATTTTTTATTCTCTCCTCACGATGCTATTTCTACCTTGAGGGTGTAATTTCAATGTTATTGCACAATTAATAGCTGCGGCATATTGGACACGGTGTTGTTTTTTTGTGATCTATTTCAAATCTAACGCGACCCAGTTTATTCTCCTCTGAATAACCAAATGACCCATTGGAATGCACAAAATTTATTCTCCCGTGCTTGCCCCCAATGACAATTTATTATCCTTGAAATTTTGTGTAAATCCGTAATGGGAATATAATTACTGCCTATTAATTATTATTATTATTATTATTATTATTATTATTATTATTATTATTATTATTATTATTATTCTGTAGAAGTAGAAGACAATCCAGCTGCAGTTATTAGGAAAAAAAAACAGTGAAAATGAAGCTCTTGCATAATATGAGTCAGTTTACTTTCTTCTAAATCATTTTTTGAGTAGTGTTTAACGCCCGTTTTTACTACTGAGGCACCACAGGTGGTGGACGCTGATGACAAATGAAATGAAACGATAAACTGAAAAAGGATATTTTTTAAGGAAGGAAACGTTCCAGGCCTAAGTTTAGGGTACCTTCCCGGCATTTACCAGTTATGAGAACTGAGGAAAACGTGGAAAAAATTCGCAGTTTCTAAAATACATTATAAACATATACAATATGGTGTTTATTCGCTAAATAATTTACCGCCATGGGTGGCCGAGGTCGTTAAATCGCGGACTCGTAAGCGGGAAGTCTGCGGTTCGAATCCCGCCAGGACCGTCTTCCCTTACTGAGTTTTTTTCCAGGTTTTCCTCAGTCCTCATAAAATGGCAAATGCCGGGGAGGTACCCTAAACTTAGGCCTGGAACGTTTCCTTGCTTAAAAAAAATAAATCCTTTCCCAATGTATCATTTCATTTCATGTATCATCAGTGTCCATCGCCAGTGGTGCCTCCGTAGCAAAAACGGGCGTTAAACACCATTCATTTTTTTCGCTAAATAATTGTTACATAAAATATAAACAAATAACGATAATATCTATGGCATTATTATGGCATTATTATGAATATGAACTAACATTGATTAGCTTTTCGTGTTTTGCTAACAGACACAATTTTGTTAAAAAACATCGAAAGGAAAAGAAAAAAAGAACAGGGTTAAGACGTTAGTGATGGTTACTCTGCATAATAACAAATAACGCACATAATACTAATTGCACAAAAATAAAATTACATTACAAATTTATACAAAAATAGCATTTCATCCATTTGTTAGGTGTTTCGCATTCTTAATCTGGCAGTCATCAAAACTGCTCGCCCAAATTGGGTAAGTTGTAGTATTCTTCATGATCTGCAGCACAGAAAGAAAATAAATAAAAAAATACAAAATATAATTTGTATGTTTAATAATGAGCCAAATTGATAAAATAGTGTTCAATTAAAAATTGTGAAAAAAGGCTAAAAGAAAATGTTTTCAAAGTTGTTTAAAATGTTCATCGAGTGTTACAAATAGAGCTCTATCTTTGGACACCGAGAAGCTCCAAGCATTTAGTAAAATAGTATAACTGTTCATGGAGTATTGCTAGGCGGCAACCCACCCGACTTACATAGCTCTCCCGCAGGTAGTATAAGGGAAACGAACTATTTTTACTCACCAATTTCTCTATTCAAAGCGAAGGTTTTATAATTAAAAAACCTTTAACTTATATCCAAAGTGGTCTAAGGCTTTGGTTATGAGACAGGCATTATGGCGTGTAAGCAAGTTAGTAAAGGAAGGACCAACTGATCCTGGACCTAACGACTAGCGAACTTTATTTATGGGCAGAATAAATGAAAAACAGTCAAAAATCAAATCCGCTAACTACAAATCAAAATATCAGAAGAAATGACCAACTTTTTGAAAGCTGGGTTGTGACTTGTGATTGGAAATTGGTTTAGACACGAAAAAGCCTTTCTCGCAGCAAACAGTATACATTTTCAACACCTTATTTGAAACTCTGGGCATTTTAGACGATTCATAATTATTTTCTTACCAAAATATTCTTCTAAATTAGCTCGCAGTAAATTAACATTTTTTAAAAAGTGAACGCTAAGGATTGTCTAAAACACAGTCGTTTATGTATATTAGAGGTTATGTCATCTTACATTGATTTCCTTGGCCAGGCTTTTAAGATCTCTTTCAAAGGTAAAAGCGTATATCATCACGTGAAGAAGATGCTTTTCTCCAAGGAATTCTTTCAGAGAGTGATTTCTCGGTGCATCATTATGAATCACAATCGATTTAGTAGAATCACCTTTGGTCTCTGATCAAGAAAATACTTACAGCACTAGTGCTAATTACAGCGACATAGTAGTTAAAAATCGGGACATGATACAAACGCGAGAGTCTTCTCTCAGAGAAATGCTTCACGACAAAGTCCGCTCCCAAACGGCTGCACATATGATGGACGAGTAGAGAAATTATGTAAATAATGACTTTGCGCCGTCGGACTTTTACTTGTTTGAACATTTGCTAAATCAGAAGTTTGCAGATGACGTGGCAATGAAGGCCGTGCAAAACTGGTTGAAAAATTAAAAAACAAAAAAAAAAAAAACTCTTTCTACAGAGAATCCGTAAGCTTGTCGGCGAGTCTACCAAGTATATTGCTAAGCAGGATGAACTTTGTAGAAAAATAAATATTTCAGACAAACTCGGTAAGTACACTTATTAATAGGCTACTATAATTCACGATTGACATAAAATATATTCTTTTCAAATAATGTTTCTAAAATTATGTCAAAATTAAATGCTTCAATGCTTAAACAGTGGGCGGGTGAATTTAAGCGTAGTCGTTGAAGATGATGAACTCTCCAAAGCTGCTACAACTGAAGAGAGTATGACAAAAAATCACAATACCGTGAGTTGGGTGACATTGCAAAGATTTCAATAGACCTGTTCACTAAATTTTACACGAGATTTTGGGTATGAAAAACCTTTCCTCTCGTTGGGTGCCGCGTTTGTTAACAATGGACCAAAAACGCATTCGAATGAACATTTTGCAAAAGTGTTTAGACCTGTGAGTTTCTCAAACGTTTTATAACAGTAGGTGAACATGAATTCATCACCACACGCCAGAGACTAAGGAGCAGTCCAAACAGTGGGTGGCAACAGGTGAAAGTGCACCAAAGAAAGCAAAAACAGTTTAATCTTCAGGAAAGTCATAACTATGGTTTTCTGATTTTTTTCATGGTGTGATACTCGTAGACTACACCCAGAAGGGCAGAACTATCACCGGGTTAGGCTGCACTACTGAACCAACGGAAGGATGCTAAAAGTTCAAACCTTGGGAAAAAGAAACTTCTCTTTCATCACGATAATACACCTTCACACAGGTCTGGGATTGTTGCTGCAATCTGCATGACCTTCACTTCAAAGTGCTTTCACATCCACCATATATGCCGGATTTAGCTCCCAATGATTACTTTTTTGTTCCCAAACCTGGAAAAATGACCGGGTGGACAAATATTCACATTAAATAATGAAGCTGAAGCTGAAACAGACACTAATTTTTCCAATTTGAACTAAATGTATTGATGTGCAAGGTGACTATGTTGAAAAATAAATAAGAAAAAAATTCTTAAATCTTGTGTTTTCTTAGGCACGCCGAGAAATTTTAAAACGCACTAAGTACATTTTCTTGTATTCTCCAACGTTTAAGTGTGTAATTTATAGTTTAAAAATTATTTAAAGGGCTCAAAACTCGTCTCTTTGTTGCGCGATTTTAAGCTGAAATTTCCTGCAGTATTTTTTTGAAAATCCAAGAAAAGCTTCCAGTACAAAATCGTATTAAGTAATTTATTCCTAAGGAGCATGGATAAATTTAATGAAATTTGTACATGTAAATACATACACGAAACATGGCATGCACAATCCGCGATAATGCTTTAGTTATTTTTCCACCACTCTCTGAAGTTATGCGACCTAGTAAAGGTTATTTTCTATCTAAATTGTAGATCCTACCGCCCGACCGCCCACGCCTTTGTTTTCGATCGTGTTTGATGTATACCGAACGTGGTAAGATCGGGGTGTTTTGAAGTGACAAATTCCTTTCGCGTGATGGAGTTCCATGCGACATAGAAACCGTTTTACTGCAAAGCGTCTTTCTCACGCGACTCGATCAGTGGCGTGCGTTATTATGAAACTTTAAAATTCAGTTTTTCAGTGCTTTCTCGTTCAGAATGGTAGTTTATGAAAAGAAAATAAAATAAACAATATTTTGGTGTTCTATTGATGGGAAGGACATAAGCCAGAAATAACTGTAATACAACAAAACAACGGAACTCCCTTTATGTCCTTATGTTTGATACATATATTCTAAGATTCCACTGGAATTGTTAATTACCATATTTTTACAACCTTGTCTGTGTACCGGCAGTCTCGATTCTGTTGTTACCCCCGGTTACTCCATACTTGATCCTGTCTGTCCATTCACAATTGGAATACGTTTGGGCTCGCGCCGAAAGGAAAATGCAAAAATTTCATCAGGGGTGGATGGTATGCGGCGGAGGACATTTTCGGTACTTGGCTCAAATGCCTTACCCCCAATAGGAATACCTCTAGGAGGACGGGATGAGTAGAGATAGATACCGGAGAGCTATGGGCGGTGACTGTGCGGAGGCAGATGGAGTTTCTAACATGTTTTAAGATAGAACGAAGCGACGCCGGTGCATCCCTTCTCCAAGCTTACGAGGTTCTAAAGTAGTCCACTTCTATTCCAGATGCAGGGGCAGACTCCTTTCCAAAGCGCAAGTCACCACACCAGCACACTTGCTCTGGGATTTTCGAAGAAAAATGGAAAATTGTTTCATTTCCCTTTTATTATAAAATTACTTATTAAAACACAACGAATAAATGTAATAATATAGATTTAAATACATTTAGTGTGTAAACTGCACCAAAGAATGAATTCCTGAAAATGTACATGTAAAAAATCCATCAAATCATCAGGCCTTTAAATAATGATTCCCTTATGATTATTCAAAATAAACATTATAAGCATTTATCCGAAAATATACAGCTCATTCAACTAAGCAGTTATATAAAATGGGGCACAAAAGAAATAATAAAAATTTTAAGTACTTATTCCAACTTGTATTAATTTAAATGAAATACAAACAATATTTGAACAAAGATAATTTCTAAAGAATATTAACAATTATCTGAAACACATTTCTTTAAGAACAATACTTCCTAGGAAATGCAATAAAGCAATGTAGTAACGTTTCTTTTGAGAATTCTTTTTACCACTTTAAATTTCAAAAAGTTTACCGTATTACCATACTTATACTCTAATTTAAAAACAAACCTAAGTCACAGTGAAACAACCAATAAGCTTCCAAAATGTTCTAGTTATAAGTCAAAATATCTCTCATCCCCTGGAACTTCTTAGTTGCAACCACTCGATAGCAATGCCCAGGAAAGAAATGCACCAAGCCGTTACGCAGAGAGCTTACTACCTAAAGGAACGCTTCAAAGCAAGGTGTGCATTAGCCAATTGGCATTAACTTCAAACAGGAGGTGGCCCCGAAGTGAGAGGAACTAGTAGGAAACAGTATTATTAGTTATTGTGCACAATTTCGTGCAAAAATCTGCACAATATGCAATGGGAGAGCGGAAAATTTGTGAAATGTCTATATCCATCTCAGTATTTACTAAATGCCCAAGGAAAACCACGAAAACCTCAAGGTTAGGGTGATCGGATCAACTAGAATTAAATCCGGAACCTCCTGAATGCCAGTGTCAAGTCTTCCCGCTCGATAACTTTGTACGTACATCATGGCTGTTTCTATCGATCTGATTTAAAACGTAATCCTTATGTTAGATTAAGCATCAAGAGCTTCATGGGTTATAAATAACTAACTTAGCCTTAGAGAGCGAGCATTGACTTTAGTTCTAAGCATAGGAAATAGTGACGTAACTAAAGAAAAATTCGTGGCGGCACCAGCGGTGGTGCTCTATGTGGTGGCTTCGAGAGCGAACTATTGCTCTGTGTCGCACTTTCCACTGCAGCAAGATGGTGAGAAGTTCAGCGATGTCCACTTTATTCCACACCTCCTGCCAGGCTTTCCAGAAACTGTCCACATTTCGCGGTCTCCTGCTTTCAAGGCTTCCAAATGCACAGGAGTCCATTGGGAATGCAACAGGGGATTTAAAAGGAGTTTAGCTGTGAGGGATGGGATATATTTCGGTTTCACTCACTCTCCATATTCTAAAAAAAATTATGGTTTGCAGCTTTATCCTAATGCACCCACCTGCTTTTTTTTTTAGGTTCAAATTCCGGTTGGTATTGGTGCCCACAGTTGAAACTGTATACTGCAATTTCAATAAAATGCTATTACTGGATTGGGGCCAGAGGTACCTTCCGAACTGTCTCAGAGTACGGCTGGTGGTTAGTCGTGAATTTGCCTGTTTCTTGCCCTCTCGAATAGACCTTATTGAGGCCTTGCTATATTTTAAGCACATATGAACTTCCTTCCTTAGAGAGGATGAAACTGGCCCCTTACATTCTGCTTGATAATCTTCGCTTCCCTAAGTTTAAGTGTGGCGCTACTTTTAACTTCTGAACTTGCTACCAGAGATCGCAAACAACCCACCGTATTTTCCTTCCCCCTCCTTCATAGTCTTTTCAGCCATGATAAGTGACTTGCATGCACTTGACGTAATGTCACATATTTTGTAGGTTAATTTCTTATTGCTTTACACCAAATCCTTGTTGCCAATTCTAGCAATGCTGAGCATGTTGAGCTTTCGAAAACTGTTGTGAGGGATAAGAGATGATATGGTTCTCAATTTTGGTTCCTAAGCAAGTTGGCGATTTTATCTGAACGTTTTCTTAATTTGCGTTCTTTCCAATGGGTAATTTAGTTTTAAACAACTCTTGAATATATACAGATACTTCATTATTTAGCATTTTCAGTTCAGAGAGAATATTTCATAATTAACATAGAGCTGAATACTTGAAAGACCAATGGGTACAACTATTAAGCAAATGTAATGGAACTAAATCCATTAATTATGTGAGAGGTCCAATATTGCTAATGGACCCTTTCAAGCACTGCACTTACCAGAATGGCTTTACAGTAGTACTATCATATTCATGTCAAATTACTCTCTAAAGCCTAGTGACGCATTTCGACATGCCTTACACTTTTGTTATACATACGCGAAAGAGCAGGATACATTGATACTTCATTTCCGAGGAATGTGTTCTTTACAGATCTTTTTATATTTAATGGACTGCAGGAAGAATAACTGAAGAGATATGTTAAAATAATCCGTAATCATGAGAATGAAAGGTAAGGGAAATCTTTTAATTAACCACCCTGATATGTTTTGTTCATGTAATTTATTTTGAAGACCAAAGTTGCGCAGTGCATTCAAATGTTTTCTAAATAACTTCACTCCATCAAAATAAATGTTACACACTCTAACGCTTTTCTCTAACAATCTAATTCTTTGATGGAAGAATAATCACAGCTGCAGCACTTGGTTAATAATTTGATTTTAACAATATAAGACTGCGGTTCAACAAAATTACGTTTTCTATGCGGCTAATGTTTTACTCAAAGCTTCAAACTTTAAGGTCTTTGGAAGCAAGTTTACTCGAAATTTGGAACAGCTTGATCACGAAGGTGGATCTAACGCACGATATTTCTGCAGTCAGCCTACGTCACAAGTCGGAGACGGCTTCTCTATTACCTGGCATGCTTACATTCCTATCGGCCAATTGGAATATCATGTAAACTACACTGCATATTGCATTCTAGTGAACTTGTATTTGGATGTGTATTATCTTAAAAATGCTTTACTACACAACTACAGAAGGCAGTCAGACACTTTCACCTGATGTCACGGGCGTACTTTTCTTACTCAAGCGCATAACTAAGGCTTTCTTAGAAAAGATAACTACTGCAGAAAAAGGTTGTGCACAGGCGCAGGAAGTTCTGTCTCTCTCACTGAGCAGTTTTCTCTTTCCCACAACAACAAGTGCAAACCTATGGTGCGTGAGACTACACATCTATCAAAGGTTGCTGCATCTCGCCGCCTGTCTTTGAAGTACAGGCAAGTCACTGAATAATATTGTTCAGAAATGAAGTTTGCCCACAAAGTTTAAAGCTGACTAATTTCTATAGTTAATTATTGTAACCCCCTCTATTTTCTGTTATTTAATAAACGAGATATCTTAAATTACAATGACTGCATATTTTGGTTTAAGGTTTCTTTTGCTAAAGTAATCATATTCCAAGCAAGAGGGTGGTGTTTTACTCTAGTGCATCGATTTTCCTGAGAAAGTAAGTACACTATTTCATAATTGTTAAAATGTTCGTTTGTATTTAAAAAAAAAAATACACCAAAGTAACCTGAAGAAAAATACAGCTATGCAAATTGATAATTATATAAGTGTCATTTAATTTTTATTTATGGCAAATCATTATTTCATGAAAATAAATCGAAATCTAGTCCATTGTGTACTAAACATAAATTTTTCAACATTTTTAGCAATTGCGTTTGGTTATTAACAGAAACATAATAATACACTTGTAGAAACTATTCATGTTATTCAGGTATATATATGAGGAAAATGAAATATATTAACTAATTAATGCAATAATTTTCCATGCCAAATACATAGGGTCCATACATTTTATTTATTTCTACCACTAATATTTGTTAAGTCTAAGGAGAAAGAGTGGAAACGCTGAAGAGAATCCCTGAAAGATGAACCTCGTTCTGGAAAATTCTCAAATACCATCATTACGAAAACGATGGTTTCCACGTCACCGCTCGCAAACTTGTAAATATAACTACTTCAGCTATAGTATTAAACTTCATGGTGATTATAGGATATATATCTGGTCATCCATTGAGTGTTATCATCAAAACACATTGTAAAGTTCAATCTCATTCCCCTCTGTTTGTTTGTCGTAAAGCCCATCTCCATGTAAAATGCTGATCCCATTTTTTGAATTTCTGACTGACCACAGGAGGAAAGTGTGCAATTTTCATTGGAGGAAATTGAATGAGTTTAAATTTTGTAATCTTGTTTTTGAGAAAAATTTGGTAGGCTATTTGTACCTTTTTTTTAGAAAGCATTAAAGAATTAGCTTTTTGAAGTAGAACTCTCGGATTAACTGACACATTTTCTTTGTCAGAGTTGATAGAAAGACGAAGAAATAAGTTCTTTGTTAGCTTCTTACATAATTAATGCTGTATCTCCAAAGAATATCACAACATTATTTATAATACAGTGCGTTCTAAAATTAAACATAAAAAGTCTAATTTAACAAATAGACAAGTAAAAATAAAAACTCCAAAAAAATAATATTGAAGCAACAGCCTTTTGCGTTTTAGATGAACCACTGAATTCTGACAGTACTCCAGAAATCAATTGACGTAATTAAGTTTTCTTTTTAATTACCTTAAAATGTAACCAGACATCCTAAGGTTTGTAAAGGCTATTGCACAGAATATATTAAACAATAAATCTCAATGCGCTAAGCCAATTAGAACATGTGTTATCTAAATAGCTAACAAGTGTTCACAGCACGCCACTGACGTCCACAGCTGGGCACGTGTATCATGGTGTCTATGTCTCCTGGGGCAAATCGTAATTAAGTGTAGCGTTTTGATAAATCCTTCTGCCCCCTCTCCCCCCGTTTTCCGAACGTGACACGCTAAATCTCTCCGCCCTCTCCCGACCCCGTCGTAACACCTGCCCTAGGATACACTTTTGTTTTAATGCACTTCGATTAGGAACTGTAATTCTCTAACAAGTGTGGATAGGAATATTTAGCGTGAATCTGTTGCTAATGCGTCATTTACTTTCAGAGATAATACACTGCATTTAGATAAGCTGTTATTTCTTTACAGACCAAAAGGAAATTAAAAGTGATTTTAATCTCTCTATTATTTTCATTCCACTCCACCTCTAGGCTTCTTTCTCCACTTAAAAGCTTTCAAGTTCAGTTATATAGGATATTTTGGAAATACTTTTACAAACTTTGGAAGCGGGTTGCTCACAGCAAAACAAAAAAGAAAAAAAAAGTTAATAAAAACATATGTTTGGAAATCCTTAGTTTTTAAGTTATTAATGAAAGTTTACCAAAACGAGAAAAAAATATTCATATAAACATATGTTTAGTAATTATTAGTTATATGATTTATTAATGAAAGTTTGCTTCAACGATTTTCAAGGTGCAATCTAACAACTTAAGTTCTTAACGGAAAATAAAATGCATTTTGTTAAGTAATCGAATGATGTTATCGATACAAGTCTGCTGATATACTCTGGGGCATCATCATTGCATACTTATGTAACAAAATTTATTCGCAAAATTCAGTAATAGCACTGTTGAAGGTTAGCCACTTATGTGATTTGGTAATAATCGTATTAAAAATGTGATAGAAATAGTAATTTTAACTCCAGTGTAAACTTTCATGCCATTTTTCACTTACGCAGTTGTTCACTCCTCGTCACCTCAATTCCTGGCCACTGTCGCCCACCAACTGAACATCGGGATGTATTAAGACAAGCAGCTTTGTTCCATATATCTGGTGACTTCTTTCGAAAGTGCATTCTTTTTTTTTTTTTTTTTGAGTAGTGTTTAACGCCCGTTTTTACTACAGAGGCACTACAGGCGGTGGACACTGATGATACCTGAGATGAAATGATAAATTGGGAAAGGGTTTTTTTTTTTAAGGAAGGAAGCGTTCCAGGCCTAAGTTTAGGTACCTCCCCGGCATTTGCCAGTTATGAAGACTGAGGAAAACCTGGAAAAAAACCCCAGTCAGGGAGGACGGTCCTGGCGGGATTCGAACCGCAGACCTCCCGCTCACGAGTCCATGCCTTAACGACCTCGGCCACCCGTGGCGGTCGAAAGTGCATTCCATACACTTTCAATCGTATATCTTAGCTTTTTCCTGTTGTCCCTTGTTTGCAATATTTGTAATGAGTTAGGACTTATCTCTCGTATTAATATTAGTTTTACATGGCAAACAATACAAAATACTTTTAAAAAAATCATTTAAATCTGCAATGCGATAATGAGCATAATGAGCAACTAAACTTCTTTAGGATAGAGTGGAACACTAGGAAGATATTACTAGTTTATCTTTAATTCTTACTTTGCCATCCAAGGATATATTTAGTTCCAAGGTAGGACAAGCTTCTGTAACTGAATACCTCTGGGACAGAATCCGGTGATGAGCCTGCGGCAAATGCTCTCAACTACAGGATATGACGGTAACAGGGAATGCCGGGAGCGTTGACTTCCGGCATTCCCTGGTTGTGACGTGTGATATGGGCACTTTCAGTTAGTGGATTATAAACAGCCGATAGCAATAGCTTCTAGAAACATGAAGGAGAAAATCAAAAGAATTTCCTCATTTACACCTACTATTTCAAAACTGTTGATAAAGTTTCTCATTTCAACTTAATAATTTATCCTCTTCCTCTAGTATTTTAGTATTCTTTCAGTTCATTTTCTTGGAATTAAATGCTGCTTTGTAGACTACCTAAAACTATGAAGCGTTGATATAAGATATTCTAGTAATAAGATATTCTACAAATTTATATTAGTGCTATGTGTTTTTTCATTTTTTTTTTTGAATCACAATGGGCTGAAATTTTGAGAAAGGTCACATTTTTTACATAAGTACACAAGTAGTTTAAATTATAAAAGTTGTATTTATTAGTGTAGGTCTAATGGAATTATTATTATTATTATTATTATTATTATTATTATTATTATTATTATTATTATCTGAGATGTTCTAATATGAACGTCTTCTAGATAATTTTGCTACACTTAAGGTAGAGAATAATGCTCAATGAAAAAAGTTAGAGATACCATTTTTAATTGCAATTACGGGCCTATCAGATACATAGAACAAAGAAGTATGATATACCAGTCGAAAACATGAAATTATAAACAAATGAATCTTTTTTGAAACGTCATTTTTCGTCACATACATAATTTTTTAGTGACACGTAACCTATATTCCATTCATGGTAATAAAACAGCAACATAGTCATAGTTCGTAACTATCGCCTCATGCATTATTACGCACAGTTAGAGAACATGTAAATAGTGAGACTTTATTGGTGATGCCTAAAAATTGGCACTATAAAAGTCATTTATTTTATACCAGAGATATTATAAATTAATATAAGTATATGAGAACAAAGACGAAAAAATATGTAAAACAAGTGCGGACTATGTTTCGCGAGGATTATAGGTAATTAGGTCACGCACCAATCATAATGCTTCTAACATTGCTTTTGTTTATATTTTGCTGTTAACTTATGATGAAAGAGAGGAAACGGACGCACTGAGAATTTATTTCATTGAGATTTGAACAGGCACCTTCTTTCATTGGTAGGGCAAGCGGTCTACGGTTTTCGATATGATGCAATGTGTTATCAACTGAAAGAGGTCTTAAGACACATGTTTCATAGAATCTTTGCAGAGACCTACTTCGACGAGGTTAATTTGCGTCGACAAAGAGCTGAGAACTTAGGTATCATTGTAACAATGCTGAAACCTACCTTGAAATTTCAATTCCAAAATCAATGTGATGTAATATGCAAAATTTCAACTGCACATGTTTTTATTGCGAATTGCTTGTATGTATTGATCCCAAATGAAGTGCTACCTATGCATTGCAGGTGTTTTATCTTCACATTTGGAGTAACCTTTTATGGGAGATAATGAGTATATGCAGCATTCTTCTCATCCTCAAGTGCCTTCTATTCTTAAATTCGGAACATAAAATAGCTTTCACCATCCGTAAGTATCCAGGAACGGGACTTATTTTTGGAAACTAGGCTGCTTAATTCTTTTAATAAGACAATGTTTACGCGGATAAAACGTGCGATGATCTTTTCCCAAGCCAAACCTTAGGGGAGATTGTTGATGTGCTCCAGGAATGCACCAAGTTACATAAACATACTTTAATGTAAACTTGGTCCCAAGGGTTTTTATGCCCGGAGAACAGAAGAAAGATTTTATGAGTCTTCTTTAAACGAAGTCGAAAAAAAAATTCTGACAGGCCTGGTAGTTGGCGTCGGTGTTTTAGTTTCCACACAAGAGTCTTGGAATAGCAAGGTTAGGCTGTAAACAAATGGAAAAAACGTGGGATTCTGGTAACGTTGAACAAGTTTACGTAGCGTTTACGGTGGATTTTTGGTAAATGATACCATCAAGGATCGGATTTTGATGACATGTCTTTGCATGCAGTTACTTTGACTACCTGATTTCAAAGACGTAAGTTTCATTGGTAATGTTTGTGAATTTATCGGTTGATTTGAAATTATATGTGCTGTTTTTGCTTCAGGATTTGTAAACTACATCCACTTGATCATAATAACATTTTAATGCAACATTTAATAAAATATTAAATGTGCTTTTAGAACCTTTTAAATATGCACTGAAAGGCCAGAAACAGAGACACGGTCATTAAAAATCATTTCAAACTTCAGAGGCGTATAAAAACGAAAAAAACATCCGGAAGTTTACTTACAATCCTTTTATTTTATTTAACTCTATAGTTAACCATTTTGTTAATTAAAATATGCAACACAGTTTGAATATATGTAAGCTTTTGCACTCAAAGAAAGATGTTTGCATTATTCCAGTAGAGGTTCATATTATAATAATAATAATAATAATAATAATAATAATAATAATAATAATAATAATAATAATAATTGCTAGACAACGTTTTTGAACAGATGAAACACACCTCTTTCTTTGTGATGTAGTTAACACGCATATTGACAGAATTTTATTTGAAAATTACCTAAAGGCTTAAATTCAACAAGCTGTTCGTGACCTAATAGTAAATTCGTAGTCTATCAGCACTTCACATTCATCTTTGGCCCATATTTTTTCACAGAAGATAGGAATGGAATGTTATGGACTGTTATAGGAACGATTTAAAAATTCACCATCACCAGAATGAAAAATTATATCTAGAATACTTCCTCTTCATGCACGATGGAGGACCACCCCACACTTACACTTACAGAGGAATTATATAGGTGAATCTATAGCGATCGTGTCATTGGGAGGAAATATCCAACAATCTGGCTGACCTCTTAAGATATCCAGGTCCTGTGAGTTACATCCAGAAACAAATTTCCGTAGCACATCTAACAACCTAACAACCTCACGGCAACTTAAGTACTGAACTTCATCATAAGAAATTGAAATATTCCGAAACGTGTGTGCGAAACCCCGTACTTAATTTCATAAAGCTTTTAAAACCCAAATACAATTGTTTAACCAATGTTTTCGTACTTTTGTTTTGTAATTTTGCTGATTATTTTAAGCTTTTTTCTTAAATCAATTTGCATTAAAGATAAATAGATTGCAGGTGCTTTCCTTACTATTAATACATTTTATTTTTGTATTTGAATTTAAACGTTTAATATGTTATCAGTTAACATATTAACCTTGTATTTAATATACTTATGCCAATAATAATACAGTTACTCATTAAATGTTTATCGGGTCATTTAATTTCCTCTCAGAAATTGGAAAAATATTAATGATATATTTATATATAAAAATATAAATATAAAAATATAAAAAATATAAACTCGTTTTACTATGAAGAATACAAACTAGTAGTTATTTAAAATATTATAATCTTCATTTTCAATAATATTTTATGGTAATATGGAAAAACAAACAAAAAATAAAATTATAGGTAATTTAATGAAACATTTATTTTTTATATTTTCGTAAAGATCAAAGCTTATTTGTAATTGCCGAGCAGGGGAATCAGGCGGTAACGGATAGCGCTCACATCCGGCAGTGCGATGTTCAAATTTCCTGGGGCCGGTCTTGTTTCCCCTGGTCGATTAGGCAAATTCTGGGACGGATATTTTTTTCAAGCATTTTCCGCTATTTCATTTAATATTTTATTTCTTTGGTTCAGTTACAGGGTCGAAAGTGCCAGGCGATGTGGGCTGGTTTTGTGCATCGTGTGGCGGTGACTTGCACATTATGAACTTTTTCAGAGGATCGAACTCCTTGGAGGCGTCAGGGATAGGGATCTTGCATATGTTCGTACCTCACCGCCTGGGATACTGAGCCCCGGTGTCTCCCTAACCTCAACCCTCCCATACATAAGTATTTCTATTAGGTAGCAAATCCAGCTATTGAGAAAAAATCAATTACCGAAATGCCCTCCACTTTCCGTACCAAACCATTCAATCCAATACTTAAAAGTTAATTAAAATAAAAAGCGGTTTTATTGTAATTAAGAAAATGGTTTTGGTTTCCTAGAGAGTGAAACTTAGGACTTGCTGTATATACTAATACTAATACTATACTGTATATACTAATATATTTTTTTAATACATACCCTATTTTTTATTTTTTGCAATGCTGTTGGTTTCAATAACAGTAGGAACAATAGTTATTATTCTGAATTTATTACATTATACAGAATAATTAAAAATAACATTAGTAAAGAAATAAGAAAATTATTGTATCATACCCTTAGCTAAAGAGACACATTTGTTCTTGAGGACGCAGTTAAATGTCTAGTGGGCGTCGCGTGCGAGACCTTGCGTGCATTGCATGACAAAACCATTTTCTAACGAAACGGCATAAAGGGGCGGTATTCATATTGCCGGAGTTTTACTGTTTGATAGAACACCACTTTCTACTTTGAACCAGTTGGGAAATTCCTGTTAAGTACTCGTATCATTATTTTGTTTAATTGTTGCTCTTTAAATACGCAGTTTTTCTTACGGCGTTGTATCAATTACAAAAAGTAAAAAATAAGACATTATAAGTGCTCTATAAAAGTTTATAATTAGAACAAGGTTCCTGAACATAATAAAGAAGAAACATTGTAGAATGATAAACGAAATTGGCAATTTAAACTATATTTAGCAACCCTCACCTAGACATGCAGATATAACTTTTATTTTATTATAGATTAAAGTTATATATGTAGAATTATTAAAATGTGCACAAGCCGGAGAAATTGTTCAGCAAAATTTACCTCAAGTAAGCCAAGAGTTGCTTGCTAATTAATAATTACTAGGCATCGGAATTTCTAAGCACTAAAACCAGAATAAAATTATGTTGGTTTCTAAGTGCAGAAACGCATGGGAGTAATACAATGGGTCAAAAGCTACAAAGCGCGTTCTCCACTCACGCTTGTAATTTTTGGGCCGTGGATTTTAACTTGCTTTGCTTGTATTGATCTAATTTGAGTGTACGTAACTTGACGTTAAGTGCTTAAGAATCCCGCAGCTTAGTAACTTAGTAATATCTACCTTGATAGATGTTCTCGAACTAGGAATGCAATTAGAGACCAGCACTGGATTCTTCTGCTGATGCAACATTACGCGTAATATGAGGTAATTCAGTATTTTTAAGTGTCACGGACGAATTAGCGTTCTTTCTTTGAGCGATTCTTGGCGTGGGTAAGGTCGGTGTACATAAGGGTCAATTTAATATCCTAGAGAGTGGCGTGGGGATCTTGGCACTTAAGACGCAGGTAAGGCTGTTACGCGTATTCAGATCTATATTTCACTTTGATTTTCCCAGTAAGATTACGTCTTCAGCACTTCCAGATTTCGAAAAAAACACCGCCCATCCTGAGAAAGAGCTCGAGATAACATTGACAGACTTAAGCATCGTTGTGCACTTCTTGAGGTCAGGTGCACGATTAATCATGAACGATGCTAAGGAGCAGATGTCCTGAAAAACGATAGTATCTTCTGCGCCTTACCTTCATAATGCCTCTTAACCTTTAAAACACTTTTTTCGTCCAAAATTCTCCTTCTTGTCATCGGTTTATACCTTTGCCAATGCGTTTGTGTGCTGAATATCCGTTACCAAATCATACATGGCTCGCATTTAGTCACAGCATTCAAGATCACAATTTCTTAAGTACACCTCTAAAATACAATGCTAAGTTTTAAGGCAACAAATTGGTAAAGAATCTAGAATAGTTTCCATCCAAATGAACAGTCACAGAGGTTAGTAATAATTAAGTCGCCATTATGTCTGTTAATATTCCAGAAACAGACATGTTTCTGTGAACTAAATTTACATATTAGTACAGAATATTGATCTAGTTCACTCCTCCATATCACTGGCTGGATCTTCTATCGTTGCTTTAGCACATAACTTCACTGGGTATTTATTTACACTTAGTCACTATAGCAAGCATGACTTTGCTTGCCTTTGCAGAAATGCAGGCATCTGGCATTTTGCATTTTCATGTACCATTTTTCATTTGAACTTCTTATGCTTGTTAAGTAATTATATACTTTATATGAGAGTTTTTTTTCTGTTTTCATAACTGGTGCACATAATTGCTAATATATTCAACAAGGAAGCTTGACTCAAGTGGAGTTCAAATACTCTTTTTGCATAAATACCTCATTAAGCCTACGTTCTAAGCAACTCTTTCTAACAGCAAAGAAGATATTTGCTTGACTCTTGAGCTTCAAATATAAATAAAATGAATGCATCTACAA